>OX328097.1:45804819-46233362 GCA_946811185.2 Hippopus hippopus
ACCAGTTAAAGACGAAGAGACAAAAAGTAACCCCTATAAATGTCCCAGGAGAACTATTCCACAGAACCTAGAGGCTAGAAACTATGAAGGTATTATTTATAAACCAGTAAAACTTTACCAGACTAAATATTAAGACTCAGTCATAAGACTCAATCAAATTGAAAACATTTTTTGCACAACAAATTACCCCTTTACCACGCAATGCCAACTTTTAACGACCCTGGGAAAGAAGCCTATTCAAAACATTGTGGGAAAAGGAGAAAATGCTGAAAACCAGCATTTTCTCCTTTTCCCACAATGTTTTCTACCCATCAGAGAAAAATTGCACCATTTGAGCTACAATGAAATTTGCCGTCAGCAAATGCCTTCAATTTGGACAAGGCTAAAACTTGTTGTCTGGTATACGGTTAAATGTTGCTTAAATCTATATCGACGAGACAACAAAATGAATGTGACTCAAAGATTGAAATTAGATTGTTGAAGGGTAGAAAACATTGTGGAAAAAGGAGAAAATGCTGGTTACAAACATTTTCTGGAGACCATTTCCTACATTGTTTTCAAAAGCATTCTTCTTCAGGGTAGTGAAACTCAAGATTGTTGGTAGAAGGTTACATAATGGGCATTGCCTTTGAAAGCATGAAAATAATTGTTGGAAATGTAGTAACTACTGGTAACCAGCATTTTCTGCTTTTCCCACTATATTTTCAAAAATCTTTTGTTGCATGATCCTTAACACTTGGAATTGTTTGTAAATGGCTTGAAGGATTTTTTTGTTTTTAAGCGATTTAACTCTTTACCATACACTCCAGAGTTTTAACGACCCTGCAGAAGAAGTCTTTTGAAAACAGCGAGAAAAGAAGAAAGTGTTGGTAACCAGTATTTGCTCCTTTTCCTACATTATTTTCTACCCTATCAAAGACAGAAATCATCATTTGAATTACATTTAATGGGTTGTCTGCGAAGCCTTTCAATTTGGTTGAGTCCAAAATTTTGTCATTTGCTTGGATTTAAACTTATTACCTTTGGCAATGACCTTTTCTCTGTTGCGGCAGACCTCCTTTGAAAGCACATGCCAAAAGGTGAACTTTGCCACATTAGCCACTGGCCTCATTGTTTTGACATTGTTTTTAATTTATGAAATCTGAAATGACACTGATTATGGATATTTTACAAGAGTGTTTGCATGGTCGGCTGCAACAGTTTTGCTACGGGAGCTTATGGCTCACCTTTAGCAAACAATCCTTGGTTTTAACAACCCTGAGGAAGATGCCTTTGGAAAAAAATATGGGGAAAGGAGAAAATGCTGGTAGCTAGCATTTTTACCTTTATCCACAATGTTTTTGACCCTGTTTTGACCCTCTTAAGGGTCTTATTTCTGGTCTTAAAAAGTCTGTTTGGTTTATTTGGTGTTCTAAAAGTTAATATTCCATCAGTTGATTGTTGTATTTATTTCAGGTAAAGTGTGCTTACACCTTGCGGCAGAGAGAGGCCATTGTAACATACTGTATGAACTAATCAGCAGAGGAGCAAACATAAATGCAAGGGTTAGTTGATGATTGGTGCTTGAACATTTACCAAACAGTTCCGAGTTTTAACCATTCTGAGAAGGAAGGCTTCTGAAAACATTGTGGGAAAAAGAGAAAATGCTGCTAACTTAAGTTTCCCTATTTCCCCAAATGTTTTCTAACCTTTGAATGACATACTTCATAATTTGACCCTCAGTGAATTTGTTGTCTCCAGATGCTTTTGATATGGACATTTTCTCAAATTTTGTCATTTACTGTAATACATGTAGTCAAAATTCAACCCTTTAACAGACGATGAAAATTGAGGCTTATTCGAATGGAAAGCCTTTACAGATGATATGTAAATGTTGCAAACATGATAGTAGTTGCGTTAAGACTGTACAAAGATTTGTGCGAAAAGTAGAAAATGCTGGTTATATGCATTTTTGCCTTTTTCCCCCACAATGTTTTCAAAAGTCTGTGGGATAATTTGAGAATTTGAAAATTTTTTTTAACATCTGAACATCTGAAATGAATAGTATTGAAAAAACGTTTGGAGACCATGAGTTCAAATATTGGTAAATGTGATTTTGCTTTCCATTTTTGAAATGATATGGTAGCTAAACTCTGTACCAATGAAAAAAAATTTAGACCTGCCCAAATTGGAGGAATTTACCTATAACACATGAAATGTTGCTCAAATTAGGTGATCTGTAAT
The DNA here is from genome assembly GCA_946811185.2 of Hippopus hippopus. Taxonomy (NCBI): domain Eukaryota; kingdom Metazoa; phylum Mollusca; class Bivalvia; order Cardiida; family Cardiidae; genus Hippopus; species Hippopus hippopus. The sequence continues at coordinate 45,807,043 of OX328097.1, forward strand.
TAAGACAGTAGAAAACATTGTTAGAAGAAGAGAAAATGCTGCTTACCAGCATCTTCCCCTTGTCTCAAAATGTTTGGAAAGGCATCTTTTCCACAGTTGTTAAAACAATTGATTCTTAGGTAAAGGAGTACCCTTTATCACATTAATCCATGTTTTAACATTCCTGAAGAAGAAAAATTTTGAAAACATTGTGGGAAAAGGAAAAAAATGCTGATATTCAGCAGTTTATCCTTTTCCTACAATTCTTTCCATCCTTTCACATACAAATCTCGACATTTAAGCGAGATAGTTTGATGTCTGCAAATGCTTGCAATTTAGATTGGTCAAAAAGTTTTGTCATCTGGTAAAGAGTTAGATAATTTTGATAAACAGATACATGTAGTACCCAAAACTACTGAAATGGTCCTTCTAGTGAGTTATCTCTCAACTTGTCCTAGAAATTTAGAGATAAAGTTCTTCAGACAGTTTAAGAGATATTTAACCTTTAACCTCTTTCACATTATTTCAGGATGGCAAAAGTGGGAGAAGCATATTACATTATGCAGCGGAATCAGGAAATGAGGAAATGGCACGTTTCCTCCTGTCGCAACCAAATATTGATGTGAACTGTGAAACCTATGGAGGTCTCACACCAGTAAAACTCGCCAAAGGAAGGTGTCACATCAACATTATAAAGATGCTAAGAGACAGGGGAGCTTACTATTACTCTGATGACTCAGAGGAAGAAGAAATGGAGACGGTAGGTTTGATCAACAGCTGACAGTTAAAGACAATTAAAGATTTGTAACTGCCGATAAAAAAAGGATTTAGATATGAGCCATGCTCTGTGAGAAGGGGGTTTAATGTATCTGCAAGAAGTTTAGACCCAGGTTAGCCTGCACAGTCCATGTTGAAACTTTTAGCTGATGGTCAATTTTCTACATGTTCAAGAACCATTGTACCTCATGATTCAGTCAATTGTTAGACCAAATGGATTTTATGGACCCATAATTATGTGATGAATTGCTTGGTATTATGCATGACAGAGTTGCAATAAACCTCCTTTTGCCAGAACACAGCTCATTTATCTCTTTACCAAATGACAAAATTTTGGACTAGTCCAAATTGAAAGCATTTAGAGCTGACAAATGTTAATCAAAAATTGAAATTCGATTTGGGAAGGGTTGAAAACATTGTGGGAAAAGGAGAAAATGCTGGTTACCAGCATTTTCTCCTTTTCCCACAATGTTTTCAAAAGCTTTCTTTCTCAGGGTCGTTAAAAGTCGGGATTGTGTGGTAAAGGGATAAATTTACTGTATAAGCTTTGTGTTCAAATTTGTACCATTGGCCACTAGGTTGTGCACAAGGTCAAGGTGTTTCTTGTTACTTCAGTCCAGTGATATTTGTATTTTTAACACTTAACCCTTTCCTAAACGACAAGTTTTAGACTCTTCCAAACTGAGAGCATCTGCAGACGACAAATTCAGAATTAGTAGAAATTAGCTTTAAGTCTCTGATAGGGTAGAAAACATTGTGGGAAAAGGAGAAAATGCTGGTTACCAGCATTTTCTCCTTTTCCCACAATGTTTTCAAAAGCCTTCTTTCCCAGGGTCATGAAAACCAGGGATTGTTTGGTAAAGAGTTAAAATGCTGAATTAATGAAATTGATCTTTCCAGTAAGACAGAACCGCCAAAATATTAGTATTTCTAGGTTGTTGCCAGAGTATGAAACAAAGTAGTGGACAGAGTAGATTCAAGATCAGGCTGCACATTCTGTGTAGTCTGATAATGATCTACACTGTCCACAAAAACAACTTAGGTTGGTTCCAGCACTTTAATGGTTAACAGTGTAAGTTATTGTTCTTACTAAATTTTAATGCTGGAAATCTGATTGGACAAAACAGGACATAATGTCCAATCATATGGCTAGTCTTGAAATTTTGAATTGAAATTGAATGGAGCAGTACAGATTGCCAGATAGATATCTTCAGATTGTTCGCGCCAAGAAGATATCAAAGAACATCATACGGACAAATAATTCCATAGGGATTTTTGATACAGCACAAAAATTAAAACAGTCTATATTCAATATTTTGGCCAGTGGCCTTTATCAAGAGAGAAAAACTGAATTTACAAACCCGGCAAGTGATGTGAACTATGTTTTCAAAGTCTTCCTTCTCAGGGTTGTCTAGAAACAGAGTATATTTAATTTCTAACCCTTCACAGGTTTTTATGATATTGTAGAAAACAGCTTTTGAAAATGTTGTTGAAGAAGGAGAAAATGCTGGTAACCAGCATTTTTTTTTTCCCTTCTACCACTGTGTTTTCTAATTTGCCAGAGACAAATCCCTTTCATTTGAGCAAGGATAATTTTTGCTAGTGCTTTGAATTTTGATAAGTGCTGAATTTTGTTGTTTGGTAAATTATTAAGAGAAGAGGAAAAGGGTTAGAAGTCAAGAGCTATTAAAAAAAATGTATTTTGACTGGCTTACTTTATTCAGTCATGAAAATATACATTGTTATGAAACTGAACTTATTTTCCTCATTCCATTCTACTTTCTGCACATTGTACAGAAGGAAGTTTTTTCTGGAATGAACAGTCCTTTATTCCCCCTTTTTTCTCTTCCTGATGCTGCTCTAGCAGTAGGTAACATTTGCGCCCGATATAATTGGAAGTACAATCTTTTTCTTTATATAACAATCTTGTGTTTTTACTATCCTGATATCTTTGGCTGTTGAAAACATTATACAAGAGGAAGAAAAATGTCGGTAACTAGGATTTTCTCCTTTTCCATAATGTTTTCCCCTTTTAACCCTTTACCACCTAATTCCTTGTTTTGTTGACCCAGACTAAGAAGTCCATTAAAAAAAAAGAATTAAAAAAAATGAGAGAGGAGGAGAAAATGTTTGTAACCAGCATTTTTCCTTTTCTTTTAATGCTTTTTACCTTTTTTGAGACGAAGTTCTAAATTTGAATAATATTCAGTTGTTTTTTTGCAATGCTTTCAATTTTGAAGAGTCTAAATTTTGTCATTTTTAAATGCATTAACCCCTTACTACACAGTCCTGAGTTTTAACGACGTTCATCGAGGAGGATTTTGAACAAAAAAAAATCACAGTTTTGAGTTTATGTTAACTTTGATGTCTGCCGAAGCTGTTTATTTGGACAAGTTCATGATTTTGTTGTCTTGTACGGAGTCAAAAGATATATCCCATCATTTAACCCTTCACCAAACAATCCCTGGTTTTAACGAACCTGAGGAAGAAGCCTTCTGAAAACATTGTGGGAAAAGGAGAAAATGCTGGTAACCAGCATTTTCTCCTTTTCCCACAGTTTTACTACTCTTCCAAAGTCAAGTTTCAATTTTTTAGTCAAGTTTATTTTGTCGTCTGCAAATCCTTTCAATTTGGACAAGTCTAAAATTTTGTCGTTTGGTAAAGAGTTAACCCTTTAACAAACAATCCCAAGTTTTAATGACCCTGAAGTACACAGCTATTGAAAACATTGTGGAAAAAGAAGAAAATGCTGGTAACCATTATTTTCACATTTTTACTCACAATATGTTTTATACCCTGACCAAGAACTTTGCTATATTTAAAATATAATTTTAGACTTTGTCTTGTGCAGATGCTTTCAATTTGGAAGAGTCTAGAATTTGTTGTTTGCTTAGAAGTTAACTCTTTAACAAATGAAAAAAATCTTATTTGGCCATAATGAGAGCACTTGCAGACTACAAAATTAATGTTACTCAAAAATGCAATGTGTTTTTGGAAAAGTAAAAAACATTGTGGGAAAAGGAGAAAATGCTGGTAACCAGAGTTAACAACTGAAAGCCGAAGAAAAAATTGTGATAAGTTCTCAGGAGGCCGTAATATGCTAAAGTCAGACTGTATTAATTTTGATTTCTTGAACAAGAGTAAAGCCTGGCTAGAAATTATTGGCACTCAAAATGCAAAATCTGAGTAAATCAAATGCGCCAAATCGCACAAATGCATGCAATTGCATTGCAGTTTCATGATTGTTTGGTCTTAAAGATATCTCAGAATGTACCAGATAGCCCCAGTGAAGATTCAGATTAGACTGCATGCAGTGTTGCATCTAGGATTTTCATCTGACTGGCATCTTGGCCCATTTGAGAAAAATTTTGGACGCATATCATATTTTTGAGGGACAGCATGTTAAAACTTAGCAAATTTCAAGTAATTCAAACAACATGGAATGAAACATGTTTTGCAAAGCCTTCTGCAATGATTTTGGGGTTTTCAGACTGAATTTCTAGTGTGCAAAATGTGCAGGTTGATTCTTGTTTTGAGAGATAATGGCTAATAAATTTTGGTTTCCTGCAGTGCTATGGTCCAGATTGAACAAGGTCGCATATTCGATAAAAGAAAACACTAAAGTTTTTATCAGTATCCCAAAGTTTAATCTTTGCATTTATTATTTCCATTTTCTAATTCCACAGGACAGTGTTTCTGATGATTTTGCAATTGACGGAAAACCAGTTACGTACTGAAATTGAAACCAAAATTACCCGGGAGCATCGTCAATACAGATTATAGAAATGACTCACCATCTGGGGAACGTCACATGATTGTGATAATCAAAGCGAAAATAGAAGCACAATGAAAACAAAATTTTCCAGCCAAGATGAGGCCAAAAAAAAAATACAGAAAATGGTCAATCAGATGATTAGTATTCTTGGACCTGCAAGAATGACTAACATTGTAGTATTACATAACAATTGTGATTTGTTTCACTTTGATGTTAATTGGTCTTCTTAACTGTATTTTGTTTTTGTTTTTACCTAAAATTGAATACCCATGTTTTCCCAACTATTTTTTCAACTGACATCATCAATATTTCACCCCTTGATATCCTAAATAGATGAAGTGAATATTTTCAGTCAGTTCTAAAGATGCAGATGATGCAATTTCAAACCTATTCATGGTAGACTATCTGGCAAAGAAATGGACAATATAAATCCAGGATCAGTCTGCACATTCTGTGCAGTCTGATCTCGATTTACACCATTCACAAGAGCATCAAAACCCAGAGTCAACATCAGAAGGGTTACTTTTCACTTTCTCAATGACGAAAAGATTCTTTTAACCTATTACCACACAATCCCAAGTATTAACACCCCTGGGAAATAAGACTTTTGAAATATTTTGGGAAAAGGCAAAAATGCTGGTAAGCAGCATTTTTCTCCTTTTTCCCACAATATTTTCTAACCTTAACAAATCCAATCGTTTGTGCCACATATTTGTGATACGCAAAATTAATGCTTTCAGTTTGGATCAGTCTAAGATATTGTTGTGTGGTAAAGAGTTAAAGATCCTGATTGAAATATGATCAATATTGATGTAGTGCTAAACACAATGTAAGCAAAAATTGTGTGGTGTAATCAGGGATTTACACTATCTTTACTCTGTGAAATATTTTGTGCAGTCCAAAAATACATTGTAGTATGCCGAGAGTCTTTAACTCTTTACCACACGGCAAAATTTTAGACTGATCCAAATTGGAAGATTTGCAGACGACTATTTCATAGTGGCTCAAATGACACAGTATTTCTTAGATAGGGTAGAAAACTTTGTGGGAAAAGAAGAAAATGCTGGTTACCAGCATTTTCTCCTTTTCCCTCAATGTTTTCAAAAGGCTTCTCCCTTAGGTTGTTGAAAGTCCTCATTGTGTAGTAAAGGGTTAATTCTTTAGAAAAACCTACAATGTAGGTATTCATGAGAACAGTCTTGAAGAGACAATTCTTGACACTGTATTGAATTGTCTTGAAGAGATGATTAGAATGAATGCCCACTATGTTGGTTTTACCAAAGAAGTTAAAGATTTTAGAATTTTATGATGATCTCCTTTGTGCTGATGTGTTAATCCCTGTTTCACAGAGCATTGCTCATATATTATTTTTGTCTTTTTAGTGTGAAAAATTCTAAAATTTTATCGACTAGTAAAGAGTTTATGTTTGGCACCACACTCAGTTTTGAATTATTTACATGTATATTCCAGTTTATAGACCATTTGTGAGGGACTTGGAAAACAAAAACTTGAATGTAAAGCTTAATTATGTAAAACTTTTATTTCAAGCATGTGTTAGGTATCACAAACAATACTGACAATGCAAAAAGACAATATCAATGCAAAATTACCATCTATTTTGTGTTAAGTTTTACCTTTTAGCACACATTACCAAGTTTTAACGAATCTGAGAAAGAAAGGTTTCAAAAACAAAGTAGGAAAAGGAGAAAATACTGATTACCAGCATTTTCTCCTCTTCCCACAATGTTTTAAGCCTCCCAAAAACAAATTTCAATATTTGAGTCACAGTTATTTTGCCATCTGCAAATTTTTTTCAGTTTGGACAAGTCTAAGATTTTGTGGTGTGGTAAAGAATTAGGTAGACAATACCCAAAACACAAAACATGATTGTATATATGTACCTAGATCTGCTACTTCACCTGTGCCAGATGTAGAAGTTGCTCAGTGCTCAAACGTTTACCAGACAAACACATGTTTTAACAACCCTGGGGAAGGAGCTGGTTGAAAATATTGTATGAAGAGAATATACATGTAGCTAGCATGTTCTCCTTTTCCCACATCTTTTTCAACCCTTATTTGGACAAATCCAAAGCCACATATAATTTGTCATTTGCAAGTGCTTTCCCTTTGGATAAGCCTTAAATTTTATTGTTTGGTAAACAATTGTACATAAATGTATGCTTTGTGCTCATAACATGCTTTGTCTCTGTATGTTGATCATTGTGTTTTCAGCAATTCAAAATACATTCTAAATGCACTGCACACAGTCTTTACCAAATGATTCTGCCTTTGATTTTTCAATAATTGACAACTCTTAATCCTGTAAAACTAATTTACCACAAATTTACTGAGACAGGCCTATGAAAACAGTATGACAAAGGAAAAATATGCTCATTTTTTACCTTACCACCATACTTACATGTACATGTATTTGAAATGATATATTTGCCCATATAAGCATTTGTTTAGCCATCAATCTTCACGAAACAGTTCTGTGATATTTATGACCTTATGGGTGAAGGCTTTTAAAAACATTGTTGTAAAAAGAGAAAATGCTGGTTTCCAGCATTTTCTCTTTTTTCCACAATGTTTTCTACCTTTCCAGAGACAAATCGGATCATTTGACCCACATTTAATTTGTCAGTAGTGTACACTCCCATTTTGGATAAGTTAAAAATATTTGGGATGTGATAAAGAGTAATAAAGAGTGCTTCCATCAACAGTTTGGTAATATTTGCAGACATTTCTAGATAAGACCAGGCTGTGCAGATTGTGCAGTCTGATCTTGTGTCTACTGTGTCAACTACTTTGTGAGGTACCAAAAAAGCCTCAAATTTATAATATTTTCATTTTTATACCATACTGACAGTATCTTGTTCAAAACTTGGACTTGTCCAAATTTAAAGCATATGTAGACATTAATTGAAGTAAATGTGGATCCAATAATAGGATTTGTCTTTTGAAGGGTAAAAACCATTGTGATAAAAAATGCTGATAACCAGCAGATCTTTCTTGCTTATTTCTGTTTCAAAATTTTCTATTACCTAAATTCATTGTAAATATTTTACGTGGAAGAACATGGAAAAAGGTCAATGGAAGCTGTATCATCATTGCTTTCATTCAAGTGACTGATTTGCTTGAGCATCAAGCTAGTGCCGCTTACTGGTATTAGATTAAAGTCTAAAATTTTTCTTATTTTACTTTGGTCCAAAAATTTGATTTTTCTTTCATTCACTGTGTTTTTTTTCTGTGAAATAACATTGGAAGAGATGACACGGGTATTGGTGTCAACATTGCATTCATTCATATGGCATCAATCGGATGCTGTAAGCTGGTGTCAGGTTCTTAGATTTTCTTATTTTAGCAGTGTTCGAGTATTTGCTATAAACAAAATTCATTATTTATCTTCTCTGTGAAAGAACATTGGAAAAGGTCAAACGGGTAATGGTATGTTGTATTATCTTTGCTTTCAAGTATATGGCTGATAAGCTGAGCATTCATTTAATACTGTTTACTGGTATCAAATACAGGCCTGACTTCTTTTTTATCCCTTTACCAAACAATCAAAAGTTTTAATGACCCTGAACAAAAAAGACTTTTGAAAACATTGTGGAAAAAGGAGAAAATGCTGGTAGCCAGCATTTTCTGCTTTACCCACAATGTTTTTCATCCTTCCATAAACAAATTCATGTATTATTGTTGAGTCATGTTTAATTTGTCATCTGCATGTGCTTTCAATTTGGACATGTCTAAAATTTAGTTATTTAGTCAATTGTTGAACATGTGCCTTTATGTGTACCTAGACTATATATTTATACCCCCGCAAAACGAATGTTTTCGGAGGTATACTGGAATTAGCCTGTCTGTCCGTTTGTCCATCCGTGTGTCCGTCCGTGTGTCTGTCTGTGTACAAATAATTGCCTGTTTCTGTCAAAGCGCTGGCGGGGGTATTAAGTCACATTCAGTGACAGCTGTAGTTTTACCTGGAATAACATACGAAAAGGTCTAACGGGTCATAGTATCATCTTTGCTTTCAATTACAAAGTACTGTTATATGGCTGATAAGCTGGAACATTCATTTGATGTTGTTTATACCTCTACCACACAATCTCAAGTTTTAATGACCCCGATGAGAAAGGCTTCTGAAACAATGTGAAAAAAGGAGAAAATGCTGGTAACTAGCATTTTCTCCTTTTCCCACAATGTTTTCTACGCTTACAAAGACAAATACAATCATTTATGCCATGTTTGTCTACAAATGCTTTCAATTTGGACAAGCTTTAAAATTTGTCGTTTGGTAAAGAATTAATGGTATCAGATTCAGATCTAAGACTTTTTTTTTTTATTTCTGTAGGAATATTTAACACTTTAAAGGTCAAACAGGTGTTGGTGACATCAATGCTTATGACTAGATGGCTAATAAGCAGATTTGCCAATCTGAAGCTGCTATTCAGAATTAGACTCAGGCGTGAGGTTTCTGACTCTAATTTCTGTTTGAAAATTTGTTTTGCCCTCATTCATCATACATTTTTTCCCTTGAAGGACAGGGGAAAAGGTCACTTGGGAAGTGGTATTATTAGTGCTTTTCTTTATTTGAGTTCTACCCTCAGTGGGTTAAGGGGTACTATTTCTATAATGTACAGTTCAGATGTATGCTACAGTATATTTTGTAAGTTACTTTTCCACAAAAATTATATTGTGTTACAAATATAAATAGTTATGTTACTATAAACACATGTGTTTTTATGAACAGGTAAAATGTATGTTGAATATGAGTGGCACTCTGGCAAAAGAGAGTTTTATGCATCTCTGTGCAGCATCATAACAAACTGGTCTTCATATTCGTAAATGTGGATCCATTAAACCCATTTTGTCTAACAACCAACTGAACAATGCTATAAACTGGTCCTTTGACATGCAGGAAATTGACCAATAGGAGGAAGTTTGACACAGGTCAGTCTGTGCTGTCATATGTGTTTGCATATAAATCAAGTTCCTATTCACAGCACATGGCTTGTATCTATTTGGTTAATCAAGCTTTGAGAATTAATTAAAGTAACAAATTCAACATGTGGTCTAACTATTATAAATACATGTGTACATATATCAAAGAACAAATTTTTTAGATGAAAAATGATTTTCAAATTATCAGATACTTCTATACTGTTTGTATTAATCTTATTATTTTATCATTAGATCCTGACAGTTTACTACAAAATCTAGACTTGTCTAATATGGAAGCACTCGCAGACTTCAATTTGAAAATGGCTTTAATGATAGGATTTGTTTGTGGGAAAATAAGAAAATGCTGGCTTAAAGCATTTTCTCCTTTTCTTACAATCTCTTTCATAAGCCTTCGATATATCATAAGGTTCATGAAAACAAAGGGTTGTTTGGTAAAGGGATAAACAAATGAAAAAGACCTTTACGGTAAGAGAAAAAGATCCACATGTTATCATGTCATGGATTTTCTGCTAACATTATCTGGTCACTACATGTATATCAAACCATGTAGACTCATATCACACACTTCCTGTTCATGTGAGCTCAGAGACAATATTCACCAACCATTCTAAATTGCATTCTAATCATAACTCTAAATTTAGAAAGGAACTCAATTTTTATTGGCTAAATTGGATTTGACCATTCAGTTTACTCAGTCAGAGTTTGTGCTACCGGTATTTGAAATCTAGAAAATTCTTGAGTATTCGACTAAGTGTCCAATTTATATTGGCTGGTAAATACAATTCGATCTTGTACCAATATCTGCATATAAAATTTTTTAAAAAGATACTCGCAAAGTTCACGTGACAAAGTACGACGAAAACATAGAAAAACTCGTGGCATCTTGTGCAACAATAATTTCCATTCTTTAATTATAAGAAATTACATGTATCTTTAACAGTAGGTCATGGATTTATTTGAGTTTTTTCTGAAATTGTTTTGTTTCGCTATGTATTGACACTGCAGCAGTAGATCAGACTGCACAGAATGTGCTGTCTGATCCTAGGTCTACACTTTCAGATCTCTTGTAGGAGATTCAGTAATTGAAAATGTCGTAAAATTACAATTTTGTGCTTTTCCAGATAAGATACATGTACCATTTAACCCCTAAAGCGCCTCTCACAACTACAGTTGCTTTTGCGGCCAGTGAAGATCAAGATCAGACTGCACGAAACGTGCAGTCTGATCTTTGATCTACACTGTCCGCTTTGCTGAAACACCCCAGACAAAAAGCACCCACTGAGTTGCAATCGCCTGAGACTTATTCGAGAATGAAAATGTCCTTTAGGTTTATTCGGTACTTTAAGGTTTAATTCGAAATACTATTTCATTTGTTTCAGTGCTTTAACTCTTTTTCCGCATAATAATAGTACTATTCGGTGTCATCCGATATGCACCTCTTTACACACGCAACTCGACATGATCCGACCATGCAGAAATGCAGACAGTTGTAATATATGCACCTCTTTACACACGCAACTCGACATGATCCGACCATGCAGAAATGCGGACAGTTGTAATATTCCATATTTATAGTAATAGTTGAAATAATGATAATACTGTAATTATACGTATGATTATAATCGTCTTCTCTCTGCACCTAAAAATACAATTAATCCCTAAATTTGTTGAATTTTTTGGGCCTTCGTTTAAAATTAAGTCGCGGATGATGTAGATCTACGTTCAGGCACTGGGTTTTTATTCACATCGTCCGCAAAGCTACTGTTGTCGTCAGATAAGTTAACCGTCTTTACCAGACATCAAGATTTTAGACTTTTTCAAATTGAGAGCATTTTCAGACGACAAAAATTTAGTGTGGCTTAAATGATAGGAATTGTCTCGAAATGTTGTACAACGTCGTGGGAAAAGGAGAAAATGCTGGTTACCAGCATTTTTTCCTTTTTCTTTTTGTGTTTGTAAAAGCTGTCTGCTCCCAGATTGTTAGAGCAAGAGCATTTCTGGTAATATGGAAGGGTTAGGCTTAAATGGTGGCATCAAGCTCATCTATAATCTCGTATAAAGAGCTGTACTTATGTATGTACACGCCAAATTTTATAGTTTCTGTATGTAAATATAGCACCCTGCTTTGACTGGAGTTTTAAGATTAAATGTTAACCATAAAATACTTGTGTGTTTATACAATCATTTTGTATTTGTATGTTTGTTCATTACATCTGTACCTCCTGAAACAAATATGCAGCAGAATTAATGTTAAATATAACAAAAATATGAGTCATACTCTAACAAAAGGGGGCTTAATGCATCTCCGTGATACATGATACCAGGCCCAGTCATCACATGATTATGGATCCATACAAGCCACTTTTTTTGTATCCCACTTAAACATGAGGTAGACTGGTCCTTTGACAAACAGAAAATTGATCAATAGCGAAAAGTTTCGGCCCAGGTCAGTCTGCGCGGACTGCGCAGGCTGACTTGGGTCGATGCTTTTCGCATATGCATTAAGCCCCCTTTTCACAGGGCATGGCTCATATGAGTCATACTTTAACAAAAAGGCGGTTTAATGCATCTCCGTGATGCATTGTACCAAGCAACTCATCACAATATTGAAAAACCTATTCGTGTAACAACCAAATAAATCACGAGGTAGAATGATCCTTTGGCATTGAAACAATTTACCAAAAGCAAAAAGTTTCGACCCATGTCAGCCAGCAACTGAATCGCGAGGTAGAATGATCCTTTGACATTAAGAGAATTTACCAAAGGCAAAAAGTTTCGACCCATGTCAGGCAGTGCGGACTGCCCAGGCTGACCTGGGTCGATATTTTTTTGCGGATGCAGTAAGCCCCCTTTTCACAGAGCATAACTCAAATGTAATAGATGGTATAGATCGGTGAGTAGACTTAACGTTCTGTGGAGTCTGACCTCCGATGTATACCGTTCGCTTAGCCAAGCCTGTATAAATCTTTCAAGTTCCTGTGGATTGTATTCTCAGCCGTCAAAAAAGGTCGAGTTAATAATAATTAAATGTGCGCTGAAAGAGTTAGCACTGTACCAGAGGACAAAATTCGGACTTCGCCAACTAAAAGCACTTGCCAACGACAAATTAAATGAGCCATGCTCTGTGAAAAGGGGGCTTAATTCATTTGCAAAATGTATCGACTCGGGTCAGCCTGCGCGGTCCGCGCAGGCTGACCTGTGCCGAAACATTTTGCTATTGGTCAATTTTCTGCATGTCATAAGACCAGTGTAACTCGTGATTTAGACGGTTGTGAAACAAAAGGGACTTTATGGGTACCAAATTATGTGGTATCATGCGTTACGGAGATGCATTAAGCACCTTTTTGCCAGAGCATAGCTCAAAAGCAAATTAAGTGATGGAATTTGTTATTTAAACGAACGAAAAGATTGTGAGAATTGGAGAAAATGCTGGTTTCAAAAACCTTCTATAGCCCTTTGTCATGATGTTTTCATGTAGTACTTGTAGGTATTTAATTCCTTACTTCACAATCGTGAAGTCGGGCAATCGGTAGAGTACAGGACTTGATACCGGGGGGTGGGGGGGTGGGGGGGTGGGGGGGGGGGGTCTGTGTCGCACGCTCGAATCCCCAGCTCGGTCAATTTGGTGATAGTCATTGCGACAAGATTCATTCCTCTCTCAACCCTGATCATTCTTTAAACTAAGGTTATGTGGGAAAGCAGCCAGTGGCTTGCTGACGATGGCGTTAAACGCAGTTCAAACTTATATTCTACTCCAAGAATATTTATAATTATGTAAGTAATTGCGTTCACATGACACGATAAGTAACTTTACTTACATATCTTTCCTTAAAGTCAGTGAAAGTGTGCATGTGAAGGGGGCCTAACGCAATGAATGAAACGACATTTTCAAGTTAGGAAAAAAAAAGGGAATACTTGATTTGTCGGCTGTTTCGTCAAAAATAGCTCAACAAGGAACTAGGATCAAGGATCAGAGGCTGATTTCGATCTACGCTTTTCTTGAAGACAGATGTTGAAACCATCTACTTGTGAAGGTTTAGATTGGTTAATTTAGTATGTTGCAGCATTTCCGGCAGACGGTGCGAAGGGACGCAACTCTAAAGCCTTCGTGCAAACCTGCTGTTCAAGGTTAGCTCCCTTCTCTAAATACGTTAGAAAAGTTGGAAAAACTGACGCATCAATTTGATATGACTGATCATTCCACTTTTCTCAACAATGCAAGGAATGTATTTGTGGTTTTGCCGGTCTGTGAAAATATCATGCTTTTCTTTTAACCCATTTCTTTCTTCAGACAACTGTTAAGTCGTATAATAGACTGAGTTTGTAAACATTGTAGAAAAAGAAGAAATTGCTCATGAAAAACAATTTCACCTTTAGCCACAGTGTACATTTATGCACTGATTTTTTTTTTCTGGACGACAAATTTCTTTGATTACTAGATCTGAATGGAAAGCTTCGCTGAGTTCTTTCTCAGGGTTTATCTTTATTTTGCTAAATAAGTGAAATGAAACTTTCAAACCGATACTAAAAATTCAAAATTTGCTTTTTCAAAGGTTTTTTTTTTTGGAAAATATCTTTTTATCGGACAGGGTAGATCAAAGATCAGACTGCACGTTCTGTGCAGTCTGATCTTGATCTACACTGTCCGCAAAAGGTCTTTGAGTCGCAATTAGGAACCTAAGGCTTATTAACAGTCACAGTTCACAGGATTCATTTCTCTCTCGTAGCTGAACACTGTTTCGACAATGTTTGTAGGGAAAAGCAGAAAGTGGCTTGGAAGGAATATTCTCGTAAACAGAAAATTCCAGGAAAGCATGGATAGGTGCACTCACAGCCGCCATATACAAGTAGCTAAGATAATTTCGACAACGGTGTTTAACATCAGGCAAAAACAAAGACCATGGGTGTTTGGGTGTTTTCACTAACCCACCAATGAATCCATTTACCACAAAATCCCGACTTTTAACGACCCCGAGAAAAAAGGATTTTTGAAAACATCGTGGAAAAAGGAGAAAATGCTGGTAACCAGCATTTTCTCCTTTTCCCACAATGTTTTTTTCTCTTCCCAAATCAAAATTCAGTATTTTTCGATCACATTTATTTTGTTGTCTGCAAATACTTTCAATTTCGACTAGTCTCAAACTATTTCGTTTGGTAAAGAGATGTTTTGTAGTACAATGTATGTAGCGTTGTACATAAAATTAATGCAGTTACAAGTATTTCAATTCTAACTTACGCTTAACTTACGATCTGGGACCGATTGTAAGCATTTTGCTTCTGAAAGTCCCCTGTTTCTTGATTCTTGTGGGTTAGCTGTTGACGTATAGCAGCACGGGGTGAATTTACTTGGGTGATCTTTCCATTGCTTGTTGATTCTGCTTTTGAAAATATTAACATTGGTGACATTACAACGTTATTTGGTAGATTTTTACATGGTTATTTAACTGTGATTCTGAAGCTTTCTTTTGCGTAGCTGAATGTGCTGGCTTATGACCTACTTTTTGTTACTGATAACGAATGAATAAATAGAAATTTGTGATTGGTAAAAAATATAGACATGTTTAATCTAAGGGCCCATGCCTATTTTTTTGACAAATTTACGTCGTCTATCTTTTTAAAAAGATATTTCTCATTTCTCATCTCTATTTTTGACTGTTTCTTAAATAACTAAAATGAGAAGTGCATCAGCAAAATCTATATTGTGAATATTCTCGACGAAACAAATGATGGGAGTTTGCGGTACGGTGTTTTTTTTTTTGGCGAAGAGCATGGCTTTTGATATTTCTACACCATTTAACTCTTTACCTGAGGAGGACGTCAAATTGAGCGTGAATCAAATGATAACACTGGTTCCTGAAAAGACCGAAAACTTTGTGGGTAAAGGAGAAAATGTTGGTTACCAGCATTTTCTCCTTTTCCTACAATGTTTTCAAAGCCTTATTCCGCAATGTTGTTAAAACACGAGGTTGTTTGGTATGGGTTTAAAAATCCCCTTACTCTACCATTATCTGAAGCTCTGACTGTTTATCAGCGTGTATTCAGTTACACACTGTTTGGCAAAAACAGATCTTTTATAAACAAAAACATAATTCTCTATGTGAACTTTGTACGCCTATCTTCTTTCAAATCAAATTGGCCGTGAACATCATGATGAGAAACAGTGTTGAACAGATAAATAATGGTGTTTACGATAATTGGGAACAAAAACTGATCGGGAGTTGAGGCCACTTTCAGCGACATTTTCTTATCACAACCTCTTATTTGTTTATTTTTCGCTTTCAAACCATCGGGCCAAGCTTGGTAGCGCAGTCGGAGGCGTCCAGAAGTTCAGAACAAGGGGTCGCTGGTTTGCTTCCCCAGCTCGGCCATTTCATTTCCGATGGATGAATGATAATATTTGCAACAGGGTTCATTACTCTGATCATTGTTACGATGACGATGTGGGAAAGCAGCTAGAAGCTTGGGAAAAAACACCATGTACTGGTAAAAGAAACCGAAGGAAAGCATAGATAGGCGCGCTGTAGGAAACAGTCTTAAACACACCCTATCTGATAAAAAAACAAACAAACAAATAAAATAAGACGGCTGACTGTTTGCAACAAAAATTTTAATTATATCACTGGTGTCCCATTTGTCCTGTTTTATGACGAATGGCTTCTTTCTACTATATTTTATTTTACCAAACAATCAAGTGTTTCAACCACTCTAGGGAAGAAGCATTTGGAAAAATTGTGGATAAAAAGCAAAAAGCTGGAAACCAACCTTTGGGTAATCCGAAGGATTCTAAGCGTGACTCAATGCGCCCTTTCCGGGTAAGATCAGATTGTACAGAACATGCAGTCTGATCTTGGATTTTCTGCCATTGATAATTGAAGAAAGCAACTTTGAACTCGAGGTACATGTATTTGAGGTATTACCATCGAATGGAAATGTTCGTTAGTTGTTTTGCTTTCTATGGTGACTCAAAGAGCTGGGGGTCCTGAATCTAGACCGGCTTGTACTAAAGTCGAGTTCATCTAGTTGGCGGCAAAACAGTTAACCCTTTACCACACGACAAATTTTAGACCTCTCCGAATTGAAAGCATTTGCAGATGACAGTTTCAATGTGGCTCATATGAAATGATTTTTCTTTGATAGGGTAGAAAACATTGTGGGAAAAGGAGAAAATGCTGGTAACCAGCATTTTCTCCTTTCCCCACAATGTTTTCAAAAGCCTTCTCTATCAGGGGTGTTAAAAGTCGTCATTGTGTGGTAAAGGGTTAATCATATAGCAGTTTAACAGTTAACCCTTTGCCACAAGACATAATTTTAGACTCGTCCAAATTTAAAGAAATTGCAGACAACAAATGAAGTATAAGTTGCTGAAATGGTGGAGTTTGTCTTAGACTAGAAAAACATAGTAGGAAAAGGAGAAAATAGTGTTACCAACATTTTCTTCTTTTTTATTCCACAATATTTTCAAATCCTTCTTCCTTAAAGTCGTTAAAACTCGGGACTGTGTGGTTAAAGGGTTAGACAGGGAATGAAGTAAAGTAGAAAAGAGTTTTTAGCCAATTTAGGTTAAATATACGGAAGCACAGCCCAAGCTTTTTCTCGCCTTATCTCACGTCATCCAGACGTGAAGAAACTCTAGCACCGGATACTCTAACCTTTTGACAGGTCTCACCATGTATAACTGAGAAACATCAATATTGGAGTATAAAGAAGTTCATTCTTTTTTTTTTTAAAAAAAGTTTAGAATATCTTTGAATATCTGTCTTAGAATATCTTTATCATGCTAAATAAGTGAAACTTACAAGCCGAAAGTGAAAATCCAAATTTTGCTATTTCAAAGATATTTTTGGGGACAGATATCTCCTTAGCAGACAGAGTAGATCCAAGATCAGACTGCACATTCTGTGCAGTCTGATCTTGATCTACACTGCCCGCAAAAGGTCAGTGAGTCGCGCTTAGCAACCTAAGAGTTTAAAGACTAACGAACTCGAATGCAAGTACAAAGTATCGTTTGGTACAGACTTAACCCTTAAAGTATCGTATCTGAACACAGGGGATGTTGTCGACATTATAGAACAAGATCAGACTGCACAGAACGTGCAGTCTGATCTTGGATCTACACCGTCGAGGGGCGTAGCTAGACCAGATTAAAGTATACGCAAGGTGTTAACCGAGGCGCAAAGAGCCGAGAGGGGGAGGCGTGTTAGACCTGCTTTTGTAATAAATGGGCTTTTTGTAATAAAACAGAGGGGGGATTCCCCAGGAGGGTCTTGGGGCCTCCCCCAACAATTTTTGAATATTTGGTGATCTCTCTTGACGCTTTGTGATAATTTTTTTTTTTTCAAAGTGTTACGCAACTGTGTATTTGCGTACAGGCAGCTATGCCCCTGCTGTCGACAGATAAAACTCATTCGGCATACTTCGGGTGATGGGAGCCATCATATTAGATGTAGGTACGGAATCGGCCGAGTTGTGACGAGTGAGATAAAACTCTTTTAGGTTTCCGTGGATTGCATTTTTAGCCGTCGACAGAGGTTGACTACATTTTAGCGCTCATTTTCCGTGTGAAAGTGACTTATTCATTACCACAACTTGACAGCTTTTTGAAATCATGTTTGGAAAAGGACACGACAAGCGCATATTATTGTTCCTTTTCCTACAATATTTTTCTTACTTTCGATAAATTATGTTTTATCTTTTTTTTGGAATGTTTTAAGTCGATCCCGATGACTTCTTTGCAACGGTGAGGCGTTGACAGACTAGGAGGGCTGAATTTTACTCCTGTCAAGCTGCATCTTTTTTTTAAAGAAATAGTGAAAGTCATTTTGACACGATTAATTTTTTTCTCATTGCTGAACATTGTCCAAATTTTGTTTCTTTTGGATAGCGGCCGGTGGCTTTGACAGAATGTTGAACAAACTGCTAAAAAAAAAAAGAACCCAGGAACGCATTGATAGTTGCACTGACCGCCAAGATGTAACTAAGCACTAAACACTTTTGACAACGTTGTAAAACACTGGAAAAAAAACCAATCAAACGTGAAATAAAAGATTAAGGTGAAGTAAAAAAGAGCAGAGAGAGAGAGACAAACATAAAAACAGAGAGAGAGAGAGAGAGAGAGAGAGAGAGACAGACAGACAGACAGACAGACAGAGACAGACAGACAGGGGGCAGAGTCAGAGAGGGTCAGAGACAGAGTGGGGCAGAGAGGAGGGAGAGGAAGTTACAGTGAAAGAGAGAGGGAACGAGACCGTAAAAGGAACATAGAGAGGGACAGCAGAAAGGAGAGAGGAGAGAGAGTCAGTGACAAAGAGAGAGAGAGAGAGAGAGAGAGAGAGAGAGAGAGAGGGGGGGGGGGAAAGGGGGAGAGAGGGGAGGAGAGGTGGACACGAAATGGAGGTGGGGAGGGATGCTTTGAGGAGAATGAGGTCTGAAAATGTCCTTTGACAACATCCTTGTAAGCTGCGAAAAGTCCGTTTAAAGTACAGTGACAAAGACAGAGAGCTCGTAATGGGCGGGGCGGGGGGGGGGGTTGGTGCGGCGGGGGAGAGAAAGAGGTCCGAGAATGTCCTTTGACAACATCGTTGTAACCGATGAGAGGTTCTGATTGCACAAAAGATTTCTCCCAGGATCCAAATTTGACATTTCCGACACAAAACGAAAACAAGAAGCTTTTGATGGAATCTTTTTACCCTTTACCAGTCGACAAAAATTTAGACTTGTACAAAAAGAAATGAGCCGTGCTCTGGCAAAAGGGGGCTTAATGCATCTCCGTAATCCATCATACCAAGAAAGCCATCACATACTTATGGATCCATAATAGCCACTTTTTTTAACAACCGACTCAGTCATGAGGTAGACTGATCCTTTGACATGCAGAAAATCGACCAATAGCGAAAGGTTTCGGCCCAGGTCAGCCTGCGCGGACTGCGCAGGCTGACCTGGGTCGAAACTTTTCGCAGATGCATTAAGCCCCCTTTTCACAGAGCGCGGCACAAATAAAATAGGGTTTACATGATTGATTTCAAACACGATTTAGAAAACATTGCTGAAAACGGAGAAAATGCTGATCATCAGCATTTCCTCCCTTTCCCCCAATATTATCAAAAAGCTTTTTTTTTTCTGCTCGTTCAGAAAAGAGATCGTATGGTAAATGATAGATTATAATCTTCAAGTGACATTTTTATCGCTTGCTAACTGAACTCTTATCTTTATGTTCAAAATGCTACGATAACTTGCAATATGAAAAATATAACATATCTTGAGTAGACATACAATGTATGTAGTAAGATTTTTAATCGGAAATCAAATACTAATAGGACCAGGAAAATATAAGTTCGAACTTTAACTGTGATCGATCGATATGTTATCGACTAATCGTTTTTTTTTTCTTTCGAAAGTAGGGCTCATTGCGTCTGTAGCAGACGGCGTTTAGTAGATCTATGTAAAATACGGTAAATCAATATCAGTATGTAGATTTGTGCATGAGAACGTCATGAAAACATCGTGACAATGAGCAAATTACAGCGATTCAACCTTTTATCACCGTGTTTTCGAAATTCTTCTACTGCAGGTTGCAAAGGAAGAAGAAGAAGAAGAAGAAGAAGAAGAAGGAGGAGGAGGCTGAGGAGGAGGAAGAGGAAGAACAAGAAGAAGAAGAAGATGATGATGATGATGATGAGGAGGAGGAGGAGGAGGAGGAGGGGGAGGAGAGAGAGAGAGGCCGGTTAGGTAGGCAGTCAAATACGTAGACAAAAAAGCGTATTTCCATTTAGAATTAGTTTGTTGCAAAACACCGGGTGATAAAGAGAGAAAAAAAACATGGCGGCACATTTCTTAATTGCAAACATCTGCAAAACAGACGAGAATTTGAAAATTTCAGTGGCCACATCAGATGAGAACAAGATAACGCGTACACTATGTTATACCTTTACCTCATGAAGACGATGTTTCGAATCTTGCAGAGGACCACTTTTGAAAACCTTGTGGCAAAAAGGAGAAATTGCTCGTCACGAGCAATTTCTCCTTTTGCCACAAGGTTTTCTTATCTATTCATGTATTAGTCATTTATTCGTATGGGTCGTTCATAAAATTCAGAGTTACCGGTATCAGTGGCAAATTTCTTGTGGGGGAAGGGTAGGAGGACAGAAGTCGGAGGCTTTCAGCTCTCTAATTATTATCAGCTCTATGATGCGGGCGACATTACATACATGGCATGTTCTCTTAAAAGGAGGTTAAATGCATATGCGAACATTATCGATCACGGTCAGCCTGATATATGGTCGCAGGCTGAACTAAGTCGAAACATTTTGCTTTTGGTCCATTTGCTGCATGTCAAAGGACCATTCTACCTCATCATTCAGTCGTTTGTGACACAAACTGGCTTTTATGGATCCATAATCAGCATCAGAGAAATGCACTAAACCCGCTTTTTACCAGAGCATGACTCGTATTATTTTGGAAATACTGACAACCATATTCACGCTCAGTGAATTTAGTCCTAAGAAATATCAATCTTGCGTCGATATTGAAACGAGTTCTTGCAAAGTAGATAGACCCTCAGGCTGCTCACTGACCCTTGGCGGACAGTTCAGATCAAGATCAGACTGCACAGAACGTGCAGTCTGATCTTGGATCTACACTGTCCGATACAGATATATCTTTCTTGAAAAAATAAATAAAATTTGAAACAGCGTTATTTGCGTTTTTACTATCGGCTCGAAAATTTAGCGTATTTAGCATGATAAGGTTTATTCTCCCTCGATGTTTGCTTCCTGGAAACTAGTGGTGCCGTTAGAAGATTTTCCCAGGGTTTCACCCTCCCCTCACGGGATTCGAACCCAGTATCTCTGAAGTGTCCTTTCCTCCTTCATACTTAATCATTGGAAAATCGGATGAATAGCATACGTGTGATTGGTTCATTCAAGTTTTTTCATGGAATGGAGGTTCCTTCTTAAAATCTATGTAGTTTAACAATAATTCTGGCTGGTCACAAATCATTGAGCAATCAAATCTTTTGCTGCACTATTTCGTGAGGAAGAAATCCAGAACCTATTAACTTATCCTATTTCATGCACAATTTTGATTCCTAAATGACAACTTTTTAAACCTTTACACGATGAAAGTTTTGTTGACGATCAATCAAACATACTTCAAACTATGGGATTTGTTTTTCCACGGGCAGAAACGTCGTGGGAAAACATGATTTGCTGGGTATCAGCATTTTCTCACTGTTTTCACATTTTTTTTTTCTTAAAAAAGTCAAAAGAGTACACGCTTGTTTGGTAACAGGATAAATCATGTCGAGGGTTTTATTATTGTTCCAAATATCGAAATATATCGATTGTTTGAACTTGTTTTTTTGTTTTTCGTCCTACCTGTAATTCGAATAATCAAGATTTTTGTAGTAAATCGTTTCCTCAAAGACCCCAATGTTTTCCCTATGATTTAGACGATAGTTGACTGTCATGTTTACAAAACTAATAAGCAGAATGATGACTAGTCATGCTTATGAAAAATACCGAAGTATTTAAAAATATGTATAAAATATGAGTCATGTTCTGTGAAAAGGGGGCTTAATGCATCTGCGAAAAGTATCGACTCAGGTCAGCCTGCGCAGTCTGCGCAGGCTGACCTGGGCCGAAACTTTTCGCTATTGATCAATTTTCTGTATGTCAAAGGACCAGTCTACCTCTTGATTCAGTTGGTTGTCAGACAAAATTGATTTTTATGGATCCATTATTATGTGGTGTCTTGCTTGGTGTAATGCATCACGAAGATGCATTAAGCCCCCTTTATTCAGAGCGTGGCACATATATAAAAAAAAAAAAACCAAAGTTCGTCTGCTTGAAGTGCGCGCACATTGTGTTAATTTACGTCAGACGCAGACAAAGTTTACCCTTTTTCGCAGTGGGGAAACCACCGTTTTATGACCTTAACATTAGCTGCGCCAAGGACAAATTTAACAGTTTACCGAACAATCCCGTCTTTTATTGATCCAGAGGATTGAGGCTTTCTGGTAACCATATTTCCTTCTTTGCCCACAACGTTTTCTACTCTTCCATAATCAAATCTCATCTGTAGAGCCATATTTAATTTTGCTTCTGCAAATGAGTCGTGCTCCGGTAAAAGGCGTATAATGCATCCCTGTAATGCATTGTGTCAAGCAAGACATCACATGATTATGAATCCGTAAAACCCAGTTTTTCTAACACTGAGTGACTGAACCATAAGAGTAGACTTGTCCTTTGACATGCAGAAAATTGGCCAATAACAAGAAGTTTCAGTCCATGTCAGCCTGAGCGGACTGCGCAAGCTGACATGAGTCGATACTTTTTACAATTGCATTAAACCCCCTTTTCACAGAGCAAATGGCTCAAATGCTTTCAATTTAGACAAGTCTAACATTTTTTCGTCTGGTAAAGGATCAACACAATACGCCTGGTAGGATTGGAAAGAGTGTCGTGGACAGACACCATGAATGCATGGATAGTTGCCCTGGCTGCCGTGATTCCAAAACAACCCCGAGTTTAAATGACGCTGAGAAAAAAGGCTTTTAAAAACATTGTGGGAAAAACCAGCATTTTTTCCTTTTCCCACAATGTTTTCTACCCTTCCCAAAACAAATTTCAATTTTTTAGTCACTTATTTTGTCGTCTGCTAATGCTTTGAATTTCGACAAGTCTAAAACTGTCATTTGTAAAGAATTACACCCACAAACACACACACACGATGTGTTCTCACGTTTTAGAAGCTGAAACTTCTTTTTTTTTAACGCACGCGCCAAGTTCAGACTTGTTTTTGTCGACGCTGTCTGCATGATGCATGTTTTCGTAACCAATAATGTAGAAAATGTGCTCGACAGTCTTTGTTCTTGTTTGACGCCTTATTTTTGTCTCCAGGTTTCAATTTTATGACTGACAGTTATATTGCATGCCATTTTGTTTTTTCATCCTCCTATATTTTTTTCATTGCAAAAACCCTTTTACTCTAAACAAAACCGGTGAAAAATTCGATTGTTCAGCCTACAGATAGTTCGTATATATTGGATGATTAGAAATACTGACTGGACCTTTTTCTATGTTTTGCGTTTTTAAGACACATTTTAACATTATTTCTGTCATAACACTGTGGTCACCTCACCTTATCATGTGTTACTGCAGTTTCTCATACCAGTGCTTAGCAAGCTCTTTCCAAACCAGTTGCTGCTTTCCCCACATAAACATCGTCACACGCGTGAATTTTCAGCGGTGAAAGAGGAATGAATCCTGTCCCAATGACCATGATCAACACTCAAAAAGAAATCTGACCTAGCTGAGTTTCGATCTTACGACTCATATTTTCGGCTATCGAGATGACTAAAGCTTTAGCAAGTCTTTTGAATATTATCTCCTTACATGTCATGAAAGTGTCCCACAACTTGCAACTGCACTTAATTATGAATATATTCTACAATGCATTTGAAAAGATTATGTATACCAGGGTCTAGATCTAATCTAGCGCTCGAAATTTTGATACCAAGTGAAAGCTCGTCTAAAGTTATTTTCTGCAGGCGTAGCTGACTATGCTAGCCTTTGAACAACTTCTTGGTGTTGATATACTTGAATGAAAAAGTAGTCATTATCTTCCGCTAGATGGCATTCTACCAATACACATCTGTCTAATTTGGGCATTCTGGGTACAGAAGCGGACTAATTTTTCAAAACGACAACCTTTACTTTGAATTTCTAAAAAAAAACCGTTTACTCAATGAAACGCTACCTGGTGCGATTCATTCAGCTATGTTAAGCTAGCATGTAATCTATACACCGGCCATTTATTAAAACAGCCCCTACAGGCTTGAGTAACAGCTTCAGTATAAGCCCTACTTTTCTCAAGAATATGGAATGGGTGATGAGTCATAGCAGACAGGTGGAATCTTCGAAGAATATGACATGCGCAGACAACGAAAAAGTAGTAACTTGCGATTGGTAGAAATGTGGACATGTTTATTTTGCGGGCCCCTGCGGGCCTATTTGCCGGCAAATTTATGACAATAATTTACAAGCGTTGCTACTGTCTATATTTTTAAACCGTTACCCTATAGGCCATTACTGTATGACTGCGTGTATTTTTAGACACACCAATTTTAGCAGCAACTGCCCTTTTCCAACGATGTTTGGATTAATATCTTATCTTTATAGAAAGGAACTATATCTTAGAGAAATTTTCACGTTTCAAAAGTACATGTATATAAAACAATGAGGGTAAAAAAAAAGGGCAATTGACGGAGAAGTTGTTTTTTTCATTATTTTTCTTCTTATTGAATCTCAAAAGAGTTCAATATCCATATTCCAGTACCTCTATCTTTTTTAAATATATTATTTTGTTTCAACAGCGGCCATATGTGATATAGATGCGGTGCTAAAATGGTTTTGGCTGCAGATGTGCAAGAAAATGCCGCCGAAAGGGAAAAGGGAATGATCAAGTGTGAGAAAATGCCATTTATTCGAAAAAAAAAAGCCAAGAATTAACCTTTAACTCTTTACCAAACGACAAAATTTTAGACTGGTCCTAATTGAAAGCACTTGCAGACGACAAAATAAACATAACTCAAAAATTGAAATTTGTCTCCAGCAGGGTAGAAAACATTGTGGGAAAAGGAGGAAATGCTGGTTACCAGCAATTTCCCCTTTTTCCACAATGTTTTTAAAAGGCTTCTATATCAGGGTCGTAAAAACCAGGGATTGTTTGGTAAAGGGTTAACTTGCTAAATAAGTTAAATGAAACTTTCAAGCTGATAGTATAAACCCGAACAATGCGTGTTTAAAACATTTTTTTTTTCTAGAAAAATATCTCCATATTGGGCAGTGTAGTTCCAAGATCATTCTGTGCAGTCTAATCTTAATCTACACTGTCCGCAACAGGTCAGTGAGTCGCGCTTAGCGGTCTAAGTATAAAGAGAGGCTTTATATACATTTGGATTTTGATCCTGTCTCATTACTGTAAATGCAGCACACCAATGAAATAGTTGCTACTGAAAGGCAACGAGTGTGCATTTTCAAAGAATAAAACTCTAGACTCGACCAAATTGACTGCATTTGAAGTCAGTTGTAGCGATTATGAAAATCAAATTAGCCCACGTTAAAAGGCAATAGTTTTTGCTGCAACATAACCTCCAGCTAGGCACATTTCTTTCCGAGGATTGCTGATAGTCATTTTGACAAGATTCATCCTTCTCTCACTGCTGATCATTGCTTGGTTAAGAGGGAAAGCCGCAAGTAAAAGAAACTCCAGGAAAGCATGGATAGGTACTCTGGCCGCCGCGATATGACTGAAATAATGTTGTAAAAAGTGTTAAATAAACATCATACAAACAAACAAACAAAAGCAACCTGATCGTGAGTGCATTTTACATCTGTCTCACTTTACGATGACTCGCATAGAAATACTCGTATTACACAGTCTGGGAATAAAGTAGTGCGCAAGCTATCATATGAAATTGTGTCAACGAGCCGTCATGTCGATCACACACATGTAGGTTAAAAGTCAACCGCCGATAGCCATTTACCATAATTATTTCCTTCGACAGAATACCATTTTTTTTCTTGCGACAAACCGATTTTGAAAGCAGTGCGGTCAAAAGAGAAACACTTTTCATTTTGTCACAGTGTTTTTATTCGGCATCCACGTATGAAACCTTTATAACCCTTTATCTCCATTTACCATAAATATGTTTTTTTTCAGAATCGACCAGTTAGTATAACCCTTTATCAAATTATCCCGAGTTTTAACGATCCTAGGGAGGAATGCGTTAGAAAACATTGGTAGTAAAGAAGAAAATGCTGGTAACCAGCATTTTCTTCTTTACTACCAATGTCTTCTACCCTTTCAGAGACATTATCTTACCAGTAGGGACACATTTAATGTGTGTCTGCAAATGCTATCAATGTTGACGTGTCTAAAATTTTGTCGTTTAGAAAAGGTTAAAGGATATAATGTGTTAACTTTATTCTCTAAGATACATTTGAAATAGACGAGTGTTTGGATACATTGTGATAGATTGAAAATTTGCGCCGCGATAATAACTTTATTTTCCTTTAAAAGGTGTATCTCGCTTCGAAAAAAAAATCAAATTGAAACTTATTGTTTTTTTTTCTTTCTTTAAATATAGTTTACCCTGCCACAATGTCCACTTATTGGTTAGTCCATGTGCCAATCTCTACCAAACAAGTGCCCAAAGGAAGACGGCTTACAATCAATAAGAACGAAACATGATTAGGAAAAATGAAAACGGCTGATAAGAAACGTTTCTCTTTTTCCCCCTTTCCCAAAATGCTTGCTGTCCTTTCAAAACTAATTTTGATCATTTATGCGAAATGTAATCTGTCGTCTGCAAGATGCTTTGGATGTAGACGTGTTTAAAAATTTTGTCGTCTGGTACAGAATTACAAGTTATATATACGGGGTAAGAAGACGATAACGATGTCAACGTCCATCGATTTTATTCTCTCCCGTAGACTAGTAGTACATTGTTCCTCTTCTTGACTTTTCCGTACGCTAAATTCCAAACGTATATGTTTAAGACTCCTCAAAATTGAAAGCATTTGCAAACAACAAATTAAATATAGGCCAAGAGGTAGAATTTGTCTTTCAAAGAGTAGAAATCATCGTGGGAAACCGAGAAATTGCTGCTAACCAGCAATTTCTCCTTTTCCTACAATGTTTTCAAAAGTCTTACAACTTCCTCACGGGATTAAAATACGAGATTGTTTGGAAAGAGGATAATTAATTATCTTAGCAGAAACAGGAAATCATTTTTCTGTGTCGTCTGCCTTTCAAGTGGCAATCTCGTAATATCAGGATTTTTAACTCGGCCGTTTTCGAAGAAAACGTCAAAGTATTGTTACGGCCCTATCACAGGCTTTTGAAACCCCATTGGTCTTATCACAAAACACCGAAATTTTCACTGGTCTCACTAGTACTTGCCTTAGGACAACCCCACGAGAAAACTTAAGTAATTAGCTCTAGCAGACGACATTAAAAAACATTGCAACAAAAGGATATATTGCTTGCTAGCAAGGATTTATACATGCTTTATAATACTTTTACCTGTTTTCGTATGTTAACCCCTAGGCCGCTAAGTGCCACTCAATGACCTTTTGCGGACAGTGTAGATCAAGATCAGACTGCACAGAACGTGCAGTCTGATCTAGGATTTACACTGTCCGATATGGAGATATCTTTCCCGCAAGAAATACCTTTAAAATAGCAAAATTTGAATTTTTACCATCGGTTTGAAAGTTTCATTTCATTTATGTAGCAGAATAAACATTAATTTTTTTTCTTGAAGATTTTGTGAATATGGTCAATACCATTTTCTAGCTTCACCATTTGAGTTAGCCGACATAATAAATAAACCATTATTGTGTGACAAAAAACAAAGGTTTGCCTATTTTTACGGCAGATGTCATAAACCTTGACCTAGAAATAAAGTCGGTTACTCCATTAAAAGTATTGTCATTGAATGTCTACTTGTATCAAAATATCACACCCTATTAGTTAATCCTTTAACTCTTTACCAAATGAAAAAATCTTAGACTGGTCCAAATTGAAAGCATTTGCAGACGACAAAATAAATGTGCCTCAAAAATTGAAAATTGTTTTGGGAAGGGTAGAAAACATTGTGGGAAAAGGAGAAAATGCTGGTTACCAGCATTTTCTCCTTTTCCTACAATGTTTTCAAAAGGCTTCTCTCACAGGGTCGTTAATAGTCGAGATTGTGTTAACAGATGAATCCTTTAACAGTTTACACAATTTTAGATTCACCAAACTGAAAGCATTTGAAGACGACGAATTAG
This sequence comes from Hippopus hippopus, assembly GCA_946811185.2. NCBI lineage: Eukaryota > Metazoa > Mollusca > Bivalvia > Cardiida > Cardiidae > Hippopus > Hippopus hippopus. The sequence goes on from OX328097.1 coordinate 45,835,372, forward strand.
ATGAGGCTTAATCAATGAAATATGTGTTTGAAAGGTTAGAAACTTTGCGGGAAAAGGAGAAAAAGCTGGTTACCAGCATGTTCTCCTTTCCCCACAATGTTTTCAAAAGCCATCTCTATTTGGGTCTTTAAAACTCGGGATTATGTGGTAAATAGTTTTAAAAACGAACAACCACTGAGCAGAAAGTGGCATTCGTCTTCGATTCCTTTTCTCGGGTGCTAAAAGAACACCAAGATTGTGAATTACCTTAGATAAAGAAACTTGAGTTGTACTCACTAATAATTTGAAATACCGGTATTGTTCTTACTCTTAATTTGAAGACTAATTATTTGATTGGCTGAGACGATTTATTTCAGCCAGTCAGATGGCTATTCTTACCTTATAGATTTTAGAGCTAATTTGTTCAGTCTGGTGTTTATTTATTGGTATCGGTATCACTTTCCTAGCATAATCCAAAGCTGCTTTCCTTCGGTCAAAGGCTACTTTCCTCCCATGTCCACTGGCTTGGAATGAACTACTTTTGTCGCAACAGACTCATCTATTGCTGACTTTCAGTATATATATTTTTTTAACAAACTCTTGCGTCACCAAATGGATATATCTTGTCATAACTCCTTACCAATCAATTCGATTAAACGACTCTAAAAAAAGAAGGTTTTTACAAACATCTATGGAAAAAGAGAAATGCTGGTAGACCAGTCTAAAATTTTGTCGTTTGGTAAAGAGTTAACAAAGTGCCACCAGTCCTGCAGAGGACTTTGCGTTGTGCAGCAAACCACTTTTGAAAATATTGTAGCCAAAAGAGAAATGGATGTTTGCACGAATAAGGTAATTTGTCATTTTGTAACATCCTTTATGGGTCATGATGTAATTGACTTTAGGAGGCAAAAGCGGGCTTATTGCATCTCCATGATGCATTATACCAAGCAAGTCATCACATAATTATGAATCCATAAAATTCATTTCATCTAACAACCGTCTTAATCTTGAGGTAGAATGGTCCTTGGACATGCAGAAAATTGACCAAAAGCAAAAAGTTTCGATACAGGTCAGCCTGCGCGGACTGCGCAGGCTGACCTGAGTCGATACTTTTTGCAGATGCATTAAGCCCCCTTTTCACAGAGCATGGCTCGAATGTTGATTGTCCACTCTCTGATATCATCACTTTGTATCATACACTGCTAAACCTTAACTTTTTACCAAACAAGAAAAACCCAGGCATGTCCAAATTCAAAGCATTTGCAGACGACACAATACAAAATAAATGTGGCTCAAAAACTCAGATTCGTTTTTGGAAAGTGTAGAAAACACTGTGGAAAAAGGAGAAAATTCTAGTTACCAGTATTTTCTCCCTTCCCCACAATGTTTTCAAAAGCCTCTCTGTTTGGGGTCGCAAAACTGGAGACTGAATGGTAAAGAGTTAAAAACGCATATGCTGATATATGCGTGATGCGGATTCTATTTCACTGAAAATACATTTACATGCATCTGCTTCATTTTGTGTTCGCGCTTGTATATCCCATTGTAGTACAAGCCTTTAAAATAATTTCACTTTTCCTAAATGTTTTCTGAATGTGGCAACCCTTATCCTGCTAGATAACTGAAATGATTTTTTCAATTCGATAGTAAAAAGCCAAATATTGCAATTTCAAAGTTATGTTTTAGTGAATAATATCTCCTTATCGGACAGTGTAGATACAAGATCAGACTGCACGTGCTGTGCAGTCTGATCTTGATCTACACTGTCCGCAAAAGGTCAGCGACTCGCGCTTAGCAGCCCAAGGGTTAACTGCAAAGGGTCAAAAAACTCATTTCTGTACAACAATTATGGGTTGGGTGACATAAGTTAATATGCATTATACGGCTTAAACCCTGTACCAAACAACAGAAATTTTTTTTCTCTCTTAAATTGAGAGCATCTGCTGACAACAGAATTGGTACAAATTAGCCTAAATTTCAATAGGGTAAAAACATTGTGACAAAAGGAGAAAATCCTGATAACCAGCATTTTCTCCTTTTGCAACAATGCTTTCCACAAGCCTTCTCCCTTTGGATTCATAAAATCTCGGATTTGTTTGGTAAAGGGTTAAGGGTTGGCTCTTTACCACACATTCACGAGTTTTAACGACACTGAGGTAGAAGACTTTTGAAAACATTGTGAGAAAAGGAGAAAATGCTGGTAACCAGCATTTTCTCCTTTTCCCACAACGTTTTCTATCACATTAAAAGACAGATTCCATCATTAGAGCCAGGTTTTACTTGTCGTCTGCAGTTGCTTTCATTTTCAGCATGTCTACATTTTTGTCGTGTAGAGTTAACTCTTTACCAAACGACAAAATTTTAGACTTGTCCAAATTGAAAGCATTTGCAGACAACAAAATAAAAATGACTCAAAAATTGAAACTTGACTTTAGAAGAGTCGAAAACGTTGTGGGAAAAGGAGAAAATGCTGGTTACCAGCATTTTCTCCTTTTCCCACAATTTGTTCAGAAGGCTTCTTCCTCTGGGTCTTAAAAACCAGGGACAGTTTGGTAAAGGGTTAACACATACATGTATTTATGTATTCCTAGGGAACATGAATTCAAATGTCAATTATGTCATTACAAACTGCAGACGAAATTTTTTTCTCTTGCAGCTGTTAACTTTAGAAATATTGTGGTAAAAAGAAGAAGTTGCTCGTTACGAGCAATTTCTTCTTTTACCGCAATAGTTTCATAGGCCAACATCATTAAATCTCGATTTATAAAGATTTTGATTTGTTTCATTTCAGAATATTTCGTTTTCGAAAGTCGTCTGCTGCAAGTTTATGGCGGCAGTTAACGTGTTAATTAGTGTAATACGGGACAAAGGGAAAGACGTTGAATTATACCGACTAATTATGCATCCCTTACTCTTTGCCTGCAACATACAACTTCAGTCGAATTTTTGCAGACGATGTAGATCAAGATCAGACTTTAAAAGACGTGCAGTTTTATCTCTGATCAGGGATAGTATACAGTGTCGAGTCCACAATGTCTCATCATCTTTCTCTTCATATTATTGGCTTAAACGATATCCTACTAAATAAGTGAAATTACACTCTCAAGCTGGTCGTAAAAACCAAGATTTTGCCATTTAAAAGGTGTTTTTGTCTTGCAAAAATATCTCCTTATCGGACAGTGTAGATCCAAGATCAGACTGCAGGTTCCGTGCAGTCTGATCTTGATCTACACTGTCCGCAAAAGGTCCTTGGGTCGTGCTTTACAGCCTAATTGTTAACCATTTTTGGTCCTTCATAGTTGTAGATATAGTGTTTTTTTTCTCTTGTCTGCAGTTCTGGACATATTTATTTAACGTTATAAATGTTAATAAGAACAAAAAAACCGAGCCACATTTGCCCTTAGGCAAGCGATTTTTATTGCACCGACTAAATGATATGACAAGTTGCAATGCCGTGTCGCAAGAAAATGTCGCCTTTTTGAGTGTGCTGCTTTAACTCTGTTGCCGAGCCAGGTCGAGCAGTCGGTAACATACATCGTTTTAAACCAGGGGGTCGCTGGTTCGATTCAATCTCCCTCACCGCTGATCATTGCTCCGACGACGATTATGTGGGGAAGCACCCAGTGACTTGGAATAAAAATGTTTGTACTGGTAAAAAAAAACCTTCAGGAAGGGTAGTGATAAGTGCACTGACCTCCACAATATAACTGAAATAATGTTGAAAACGGCATTAATCGTAGTACGAACTCTTTCAATGCCTGTCGCTGACCTAGGTCGAAACTTTTTGCTATTGGTATAATTTTTGCAGGTTAAAGGACCATTCTACCTTATTCTACCCTCTTGTTCAGCCCTTTTATTAGGTAAAATGGATCTATCTTTCTAGGTATAGTACATTACAGCGATGCATTAAACTCCCTTTTCACATAGCATTACTCGGAGAAGATAATTATGCGCATTTATACGTATAGAATATAGATCATTGCTTCATACAGAATATAGATCATTGCTACATGAAACTTGCACTTAACTATTTTGTTTACCTTACAGAATATGGATAACATATGAACACCTCAAAAATCTTCGAACAAGACAACGGGATTCAACCCTTGTCCTGCTACATAACTTTAAATGAAACGTTCAAGACGACAGTAAAACCCCCAGTTTTACTATTTCAAAGGTATTTTTTTCGAAGAAAGATATCTCCTTATCGGTCAGTGTAGATCCAAGATCAGACTGCACGTTCTGTGCAGTCTGATCTTGATCTACACTGTCCACAAAAGGTCAGTGATTCGCGCCTATCAGCCTAAGGGTTAGCAGTATTTCTCGGAAAGACAGATTGAAGTTAGATAATATCGATTTATAATACACGGATGATGTTGTTTGTTATTACACTTCAGCGTTTTGTTTTGTTGAAAATCTCACTTCGATCTTTGAGCTTGTTGGGATGATTGAGGGGTGTGTGCGTGTGACAGCCTGAAAAATATGGGCCATGCTATGTGGAAAGCGGGGTTTTAATCTATCAGCAAAATGTATTGACCAACGTCAGCCTGCGGAGTCCGCGCAGGCTGACCTGGGTCGAAACTTTTTGTTATTTGTAAATTGTCTGTATGTTAAAGGAATATTCTACATTATACTTCAGTCGATTGTAAGACAAACTGGATTTTTCTGGGTCACTAATTATGTGATGACTTGTATGGTACAGTGTATCACATAATGCATCAAACCCGCTTTTGCCAGAACGCCGCAAAAATGTTTTATTTGATGGCGCTTTTAAACTGCTTGTATACCAACATTCCACTTGGCGGTGATTCTACTGCGCTCATGGCGATCATGGCGCTTCTCCAAAATCCCCCGAATCGCCAAAAAGGCACCGACATGTGCAACATTTTTGGACTTAAGCGTTTGTAGCACGTTTATAGTACGCTTCAATCACAATTTCGCTGCGCTGGTCACGATCTTGTCACGTCGTTGTTGCACTTGTACGGCGCTTTCAAAACGCTTCTACTACGCTTCCACTACGGCATGGTATTTCGGGCTCACTTTCGTTGCAGCTGCGACCTTGCCTCGACCTATGCCTAGGAGCTGAGCTTCTGTTGCGCTTTTGGGACGTTTCTATATACCGGTAGAATCGGCGACTTAACTGCTTTAGCAACAGTTGACCATCGGCCATCGAAGAAAATGGATCGAACTGGTGCAGTAGCTGTGCTCCAGCTTGAGGTTATGAACAATAGATTGATATGGTTGGGTGTTAGTTTTTGTTATGATGCACTGTATTTGCACTACATTACTCGCGGTGCGGCTACGATACTGCTGCGTTCTCGAATATTTTGCTACGCTTTTACTACGCTTTTTGTAGCGCTTCGAGTCCACGGTGATCGATACGCTTCTACTGCGATCAATGCGTTTCTAATGCGCTATTGCGGTTTCACCTACGATTCACGGCTTTTTGACAACAATTTCGAAGCGTAGCGAAATCGCCATCCAGTGGAGGGGAAAGGTATTAATAACATAAACTAATTCTTTAGAAGACAACAAAGTTTGCCTCTGTTGTACGGTCGGTCAAAGTGTTAGTCGCTGGCAGAAAAATGAATCTTAAAAGTAGGTCAAAAGTTACCAAGTTGCCCTATATCTTGTTTACTTTATACCTGATTTTAACATTCATTTTTCTTATCTGCCAGCGACTAACACTTGGACCGGCTATTCAGTAACAGAATGTCATCTTCAAAATAATTTCAGTACTTTAAATAGGTACGAGTTAAATTCAAACACATTTTTTAAACCTGCTTTTTTTTTACTTTTGACTATTACTGAGGCTTTAACGATGATTACGTTATTGCCTGAAGTACACTTTTTAACCGTCGAATGTAACAGTCTCGTTTTCTCTATGCTTGCAAGGATACTTATATGAGCCATTCTCTGTGAAAACGGGGCTTAATGTATACCTCCCAAAAGTATCGACCCAGATCAGCCTTCGCAGTCCGCGAAGGCTGACCTGGGCCAAAACGTTTTGCTATTGGTCACTTATCTGCATGTCCAAGGACCAGTTTACCGCATGATTCAGTCAATTGTCAGACAAAATGAATTTTATGGATTTATATTCATGTGATGACTTGCTTGGTATCATGCGTCACAAAGATGCATTAAGCCCCCCTTTGCCAGAGCATGGCTCATATATACTTGCTCAAGACAGCATACATGTATTTCACAGAGATATTTTGATTTAGAGCAAATCAATCCAAATAGGCCTCTTTGAATTAATCCACCAAATGTCTATCTGTTCGACACCATATAATAAAGCTACAGTGTAGACACGGAGCCAAAGTATTCACTTGGGAACTCTAAATGACTTGACATTTATCGCGGGAAAAAAAGTAGTCCCAAGGAAATTATAAGTGAAGTGTATTTATTTAGTAACCTCGATTACCTCAAACTTCACAGACAAAATAGTTCTTGTCGATTCATAAGATTATCAATGAACTGTATGTACTGTATAATTCTTATAGATTTAACTTACCCTACTAAATTAATTAAATAAAAACTTTCAAGCCGATAGTAAAATCCCGAATAATGTTATTTCAAACTCATTTTCTTTTAGAAAAGTATCTCCTTTTCGGACAGTGTAGATCCAAGATCAGACTGCACGTTCTGTGCAGTCTGATCTTGATCTACACTGTCCGCACAAGGTCAGTGAGTCGCTCTTAGCAGCCCAAGGGTAATAGCAAGGTTATTCTTTGGTTGCTTTTATTCCACTGACACATCAAAATTTACTTGATCCTTATCATGCCTGTTTGAACGCGGCCATGGAAGTGCTTTTCGATGTGTGAGTGTAAACTGCAATCAGACTTGTTAAATAATCATCGCGGCGGCCCGTCTAATCCTGGTCAACCCTCTCATTGCTCCTCGCAATGGTTTAATTTGAACAACTGAGATTAAATGCAATAAACTTGGCAAAATCTTTATTTTCAATACCCAATAAGAATGAGGGGTACTTTAAAGGTCAAATACTGAGAGTCAGTCTCTCTTGATCAGCATTTGCTTATTTAGTTCAGCCATTTTACGGCGCCGAGTGCACATTTTTCAGTACGTTCCTGGAAGTCGTTTTACCAGTACTTTACACAACATTTTCCCAAGCCTCTGCTTACTTTTCCACAAAGACAACGTCGAGACTAGGTTCCGCGGTGATGGAGGGAGAAAATCCTAGCACGACGACAATAATTATTATTTATCCTCTACAAATCACCGACCTAGCAAATACAAACTTTTCGACCTAGCTGTTTACCTAGTAATGTTGAAATTAGGCATAAGAAACTTCGGCTTTTCTAGATACACGCCTGTGAAAAAAGAAAAATTCTCATAAGCATTTTCGGGCTCCTTTTACCATAATGATTTCTGAAGTTGTCCTTTGTAAGACGAAACAACCTCACGGGCATTTTCCGGCTTCTTTTACCACGATGTTTTGTTGAGTTGTCTGCTTTAAGGCACAAAAAGTCGTCTGTTGAAGGTAAGGGTCCTAATGTGACTTTAAAATAAAGACGAGCTCTTCCAGATTAAAGATTATCTTTTGTTCATCAGAGAGTGTGCTGAAGTACTTTACTTATTAAACCCGCCACCCTTTGCCCAACGACAAAATTCTTCACCGGTCCATAATGAATGTTTTCTCAGATAATAAATTTAGATTGGCTCAGATGTTGCAATTTGTCTTTTGAAGCGTAGAAAACATCGTTGGAAAAAAAGACCATGCTGGTTACCAGAATTTTCTCCTTCTCCCACAATGTTTTCAGCACCCATCTCCCTAAGGACCTTCAAAGGTGAGATTGACTGTTAAAGGGTTAAAATTGCTAAGTAATCAGAATTCAATCATTGAGCCACGATTTGAAAGCCAATTGCACTGTCAGATTTCTTTTTGGTTGAAAAGTCTTATCATATCGGATAGTATATATCCAAGATCAGACTGAATGTTCTGTGTTGTCTTATCGCGGACTTACTCTGTCCGCAAAAGCGCACTGACCATACTGAGCAGGCTAAGGGTTCATCAAGAAGTAGAATAGATTTAACCCCTTATTATATATATATACTAAAAAACTAAAATGAAATTTTCATTTCGATAGTTAAAACCCAAATATTGCTATTTCAAAGTTATGCTTTAGGGAATGATATCTCCTCATAGGACAGTGTAGATCAATGATCAGACTGCACGTTCTGTGCAGTCTGATCTTGATCTACACTGTCCGCAAAAGGTCAGTGAGTCGCACTTAGCAGCCTTAGGGGTTAGTACAAGTAGGTCAATGCACTGTAAAAGGAAAAAAATAAATCCTTAAAGCACCAATCATGACTTAGGTTGCTTTTGCGGACAGACTTGATCTACATAAAATTACAAAGAACGTGCAGTTTGATTTTTGATCTGTACAAACAATGTCCTTGTTTTGCGGTAAACTCTGAGAAAAAAAAAAAACTCAGAAATGCAATAGCTTTGATGGAGGTAAACCGAAAATGCTTGACGATCCAGAATTAAAGCCCCCCCCCCCCCCCCCCATAGTGGCCGGGAGTAAACAATGATGGTGTTGACATGCATTTGAATTTAAACTCTAGATCCACATTTTAAAAGTATGAAAATCATTGTGAAGATAATCATTGTGAAGATGACAATCTGTTATTCTCCAGCCAGTCAAAGTATTAATCGCTGGCTGGAAGATGAATTTTAAGGCCAGGTAAAAAGTAAACAGAAAGTAGAGCTATCTGGCATCTTTTGACTCACTTCTAAAATTAACTTTTTGGCAGACCACTTTTAAAAACATTGTGACAACGATAAAAAAAAAGAGGGCCATGATGGCCCTAAAGTCACTCATCTGAGCCTTCTCACCGAACATTACCCATTTCCAAACTCTTCCGAGATATTTTGATGACTGTTCTAATAAACTTTCATGAGTTTTGGACTGAAAGTGTGACTTTTGGAGTGTACACAAGCTTTTTTCTAGAATTTGTCTCAGTGACCTATCTTTTAGCCCAACATGGCCCATCTTCAAACTTGTTGTAGGTATTATCAAGACAAATATTTCGACCAACTTTCATGGGAATCAGACAGAAAATTTGGCTTGAAGAGTGTACACAGGGTTTTCACAATACTAGATCTGGTGACCTGGTTTTTGACCTGAGATGACCCATTTTCAGACTTGTCCGAGATATCACCTAGACAAACATTCTGACTAACTTTCATGAGAATTGAATCGAAAATGTGGCCCCTAGAGTGTACGCAATGTTTTTCTAAGATGTGACCTGGTGACCAAGCTTTTGACCCGCTGTGATCCATTTTTAATCTCATTCGAGATATTATCAAGTCAAAAATTCTGACCAACTCTCATGAGTATTGGACTAAAAATGTGGCCTTTAGACTTTTATTTTTTTGTTTTGTTTTTTGAGATTTAACCTAGTGACCTATTTTTTTGACCTGATGTGACCCATTTCAACATTGTCCGAGCTATCACCAAGAAAAACATTGTGACCAAGTTTCATGAGTATTGGAATCAAAATTTGGCCTCTAGAGCGTACATGAGGTAAAAGTTGACGACGCACGACTGACGACTGACGACGCACGACGGAAGATGGACGACGGACACAGCATGATCGCAAAAGATCACCTTGGGCACTTCGTGCTCAGGTGAGCTAAAAAGAAACAGTCATATGTATATATACTCGGTGTTATATTTTCCAAGCTGTGAACTATGGTCGCGATTCTGCGCGATTCTTTGATTCCTAGCACCAGGAATGTTTTAATTTGACAAAAAATACGAAACTTCTTATCCTGCAGCAGCCAAACTTAAAAAAGAGTAAAGCGACAACAATAGAAATGTCGAGGAAACTAAAATTCCACGCATTTGTCTATTCCTGATCACTGATTATGGCGATAGCTAAGTACTTTGATTTTCTCTTTGTTGAAAAGTACATATTGGTGTGGTACTAAGCCCTTTACGAAACAATCCTGCGTTTAAACGACCCGGAGGGAGAAGGCTTTTGAAAACATTGTGGAAAACTGGTAACCAGCATCTTCCTCTTTTCCCACAGTGTTTTCTGTCTTTTCTAAAACAAATCTAATCATTCGAGACACATCTTATTTCGCATCTGCAAATACTTTCAATTTTGACTCGTCTCAAATTTTGTCGTCTAGTAAAACGTGACGCATTTCAAGGAATGAATAGCTATAAGATTCATGGAATTGAAACAAGGAAAACTGGCGTACGTAGCTCATTAGCATTAAAAACTAGTCTCTTTTAAGTCACTTCCTGTGTTTTAAAAGCAAATCATTTCACATTCTTATTGATATCATCAAACGAAGTTATTTGATGTATACATTTTTTCATGCAGTTTGCATAACTTAACTTCACGCATCTTATGTAATTGTCAATAGAAAGCAAATTTAGCTGAGGTTTGACATTTATACACGCACTTACAGAGCAGCATAGAAAGGATGATATTATAATGAAGTAGGCTATTATAGAACAGTACTGTTAGTCAATACAATAAACCACTTATTTGCTCTTATCTAAAGGAGTTGCACTTGAGAGTTATACATTTACATTCATGTGATGTAAATGTTCCAGTGGCACTCTGACAGAAAAAGGTTTGTTGCATCTGCGTGGTGCATTATACCAAGCAAGCCATCTCATAATCATGGTTTCATAAAATCTATTTAGTCCAGCAACCGACTGAGTCTAGAGGTAGAATGGTCCTTGGACAAAAAGAAAATTTACAAAAAGGCAAAAAGTTTCGACCGATGTCAGCCTGCGCGGACTGCGCAGGCTGACATCGGTCGATACTTTTTGCAGATGACTTAAACCCCCTTTTCACAGAGCATGTCATCTGATTTTCAATAGGACAGAACTGCCTTTAATTTGCAGTTTTTGGGTGATCCTCAAAATAGGTCGGTCGGTCAGTCAGTGTTCTATTCTAATGCCAGCTATGAGAAAAGATGTTGCTATGTTGTTTTTTTTTTGAGGAGAGTTTTCGATATAACTCGATAAACGATCAAAAGCATTGTAGAAAACATTGTGGTTAAAGGATAAAATGCTGATAAGCCTTCTTTGTCAGGGTCATTAAAACGTGTTATTGTATGGTACATGGTTAATCATTTACATTTAAGTTGTGTAAATAACATTTTGAATGGTATAAAACAGCCTTGAATTTGAATTTGGGTGATCTGCTCAGTAGGTCGGTCGGTCAGGCAGTCAGTTGGCTGTTTTCTTCTCATGCCAGTTATGATATAAGACGTTGTTCATTTTTTTCGGGGCGGGGGTAGGTGGGAGGGGTTTTCAATAAAACTCGTTAAAGGAGCGGAAGCAATGTTGTCTGCACTGTTGAACCCGAACGGCGCTGAAAATCTTCATGGAGGAAAAGTTTTGGCTTGGATCTCGCAAAATATCGTTCTGTGCGGTCTGTTCGAGATCTTTACTTACCGCAAATTGCCTTAACCCTTTGGTCGATAAGCGTGATTCACGGACCTTTTGCGGACAGTATAGATCAAGATCAGACTGCACAGAACGTGCAGTCTGATCTTGGATCTACACTGTCCGATAAGGATAAGGAGATGTCTTTCCTCCAAAATTACCTTTGAAATAGCAAATTTTGCTTTTTTCTACTATTGGCTTAAAAAGTTTCATTTCACTAATTTAGCAGGTGAAGGGTAAATGTCTTGCTTGTCAAGATTATTAATCTATTTATCTTTATCCCGCTAAAGAAGTAAAATGAAACTTTTAAGTCGATAGTAAAAAAAACCCAACAATTTTGCTATTTCTAATGCATTTTATTTTGGGGGGGGGGGGGGTAAACACATCCCTGTTGGACAATGTAGTGCAAAGATCAGACTACACGTACTGTGCAGTCTGATCTTGATCTGAAATGTCCGTAACAGGTCAGAGAGTCGCGCTAAGCAGCGAAAGGGTTAAATTTCGTACAGTCTGGTCTTGATCTATAGAGTCCTTAAAAGCAACCAGAGTTGCGATTAGAGGGCAGGTGTCTCAGATGAAAAAAAAAAAGTATTGAGGAAATAAACAAAATGTTAGCGCGGTTATGTAGTAGTTTTAATAATCACATTTGATATTTACATCGAGTCATGAATTTGACATTTTAAGTCGACCTGACTCTATCGGAATGATGAAAAGAAATTTAGAGAATTAATAATAAACAATCTGCTATGTACATCCTTGCTGTAACCGCACTCTTTAAATCTGTATGTCTTTTTTATATGTCTGTCTGTCTGTCTAACAAACAAGAACTCTGGAACTGCTTAACAAAGTCAATGAAATAATTTCTATCATTTCCACGCTTTTGATATCTGATCTAGGTCTACGCAGTTATCGAATATCGCGCATTGCAGATTATGGTTATCTCTTAGCTTAATGACAAAAAATTTATTTCTTCCGTATTTGATGCATTCAAATGATTTTTACCCCTTCTCTCTCGAAAGGTAGAAATATTGTGGAAAGAAGAAGAGAGTGCTGATTAGCAACACCTTTTTCCTTGCTCTACCATGTTTTCAAAAGCTGTCTTCCTCAGAGTTTGTGAAAACACGGGGTTTTCTGGTAAAGGGTTAAAAATAGGGTGGCAAAATCTTAAAAGTTGAAACTCTTGCAGTAGATTTAAGGCAGGGATACATTATTATATTTAACCCTTTACCAAACAATCCCTGGTTTTTACGACCCTGAGATAGAAGCCTTTTGAAAACATTGTGGGAAAAGGAGAAAATGCTGGTAACCAGCATTTCCTCCTTTTCCCACAATGTTTTCTTCCCTGCTGGAAACAAATTTCAATTTTTGAGTTACATTTATTTTGTCGTCTGCAAATGCTTTCAATTTGGACCAGTCGTTTGGTAAAGAGTTAAAAGAGGTGCATTTTTCTGATTTTTCTTTTTCTACGAGGGAAAAAAGGAATGTCATTTTTTTCTTTCTATCTCTATTTAGCAATTTAGATAATTAACGTTCGGTCCAAATGAATATGGGACGTAATATGCAGTTGACACGCATTTCTAGACTTTTAAAGTCGATAGAAAATACAACTATAATTCTCAAGTCGCACAATTATGGCTGATTAAATTACAGTTTATTTAATTTACGAAACACATTACAGTACATATACGGCATTATACGCTTCTAGAAGTGACAGTTAAAAAAAAAATACTGGAAAAGTTGCGATTGCTTCTCACCAGCAGTTGCTTCTTTTCCAAAACATGTTTCCTTTACTCTTGAAGATATGATTAAGACATTTGTAAAACATTTTGGCAAGTTGCCTCACAATGTTTAGCAGAACTTTAGTTGTTCTGTGGGATGACGTGTAAATCAAGATCAAAATGAACAAACCTGCTGTCTCATCCTGGACTTGCACGAACCGACAGGTTATGAAATACTTTGGTCAAAACTGTTTTGATAGCGTAGTGCCTTGACTATTTTTCTGGAAATATTAATGATTGATTGATTGATTGAATAGTGTATTACGCCGCTCTCAACATTACTCCAGTCGTATCACAGCGACAACTCACATATTCATGTATTTCTTGAGTTTCACTAGTATTAGACCGAGGCTCTGGGGTGTCTTGCCCGAGGGCGCTCCAACGAAAGGACCAATGGATCCAGTGCGGCTCGAGCCCGTCGCCTCAAGATCACGAGTCCTATACTTTACCACTGAGCTATGCAGAAACCCGCCCCCCCCCCCCCGGAAATATCAGCATATGATTTATACTTCGTGAAAAAACTTCTTTTCAGTGACTTTGAAAACATCCTTGTAGAATGTTATTAATTATTTCCAAGACTAAACACGGACATGCTGAAAAACATTGTGAAAAATGGGGAAATTTTTTATGAATCCTTAATCCTTGTTAAAACTCGGAACTGTATGGTACAGGGTTAAACTGTGACAGTGTCGAATGAATGAAAATCACTTACTTGGTGAACAAGACAAAATATAATTATGAGCGATACGCTGTGAAAAGGGGTTTTAAAAGCACCTGCAAAAAGTTTCGACACGAGTCAGGCTGCCCAGTCCGCGCAGGCTCATCTCTGTCAAAAGGTTTTTTTTCCTGATGGTAAATTTTCTTTATGTACTGTCACCAGTGTGCCATAGGATTCAGTCACTTGTTGGACAAAATGGATTTCATGTGTTGACTTGCTTGGTATAATGCCTCACGGAGATGCATTAATTCCCCCTCCCCCCACTCCCTTTCCAGAACATGGATCATACGAGTAACACGCTCTCAAGGCTGTACAACTCAAGGTAAACATACATCTTACAAAATATCGCACAGTGTAGATTCCCACGTTCGGCACAGTCTGGTATCTTAGACAATTAATATAAACATTTTATTGACATCTAATGCTTTAAATTTTTGGTGCTCTCTAATCTAGTGTTTCTCTGGCCTGAGTGAATGACTCAGCGCCGAAAACGTTTTGTGCAGTCTGATCTTGATCTGCAGGGTCAGTAAAATCAAACAAAATAGTAAATTGATTTGGTTTGTTGTGGCCTCGTGGATCGAACTCACTGGGCAAAAAAATTTACTATTCGGCTAAATGACGAAATGTTAGAGTGTAAGAAAAAAAAACCGTAAAGTTTGAAATGAAGCAGTTACTCCTTTTTTGAATGAAGGCTTATAAGATGGGTAAATGTGAACACTTGGTATAAGCTACAAATATACAAACATACAAAATCAGTGAGAAATGGAAAGAACGAAAGAGAGAGAGAGAGAGAGAGAGAGAGAGAGAGACTTCCACAATATTAATAATTTCTCTTTGTTCGTCTCTTTGTTTTAATCTGGTTTCTCCTGCATGTGTGACGTTAACCCTTTATCACACGATCTTGTGTTTTCACGATCCTGTGGAAATGACCTTTCCAAAACGTTGTTGAACAGGGAGAAAATGCTGGTTATCAGCATTCTATCCTTTTTCCAACAATATTTTCTATTCTTTCAAAGACAAATTCCGTCAATTAAACAGCATTTGATTTGTCATCCACTTTCCATTTGGACAAATATAGAATTTTGTTATTTGGTAGAGAGTTGGTTTGTTCATATGAGTCAAACACTCAACCCGTATTGCAGATTAAAACTAAATGTGTAGCTTGTCTGCAGCTGCAAAGTGAAAAGGGATATTATTGACATAAAACATGCATTTGATACTTGCAGAAATAGGAATTCTATTTTCATGCTTCAGGGTTTTTTTATGCAACCATTTTCAGTGGCAATAGCAGCCATATCTCTATTTTCAAATGACGTAAACCGATTGTCATAAAAAGTCGTAATTGTCGTAAATATTGCGTTTATCGGTGTATTTATCGTCGAAAACCCGCTTTGGGATGATGCTTGTCTTTATATATAGCATAAAATGTGTGCCTAGCATGCTTTTTTTTTAAATTTACTTGCATTGCATGCACACTGGAATATCTAATAAACTATTTAAACTCGTTTATCTCTTGGAACAAAATGCAGCACACGACTTGGAAAACACATCTGTAAAGCGCAGCTAATCGACATGAGTTAAGGCTTACCTTTCCATCAAAAGACAAAAGTCTGTACTACATGTAATCCAAACTGAAAGCACTTGCAGACGAAACAAGAAGTATCTTTAAAAAAGATAGACGGCGTAAATTTGCAAGCAAGTAGGCATAGGCCGTTAGAATAAACATGTATACATTTATGACCAATCACAAATTTCTATTTATTCATTTGTTATCAGTACTAAAAAGTTTGTCAAAAGCCAGCACATTCAGCTAGGCCGTAAAATGTAGCTAAAATGATGTTTTCTGTCTTTGACAGGGTTAAATATTAGTTGTACGGTCAGGTGGCAGGGGACTTGGAAACTTGTTCACGGCTGTGGTGGATCATGTCTCCCTGAGCCGAAGGGAACTGACGTCACCGAAACCTTGGTAAAACGCGCAGTTTGGTGCATAATCTTGATGTTAATCTTGATCGACACTGCCATTTTGGATGTTGTGTTGAAAGTGTAGTTGCCGAGCCTCGATAGCTCAGTCGGTAGCGTGCAGGACTAGAGAACACGGGGTCCAGGGTTTGATCCCTGGCTACGACCCCTGGCTCGGCCAATTTCTTTCCGAGGATTGGTGATAGTCACTGCGACAGGATTCATTCCTCTCCCACCGCTGACCATTGTTTCGACGATGATTATGTGGGAAAGCAGCCAGTGGATTGGAAAGAAAATTGTGCGAAGTACTGGTATAAGAGACTCCAGGAACGCATGGATAGGTGCACTGGCCGCCGCGATATAACTGAAATAATGTTGAAAACGGCGTTAAACACCATACAATCAATCAATCGTGAAAGTGTAGTTTTATTATACTGCAAAGAAATTTCTCGTGATCTGATTGGATAATATGCCCCGAACATATATATCATGTACACTGGCAAAACCCACGTAAAAGCAGTTTCCCTTTCGGGAGCCCCGTATACATGACTACACTTTCAACACAACATCCAACATCCATGGCGGCGTCGATAGGTAAGCAAATTGTGAAGTGTCGCAACTCATACATTGTGCATAACGTTAAAAGGATAACCTAATGGTCGTTTGAGGCACTTAATGGTCGTTTACTTTTGCCAACAAGTCATTAAAATGCATAGTCACTTACATTGAGGTTGTTTAAATCCACGTTTAAATAAAAATACGACGAATGTATATCGCAGTGAATTCATCAAGATTGTGCACCGAACTGCACGTTTTACCAAGGTTCCCAATGACGTCAGTTTTCATTGAATTGGGGCACTCAGAAGGGTAACACTATTTCGTAAGCGTAGTCAATTTTTAAGACCATAAAACAGGGAAATTTCGCTTAACACAGGTTGGAATGGAGAAACCTTGCAGTATAATAAATCCGTTGTACGGTCAGGTGGCAGTGGACTTGGAAACTTGTTCACGGCTGTGGCGAATTTGGCTCTGGGCGACATGATTCACCACAGCCGTGAACAAGTTTCCAAGTCTCCTGCCACCTGACCGTACAACTAATAATGTATACGGGGCTCCCGAATGGGAAACTGCTTTTACGTTGGTTTAGCCAGTGTACATGATATATATGTTCGGGGCATATTATCCAATCAGATCACGAGAAATTTCTTTTCAGTATAATAAAACATCCTGGAAATAGGAAAAAATGCTGGTCACGTTTTCAAAAGCCTTTTTCTTCAGGGTCTTTAAAACTCGGGATTGTGTGTTAAAGGATTAAAGTTTAACTCTAAGGCTGCTAAGCGTGACCCGGGGCGCTTTTGCGGCCTGTGTAGATCAAGATCAGATTGCACAGAATGTGCAGCCTTATTTTGGATCTACACTGTCCGATAAGAAGATAGTTTTTAAACAAAAATAACATTGAATTTACAACATTTTAAGTTTTTTACTATTGGCTAGAAAGTCTCATTTAAGGTTATTCAGCAGGTCAAGGGTTAACTTACATACGAAACGACATTTTTTTTTTACTTATTCAAATTGAATGCGTTGGCAGACGACGAACAAAAACAGGAATTAAACCCTTTTTCTGCTAAATAAATTATAATAAAATTTTCAAGCCGAAAGTGAAAACTCGGATAATGTTATTTCAAACTCAATTTTTTGGAGAAAAATATTTCTGTATCGGACAGGGTAGATCCAAGATCAGACTGCACGTTCCGTGCAGTCTGAACTTGATCTACACTGTCCGCAAAAGGCCAGTGAGTCGCCCTTATCAGCTTAAGAATTAAAACAAACGAACAAAACATTATCAGACGGTCCTTGACTTGCATGAGTTAACTTTGAAACATGTGGTATTTATTTTATCTGTTAATTATTCTCACTTTACAAGCCCACTTAGTTAATGAAAATTTGTCGCCATGACAGCGTGGGCCGTTCAATATGGCAAGCTGTGGTTACGTGCTGACAACACCGTAAAGGTCAGGGAATCAAGTGTTTCATGGTTATAGTCAGTGGTCCACCTACATCTGACATTATCATCATCATCATCATCATCATCATCAGCAGCAGCAGCAGCAGTAGCAGCAGCAGCATAGCAAACGCTTATCGTCGTCATGAAAATCAACAAATACGCGGATTAAAATAATTCTGCACGCTTTACAATTGAGCTGTGGTGTTCGACCAAATATGACTTGCGAAGACGCTTCCACACTGTTCAATGATTGTCGTTTGATTGTTTTTTCATCATGATCAGATAGAGCTGATTTGGTCTGTGACGAATCTGATTTTTTTTCCACTCTTGTACAAAATGGCAACTTTAATGGACATCTTTCGCTTAGACCATTATCTTAAGTTTTCCTACAACAACAGACGGAAATCAGTTTTCGTGCTCTCTACGACGATGTTTAGGTCTCTCGGTGCCAATAGTAAATTAGACATCTCGCGAAGGGTGACACAATCCTCTGAAACCGAGAAAGATGTTTATTTCAAATGCGTGACTCTACAAGCAAGGGGACGATATAGATCCAAGATCAGACTGCACAATATGTACAGTATGATCTAGATATGCTGTCCGCAAAAAAAACCTGTTTTCAAATATTGCGAAGAAATGGATTAAACTTCGATTATCTGTACTTGTAATCCATTTTCATTAACTCAAACTAAAAAATACAAAAGTAGTTGAACTAAATATATTATTAACCCCTCGGCTAATAAGCGCGACTCAAGGACCTTTTGAGGACAGTATAAATCAAAATCAGACTGCACACAACGTGCAGGCTGATCTTGGTTCTGCACTGTCCTATATGGAGATCATCTCCCCCAAAATATACCGTTGAAATGGCAACATTTTGCTTTTACTATCGGCTTGAAAGTTTCATTTTCTTTATTGCGTAGGTTAATATTGAACATTCAAAAACATTAAATTCTGATGTTGTTTTTACAGAATTTATCTTTTTTTTTTCATATTATAGAAGGATCCATTATAGAGTTACTCGCACGGCTGAGCTTCATTTTAAAAATGATCAAATTAGTGGGTAGAAGGTATTAAATCCTTTACCAAACACTCTCGTGATTTCACGATCCCGTGCGAGACGGCCTTTGAAAACATTGTGGGAAAAGGAGTAATCAGTATTTTTTCTTCTTTCAACAATATTTTCTACCCTGTCGATAACAAATTCCACCATTTGAGAAAACTTTTATTTGGCGTCTGCAAATGCTTTCCAACTTGATAAGTCAAAAACTTTGTCGTTTGGTAAAGAATTAAGTATGTAAAAATAAATCATGTATGTGTTCCCACACATTACGATACCGGGGGGCGGGGGGAAAGGGGATAGAGGACATTTTCATGCACAAATAAGGACATTTTTCTAGTTCAAGAAGAGGGAAAAACAATTTAAGGATAGGGCACCCCAATGGGATTCATGTAACACCGCCTTTCATCGCCGAAAAAACGTACTGAGTCGGCTAAGACTCGCATAATACGTAATCGATCGGCCGATAGCCGCTGCTTCCCCGTATCGATTACGGATTACCCGAGTCTTAGCCGAAACCGTACGAATTTGGCGATGAAAGGCGATGTTGCACGAATTCCATAAGGGTGACCTATCCTTAAAGTGCAGGGCCAAAACAGTCATTCCCCGCCCCCATATGTTTTCAAATGCCTGACAAAAGCATCCGCCATGAGGTAAAGTGTCTGAATTAATTACGTTCATGCGATACATACAACTGACTCTTTCTATCGACTGTTATTAAAACAAAAACAATTTAGTAACATTTTCAAAATCTTAAGCTACTAAGCTCGACTCACTGACCTGTTGCGGACAGTGTAGATCCAAGATCAGACTGCACGGAACGTGCAGTCTGATCTTGGATCTGCACTGTCCGATAAGGAGATAATTTTCTTCAAAAAATTAGTTTGAAATAGCAACGTTCAGGTTTTTACTATCGGTTTGAAAGTTTCATTTAACTTATTTAGTAGAATAAGGGTTTAATACATAAGCGAGAGGTTGGTGCAATCAATTAACGTGGTGCAATTAATTTGACTGTTCTCAGCAACGTCTCCATCAGCCACATCGTTTACAAAATTTCACCTGATTTAGATGTTTTCACATACTTAAAGCTTTATAAGGGAAAGCATATCGATTGCCTGACCTATGTATACAAGGAGAAGTAGAAAAGGAAATGTCATTATTTTTTTTATGGAAAGCTTTGTGTTTAAAAGAAACTGTCACTTTAGAAAGTATGAATATTTCTATAGTAATGAGTAAAACGATTCATTATATATTATTATGTCCGTTTGTTTGTGTGGTGTTTAACGCCTTTTCAAAATTAGTTCAGTTATATCGCTGCGACCAGAGCATCCATCCATGCTTTCCTGGAGTTTCTTATATCAGTGCTTCGCAAAACATATTTTCCTGCATACCTATTATCGAAGCAGTGATAAGCGGTGAGATAGGATTAAATAGTGTTGCAACTCCCATCGTCAGTCCTCGGAGAGATATTTGCCGAGCTGGGAATAGAAGCAGGAATCTCTCGGGTTAAAGTTCCAAAAAACGATCGACATGGATGCTTTGATAGCATATTTAGCTTTTCAGTCGCATTTTTGTAAGGTGTTGTTGCGTACATGGCCGAAAGATGATATAATACGTGACATCACCGAAATCAAAGACGGTATAACGGATTGACCTGGAAGATACTTAGCTTTTAGCGAGGCTAAGGTGACATGGTAAAAAAATACATTTGGTAGACTGAGATCAGGCTGGACAAATCTGTCCTTGGTTTTCTGATACTTTATCCCT
The DNA here is from genome assembly GCA_946811185.2 of Hippopus hippopus. Classification (NCBI taxonomy): domain Eukaryota; kingdom Metazoa; phylum Mollusca; class Bivalvia; order Cardiida; family Cardiidae; genus Hippopus; species Hippopus hippopus. The sequence goes on from OX328097.1 coordinate 45,856,076, forward strand.
GCAATGTTTGAAGTACATATATTCTATAATGGGGCCTTTTCAAAGGTTTGTAAAAATCGTAAATTTTGTGTTCGTGCATTTAGTAGATTTATTTTTAAAGCGCCGAACCTGAATTAAGTTGCATATGCAGACAGTGTAGACAGAACGTGCAGTCTGATCTTAATCTACACTGTCCGCTACTATGTTACACATTCTATCCAAAACTCCTTTTGAAAGTAGCAAGTCTTTGCATTTTTTAGTTTATGCCATGCTAAATAAGTCAGATGAAACTTTCAAGTCGAGAGTTAAAAACACAATTTTGCTATTTCAAAGGTATTTTTCGGACCAAAAAATATAGTCTTATCGGACAGTGTAAGTCCAAGATCAGACTGCACGTTCTGTGCAGTCTGATCTTGATCTTCACTGTCCGATAAGACCATTGAGTCGCACTTTGCAGCTCAAGGATTACCCAACTTGACAGGTCCGTTTCATTGATTCAGCTCCCAAAGGGTTAAGGGTTCATATCAACTGATCAACACCACGTGCAAACAATCTGTGCGACCTTATCCTTAATAGCTTAATATAACTCTCTCGTACTACTTGAAATTTTAATGTTTAACAATAAGAAATCGAATACATCAGCATTATCTTCCGCCAGGTGGCATTTTTCAAATACATACCTATCTGATTTGGGCATTCTGGGTACAGAGCCGGACTACTTTTCAAGACAGCAATCATTGCAACGATTTTCAAAACAAAATAAGCATTTACTCATTAAAAGGCTTCCTGGTACGATTCATCTAGCCATAGATAGCTAGCACATAGCCTATGCACTAGTCATTTACAAAAACAGCCCCTGTAAGATTGGGAAACTGCCCCGGTATAAGCTAGACATGGTGGGGTCATTATTTTTGTTGTCAATTCTGTTGCACAAATCCCGGTTTTCCCGTTGTTTTTATTTCGAAACTGTATACAAAGGTTGGCAATAAAAAATAATAATTTTTTTTTCAAAATAATTTTTCTCGTTAAAGTTATTATATGTTAAAAAAAAATGGAGTGAAAAATAGACTTAATTTTTTCTACAGTCATTTTACGCTTGCTATGTTTTTAACGACAGAGTTTTTTTTTTAGTTTACGCACCGCGTATATTTATCCTGTATAGGACAGTAATGCATCATAGCAGACAGGTCAGTGTTCGAAGAATATGACATGTGCAAACAACTATAAAAAATTCCAGGCAAACAAGAAAAGACCATGGTAACATCACTCAAGATGTTTTCAAAAGCATTTTTCATGTGGGTTTATTAAATTATGGATTTTTTGGTTAACCAGTATTTTCTCCTTTTTTCCAAAGACTTTTGCAAAAGTATTTGTTTTCTGAGGTTTGTTAAATCACGGGATGTTAGGCATAGTAGAATTTTCTCCCTTTTCCCAATAATGTTTTCAAAAGCATTGGAGCCGTGCTCTGTGAAAAGGGGGCTTAATGCATCTGCGAAAAGTATCGACCCAGGTCAGCCTGCGCAGTCCGCGCAGGCTGACCTGGGCCGAAACTTTTCGCTATTGGTTAATTTACTGCATATCTAAGGAGGAGTTTAACACATGGTTAAGTCGTTTGTTACAAAAAGTGGATAATATGCATCCATAAGTATGTGAGAGCTTGTTTGGTACCATGAATCACGGAGATACATTAAGCCACTTTTTGCCAGAGCATGGCTCTTTTTTTTCTGAGGGTTGTTAAATCACGGATTGTATGGTAAAGAGTTTAAGTCTTACTTGTGAGGAACTCTGTATTTCATTACCACACTGAGTGGACTTTTTGTGTCCGGCAGCAGACGCTTAGACCGTTAAGCAGTCTGATCTTCGTTTACACTGAATAGATGAAGGATTAGTGAATTACATGTAATTCATAAATGATTGGTAATTGTATTATTTCACCGAAACAACCCCTCTCCCCCCCCCCCCCCAGCCCGCCCGGGTAGCTCAGTGGTTAGCATTTCGGACTCGTGACCTGGTGGTTGTGAGTTCGATACCCGGTTGAGGCACACTTTCTTTCCAGCGATTTTTCGCCTCTCACCTCTGATGCAACAGAGAAAGTAGTCAGTGACTTGGAAAGAAAGTGTCAGTAAGAGAAAGCCAGGAAACACATGCGTAGGTGCACTGGCTGCCGTGATATGACCTAAGCTGTTAAAACAGCGTTAAACTCCAATTCAATCAATCAATCAATCAATACCCCACCACCACCGAGTGCCATTAACGCAAGGCCTTAAATCGATTCCATACGAGTTTCCATAATTTGAAGCTATATTGGTTTAGTCTGATCTTGATCTACACTTTACTCGAAAAGGAATTATCAATGAGTACCGTCCCGTCCCAAGGTAGCCTAATACAAGCTTGTCAACAAAACAGACAATAAGGGGGAGGTATTATCTACATGCATGCTGTTTAACGAAACGAGACGATTAGATCTTTAACAAAGGGTCTATATTGACACCATGCAAGCGAGCTTACCATTATTTGATGCATCTAGAGCAGTCTGATCTTGATCTTTACAGTCCATAAAAATGAATGGTTAGTGTGTAGCCTCCCTCACTCTCCGATAGCCTAGCACAAGTTTTGCAGCAAAAAGACAATATTACCTCAAGGAGGAGGTCTTATCTATTCTGTATAATTAGACGAGATGGTTAGATCGTTAACGTAAGGTCTATATCGATACCATGCGAGCGAGCTTATCATTATTTGATACGATCATAAATCAGACAGAACGAAAACCAGATAACAGGTTAATTCTTCCGGGAAATGAGAGAATAATTCTGAATACCGTCAGGTAACCTGCCTCAAATTATCATAATTATAATTATGTTAATGTACATTATATATGAGCCCTGCTCTGGCAAAAGGTACTAAATACATCTCCGTAATGCATTGTACCAAGCAAGACATCACATAAATAGGGATCCATAAATTCCACTTTGTCCAACAAACTGACTGAATCATGAGGTGGACTTGTCCTTTGACATACAGAAAATTGACCAATAGCGAAAAGTTTCAGCCAAGGTCAGTCTGCGCGGATTGCGCAGGCTGACCTTGGTTGATACTTTTCGCAGATGCATTAACCCTCCTTTTTTCACAGAGCACGGCTCATATAGAAGATAGATCGGGATCGGGATGAGGAATCAGGCTCCCTATGCACCAACACTTTTCAATTATGTACTAAGTCTAATTTTCAAGAAGTTCCTAAATATCAAAGTATCGCAATTTCTGATGGCTAAACCAAATACGCGTAGCTCTTGGAAAAAGGGCGTCTGATATATCGTGGAAATGCATTATACAACGCAAGACGTCACATAACTATAGGTCCATAAAACCCATTTCGTCTAACTACAAACTGCGTCATGAAGTAAATAGTTTTTGGACATGCAGAAAAAAAATATAGAAATGGCAAAAAGTTTTGATTCATGTCAGCCTGCATTGAACCACCTTTTCACAGGGCATGATTCAAATCAAATGTAACGTAATCACATAAAATAAACCAAAACGACAAAAAAGAATCTTGTTCAGGACGGGCAAAATAAGCTCTTAAATTTTAACTCTTATAGTTATTTGCCTACCTCTTAAAATAAATTTACGGTCGACGACCGTTAAATATCTTTGTGAACTATGAATAATAAACGTTAACTAATTTCTATAGGTGTTTGGTGTTTAAAGCCATTTTCAACGTTATTTCACTTATATCACAGCGGCCAATGCACCTATCTATGCTTTCCCGGATATCTCTTTTACCAGTACTTCGCACAATATTCTTCTAAAGCTGCTGGCTGCTTTCCCACATGACTATCGTCGAGACAATAATCGGCGGTGAGAGAGGAAGGAAAACATTAAAAAGGGTTTTATACATTAATAAATTTGAAAACATTGTGCTTGTTACGGGCAATTTTTCCTTTTGTCACCATGTTTTCAAAACTGATCCAATATACAAGCCGAAAGAAAGTAAAAAAAAAAAGGTCTTTTGGTTTAGGTAAACGTTAACAAAGATATGGTCTGCCTCCATTACGTACCAACGGCTTACATTTTGTAATTAATTTATAGACCATTTGTCAAATACGATGAAAATAAACGGTTTGATTGATGAGAGGCCGATAAACGCTTTCTTTTCAAAACCGTCTCTTTTTTTTCTAGATATACGATACAAATCGAGATCTTATGTCGGTTTTTTTTTACCCTTTTCTCCCTTTCCCAATCAATCTCGAGTTTTTAACGGCTCTAGGAAAGATGACTTTTGAAAACATTGTGGGAAAAGGAGAAAATGCTGGAAACCAGCATTTTCTCCTTTTTCCACAATTTTTTGTACCCCTTCATAGACAAATCACATTACTTGAGCCACTTTTGATTTGTCTTCTGCAAATGCTTTCTATTTGGACCAATCTTCTTTTCTGTCGTTTGGTACGAACTTGTATCGATATTTTGTACCCCGTCAGATAAGAATGATAATATCTAGATAAAGGGAACTTAATTGCACAAACAATTTGCAGATGCATGCAAGTATTTGTCCAGAAAACATCATGAAAACACTGTAGCAGACAGAAAAAAAATGCCATCTATTTGCTGCGATGTTTTTAAGTCTTTCATCTGCAGATAATTATGTAAACGCACAAGATTATGATGGAAAGAGGAAAGAAAAGTAAAAGAATAGCATTAAAAGTGCTTTCTTTCCTTAATTGAATTTGAATTTGATCCAATAAAAACTGTGTCGGCCTACTTTTTTTTAATTTGAGCAGCATTCTGTGAAAACGGGGCTATATGCATCTGCGAAAAGCATCGACTCAGGCCAGTCCGCGCAGGCTGATCTAGACGAAACTTTTCGCTATTGTTTAATTTTCTGTGTGTCCAAAGACCATTCTACCTCAGGATTCAGTCATTTGTTAGAGAAAATGGATATAATGTCTCCATAATTATGTGATTACCTGTATTGTATAATGCATCACGGATATGCATAAAGCTTCCTTTTGTCAGAGCACGGCTCATTTAATTTCCCTTGACTCAACAAATGTATTGCCACACTATCTTTTTAAAGTGAGTGTTGCTTAACTCTTTACCAAACAATCCCTGGTTTTCACGACTCTGTGAAAGAAGCCTTTTGAAAACATTGTGGGAAAAGGAGAAAATGCTGGTAACCAGCATTTTCTCCTTTTTCCACAATGTTTTCTACCCTTCCCAAAACAAATTTCAATTTTTGAGTCACTTTAATTTTGTCGTCTGCTAATGCTTTCAATTTGGACCAGTCCAAAATTTTGTCGTTTGGTAAAGACTTAATCGTGAAGCCTTGGTACGTCCCACAAAGAATAAACATTCGATTGTTTAATCGTACATACTAAGTTCGTAAGCTTTGGCTTCATTAATTAATTAATTCATTAATTCATTCATTCCCCATCACCGTGACAGTGTGAGCGAACGAGAGGAAAAGCTGTTGTTACCATGTCAACATACGACAAATTAAATGTGGCACAAATGATTGGATTTCTTTCTGAAAGATTAGTAAACATTGTTAGAAGAGGAGAAAACTCCTCTGCCAACAATATTTTCGAAATTCTAGTTTCCCAGGGTTGTTAAAACTCAGGATTGTATAGTAAAACTTTAGATACAGCGGATATTAAATCAATAAAATACAAATTCGAAATCTGGCCTATATAAAGTTTCGGTCCGGCGCTCGATATCTGGTACCAAGTATCGGTTTCTGCTGTGTCGAGTAGGACCCAGATTTAACAATGCCACACCCGCCAACCCCACCCTTCTCATTTTTTGTTTTTATTGTACAGAATAACATCTATAGAAGCGACATTTTTTTTCGCCCTGCAGTAGTTTGATAACACATTGACAAAGTAGAAACTACTCATATAGGACTGTTTCTCTTTCTATCGCAATGTTTTACCTGATTTCATGCAATGACCCTGAAACTGATAGATACATGTAAATCAAGTGAAAATTTCAGGCTAGGAATGGAAACTCTAATTAAGGGATTTCAAGTTTCTTCTTGCTGGAAAAACCTCAACTCATACAAGCCTTACTCCCAGATACTAAATGCTCGGTAAAAATGTGCACTTTTGGCGTAACAAAAAAATATTGGCCGTTTTTCAATCGGGAAACTCAAGCGATGTTGAAATTTATCCGTGCCAGAAAAATTATCCTACCTTATGCAAGCGTAAATTTTCGAAAGTAAACAGTCACATTTTGTAAAAAAGTACACTTTTAGCGTTTAAATTATGGGGTGGTCGTTTGCAGTTGGGAACGCCGTCCATTTTTACGACATCAGATATAACGTCATCATACAGGCTGTCCCAGAATATATGTCCCAGTTTCAAAGCCTATTTTTGCTAGTAAATATTCAACAGAACTAGATAGCTATGTGTAGTATTATTAAAAACATCTAAGATTTTGTATAGACAATAGTTTTAAGGACTAGGTTGCCTTCAATCCCTCATAACACATGCTCTTCGTGTCCACCCATTTTCTGGTAAATCCCTGGAAGATCGTTTGGGGGTGGTGTAGGTACTTGTGTTTTTAGCTAAAACCCGCTTTGTGCGCTCCTTTATGTCCCTTTTGGGTAGAGAGCAGAACAAAATCAGACTGAGCATTTGTCTGATCTTGTTCTTCTTTTTTCGATACAACGTCCATTACGATTTCGAACTCGAGGGTGGTGTTTATCAGCCTGGGCCTGTTACTTTTGATTCTGTACCAAAGTAAGTTATTAACTTCAGAGAAAAGACCACAGCATTGCATATTGGGTCAAAACAACTTCGCATAAATCGACTTTTTACACATTCCGTGCATGACTGTCATTACCGATTTCTCTCGGCAAATTCCGTATTCGTTCGTCAAAAGACGATCTGGGTCCGTATTCACCAACAATTATTAAGACAATTTTAGTCTTATTCTCCAGAATTTTCTAAACTTGAAAGTAACACAAGTTCTGATTGGCTAAACCATTTGGTTTAGCCAATCAGAACTTGCGTTACTTTCTCAATCTAGAATATTACAAAGCATATTCGAAAGAATGGTTGGTGAATATGGGCCTTGATATGTTGAGGGATTTGAACGACAAAACTGGAAATCGCGTATTGAATTCTATCCCGGATCTGTTAAAAAAAATTTAGCAACAGCGGAATAAAGCAATCATTTATTCAAAGAACCGGCAATGGAAATGAAATTAGACAGACGACAGAATTGCAGTGAAGTCTTTGAAGGCGCGTTAAGAACGAAAACAAAACATACTAGCGACAGACTCATTAAAATTTCATAACGATTTCCTCTGAAGTAATCTGTCTGTATCTTCAAAGTTCTGTGTTTTTGGGGTGTTTAACCCTTAACAAACAATCCCGAATTTTAACGACCGTGAGAAAGAAGGCTTTTGAAAACATTGTTGGAAAAGGATAAAGTGCTAGTTACACGCATATTTTCCTTTTCTGACAATGTTTCTCACCCTTTCAAAGTCAGCTTCCGTTATTCGAACCACTTCATGCATTTGTTAACTGCGAAAACTTTCAATTACCAACAAAGAAATAAATACATGTATTTGAAGAAAATGACATGCCAATTTCAAAAGATTTTGAAAACATCGCGAGAAACGGAGCAAAATTATGGCTTGTTTCAAGGAATTCCTCCTTTTACCACAACGTTTTGAAAAAGCTGTAATATGAGGCGGGGTTTGGGTTTGAGTTGAGTTGAAAGTGCGGACAAGAAAAGATGTGTACGTGTTAGAGAGTAGATGGTATGGATGTAACATGGAAAATCTTGTCACCACTCTAGGAGCTGAATACTTTGCACGTTAATCCTTAGGCTGCTAAGCGCGACTCGCTGACCTCTTGCGGACAGTGTAGATCAAGATCAGACTGCACAGAACGTGCAGTCTGATCTTGGATCTACATTGTCCGATAAGGAGATATTATTCCCAAAACATAACTTTGAAATAAGAAATATTTGGGTTTTTACTATCAAACTGAAGATTTCATTTTAGTTACCCAGCAGGACAAGGGTTAATTTTCTTCATACTTGTTGCAGCTGGCCAAAAGTGAAAGATATTAACTGTTCTGTTCTTACAGATTTTCAAAGACATTCATACTGCATGGCTAGAAAAGACTTATTAGTTAGTATTTCCGGTCCGTTATCTGCACATGTCCCGATCTTCGAAGATTAACCTGTCTGCTATGTCGTATCACTATCCTGTACAGGATAAATATTAATACGCGGTGCGTAAACTAACAGCTCTACCGCCAAAAACTGAAAAGTGGCTATTATTGATATATCTGTGGAAGAAATCAAGCCTACTTTCGGTCCAAATTTTTTTAGAGTAATAATAATGTTAAACGAGAAAAAATATCTTTAAAAAATTACCACTGTTTACTGCAATTTTTTGTAGTGTCTACATAAAATAGACATGGGGAAAACCGGAATTTGTGCAACTGACGTTGACAACAAAAATAATCTCCCCATCGTGCTTGGCTATTTCTCAAGCTTATATGGGCTATGTTTATAAATGACTTGCTCAAAAGTTATATGCTAGCTAACCATGGCTAGAAAAACCGTACCTGATAGCTTTTTATCGAGTAAATCTTATTTTGAAATTCGTTGTGTCTACTACCGTCTTGAAAAGTAGTCCGGTTCTGTACCCAGAATGCCCGAATCAGATAGGTTTGTACTTGAAAAATGCCACCTAACAGAAGATTGAGTGACATGACAAGTTTTAACCTAGTTTTGAAATTAATTTCTCTACCAGCGACTAACACTTGCACCGAATGTACTATAACAGATTGTCATTTTCACAATAATTTCCATGCTTTTAAATGGTATAAAATTTAAAAGCATGTTTGAAGCCGAATTGTTTACTTTTGGCAGTTATTGTCGTTCCAAGTATTACATTTATACATGTATACTTGTAAATTTAAATTATACAAATGGCACAATATCGACCTGAAAGTATACCGGTATAATTAAAATTAAACATGGATCTACTGGGTCGGCATTTCGTGCCAAGATGACAAAAGACTGTTGCACGATTTTCTACATGGAAGTGATTATGTTAACATGCTTTTTTTCTCGTGACGTGACAATAGATGTCAATCATTTGAATTCCGGGACTTGTACCTACTTCCAGAATTTGTTAGTGAGCACGTGTCTTGAAATCACGTTTGTAATATTCCTAAAGACAAAGTTCAGACGACGTGGTAGACAGATTTATAGCAATTACCTTTTTCAGGAATCGAAATTATATGTTTATCTTTTTTTCCTTTTACCGTTAGTTGGATTTGAACCCTAGCTGAGTACGATCAGGGAATGTGCATGTCCAATCTGTGAAAATAGATCAAGATATGGCAATTTCAAGCCTATTTTCGCCACAGTGTCTTATAATGCATTGGTCGGCCAGACTAGTCGTTCTACGTCATAACAGTTTCGCATTCATTGGAGACGTAACGGCTTAGATAATATGGGAAAACCATTGGTTGGTGGCTTGGAACTTAAACACATGAAATACATTGGTAGATGAACTAGCTTGTGGGAAATAAGAGAAATGTGCTTGAACGCAGGTGTAACAAGAAGTATTTTTCAAAACAAAAAAAGATAGAAGGCGTAAATTTGCTCGCAAAATTAATAGGCAGGAGCCCTTTAAATAACCATGCCTACATTTTTTTACAAATCACAAATTTCTATTTACTCATTTGTTATCAGAACCAAAAAGTAGGTCAAAAGCCAGCACATTCGGCTCCGCCGAAAAATCAAGCAAGGGTTTTCTGTTGTTAAATGGTTATCGTTCTTGTTTTTAACTTATGCACATGTAGTTGAAAATCGCTGACGTGACTGGTCACGTGGGAGCATCCATGGGCAAAACACTGCGAAGCTCCAGTCTTGCACCGGTAAAGTCCAGAACTACATTCAAAAGATAGATGTGAGAAGAGACGGACAGACAGACAGACAGACAGACAACATCAAACTATAACAGGTATGTTGATCTACGAGTAGGAACATAATTATGATGCAGTATCATATTGTGAGTTCTGTTTGTTGTCTGCATGGCAGTAGTCTATTTTATGTATTACTCTTTACGCATGGAACTAAAGATTAGCTATCAAGATTCCAGAGAACTAAGGAAAGGTTGATGAAATACGCGTACATACAAGTTTCGCGATTTTTGCTGGTCCTCGCGAAGAGATGACACCAAGATCAGATTGCACGGACGCGCATCCTGATCTTGTTCTTCTTTCACAGTTTATTCTATTTTTGTCATTTTATGGAAGAGAAGAGAACGTGCTGGTCGATCTTTCTTACACCCTCGATTTAACTCTAGACCCCCGTTTTAACGACCCAAGGGAAAAGATATTTTCAAACCATTGTGGGAAAAAGAGAAAATGCTGCATGACAACCAGCATTTTCTCCTTTCCCCACAATGTTTTCTACCATTTCAAAGACAAATTCAGTCATCAGAGCCACGTTTGATTTCTCCTCTGCGAATTTTGTCAATAAGAGCGAGTCTAAAAGTTTGTCATTTAGTAAAGAGCTACACTTAAAGACTGAAGGGTTTAATCAAAACTCTAGACTACACGTGACTGGAGTTTCTAGACATTAAACAACGTTGTGTAATTTTTGATTCCACGCTTTTCATTTTGGTAATTCTTTTTCAACAAAACAATGGCTTGTTATTTTTGTTTCTCTTTACATAGTGTTTACTATCTTCGAACGTGCAATAGAGACGTAGAATCATATCATTCTTTACTGCTCGTGACTGACCTTCAAGGCAAAAAACTACCTTGAGAATTTTCCATCCTTTAATTTGTACTGTGTCACAAGACTTATCCTTTTCTTGTAATGTACAGCATTACAGCACGCACAGGATTAATTTCTTTAGGCTGACAGAAAATCTTTTCGAAAACATTGTGGCAAAATAAAAAATTGCTCGTCAAGAGCAATTTCCCCTTTTATCATAACGTTTTCTTATCATAATCGAACCTTAGTTAAGTTGAAATCCTTTTGCGAAGACGATGGCACTACTGTAGTCGTAGAAGAGATAAAAGCAGTATTGTGGCAAAAAGAGAACCAGCAACTTCTCTTTTTGCTCACTTATTTTCTTATGTATTCATTAGCAGACTTTAGTCCAAGTTGAATACTCCTATTTTGCAAATATGTTTTGAAGTATCAAGACAATGGCACCAGTTTAAATTATAGAAAGGTTACTGAGAAGCGTTCGCTGTCTGCGACACTCATTAAAGCATTGAAAATATTTTTGTATCTTTATTTGATAATTGAAAATATCATGGCAGAAAAAAGAGGATGTTACATGATTGTATATGAATAATTATTTTTATCAAACGAGTTGACTAAAATTATGTGACGCGAGCCTTGGCAGGTCTTGAACTCGTAGGTAATATAAGATGTAGGTTAAATGATTATTTTGCGTAGGAAAACGTTTTTACTGTTCCTTTTCCGATCTCTCTTTTAGAAAATCAAAAATTAAATAACAGAACAGAACACAGAACACACATTTTAATGACGAATACTACTTGTACATAGTCATTCTTAACATATAGTGAAAAATTCATATATCACGTGATATTTCAATAGATGTACAGATAAACATATAAGTAAGAACTTATATGGAGAATGGTCTCACGTACATATATTAGGGACTATTTGCAATAACCCTTTCACAGGCGGGAAAATGAATTAACCCTTTAGCGAAACCTCTCCAGTTTTAACGACCCTAAAGGAGATGGCTTTTGAAAACATTGTGGGAAAAGAAGAAAATGCTGACAACAGCATTTTCTCCTTTTCCTACAATGTTTTCCCCTCGATCAAAGACAAATTAATCATTTCAGTCGTATTTATTTTTTCGTCTGCTTTAAATTTGGGCGAGTCTAAACACTTGTTGCTTGGAAAAGAATTTATCTGTTTTAGAAAAAAAAAGCTAAACCTATAATTTAATTGCCAGGAGGTCAATCCCGGCAGCTTAGTCGGTAACCTATCGGTCTTGAAATCACTTGTTCGATTCCCAGCTCTGCCAAATCCTTTACGATGACTGATGATTATCATTGTCACAGGATTCATTCTTCTCTTTACATTTAATGTTGTTTCGACGATGGTTATGTCGGGAAAAAGCGAGTGGCATAAAGAATGTTGTGCTGTACTGTAGAGTGTAGATAGTTGCATTGGCACCAGCGATATAACTGAAATCAAGGTAAAAACAGGCTTCAGGCATTAAACCAACCAACCAACCATTCAACCTAAACAAAACAAACCAAAACAAAACAAATAAACAAACAAACCGACTGAAGAAGAAAACAGGTATTTGGACATAATTTACAACAAAGTCGCGGACGGTGTCGATGCAAGATCGGAGTGCATGTTTGGTGTAGTCCAGTCTTGATCAATGCCGTACGCAAAAGCTGCCTGAGGCCCGTGAAAAGACTTAAGGAGGAAAATAAAATTACGGTTAAAGATACTTCATGGCGACAATAAACACTTTCAGCACATAAAATACATAGTCGACAGCTTTCGATGGCTAAAATGCACATACCACTGAAATCTGAAAATAATTATATTTCATAGGCTTAACTTAACAGCTTGAATGTATAGATCCACGATCAGACTGCAAGTTCTGTGCAGTCTGATCTCCATCTCTGCCGTCCATAAAACCCCTTGTTTTCGTTTATGGCGCTAAGAGGTTTTAAGACTGAACACTCCTGTATTCTAGGAAACATGCCCAAATATGGAATTTTATAAGTACTGTAAAGCCAGACATGGATACTGTTTATATCGCAGCAGTCTGCTATTTTTTTTTTCCAACAACGATTGGTAGGACAACTGACTGACTGACTGATAGGTGGATAAGACCGTCCGACAGACAGGCTGGTTGGTTGGTTGATTGGTTGGCTGGTTAGTTGGTCGGTTGGATGGTTGAAAATTTGATAATTCGGTTAATTGATCGACCGATTGAGTTATTAAGTGTGTATGATATAACAAGAGGCAGAGGCTTATGGAACTTTATGCGTAGGTTGTAGGCTTTTTAAAAAAAAAAAAAGTTTTATGAGTTAATGGGGGTGAAAGCGTTGTTTGCGTTTTATCTGATATTTCATCTAACCATGTTCCAGTACATATTAGAATTTCAGAATGCTTATTATTGCAGAGGGTTTTATCCGTCACATTGAAACACCCGTATACGCAAATTTATCGGTTGTTCAGCAACGATCGATTGATTGTATGGTGGTTCAACGCCGTTTTCAACATTATTTCAGTTATAGCACGGCGGCCAGTGCACCTATCCATGCCTTTATGGAGTTTCTTTTACCTGTACTCCACACAATATTCTTTCCAAACTACTGGCTACTTTCACACATAACCATCATCGAAGCAATGTTCAGCAGTGAGAGAGGAATGAATTCTGTCGCAATGACTATCATCAGTCCTCGGAAAGAAATTGGCCGAGCCGGGGAGCGATCAAGCGACCCCCTGTTCTTGAGTCCTGTACGCTACCGACTGCGCTACCGGGCTCGACCGTTCGGCAGCGAGCAATGACAATTATTACCATAATGGTTCAACATTCACTTGTATATTGAAATATTGTATTGGCTGTCCATATTTTATTAAGATTCTTTCAGTGTCGTCTGCAGCAATTTTGCTGGTCGTCTGCTGCAGATTTTGTCTGCAGGGGGGGTTATATTAGGCAGACACATAAACCAATGCATGGTTTGTTTTTTTGTTTTCATTTGGTTTTTATGCATTTCTAGTTACTAGACAGTGTCGTGGATTATTCAGAATGGGTGTTGCGTTGGAGTCGGTGGTAGTGCACAATTCAGCAAGGTGACACCACTCTACCACATGACACAATTTTTGACTTGTCCAATTCATTAGCAATAACAGGCGACAGTTCAAAATGTGGCTCAAATATTAAAATTGTTTCTGAAAGGATGGAAAACCTTGTAGGAAAAGGATAAAATGCTGATTACCAGCATTTATCTTTTCTCATAATCTTTTCAAAAGCCTTCTTACTTAACTCCTCCAATACCAACTCGAGAAATTCTACCCTTTTCACCGATTTCTAACAGTTGATTTCCACCGCCATTGAAAGCGGCTTAAGTTACAGTTAAGTATCAGGTAGTGAACGGTGCAGCTACAAGATTAGACTGCACGTTCTGTCATGGAAGTCTGATCTTAAACTACGCTGTCGGCAAAGGATACCTAAGTCGTCATTGGCAATGAACGAAATAATATATTCGATATGATTCAAGCAGACGATTATGTTATGCTTCAACTTTCAAATAAGATTATTTCATTTATTTTGATAAAAATATTTTAGGTATGCTACAGGGATAAAAGATTTATTCATGTCTTTTCCTTTGTGTCACCGATACTAGGCCGGGGCTCTGTAGTGTTCCAGCAGATGGAATTGATTTCAATCCAAAACATTAAAAAGCTTAAGCCCAGTACACACAATAAGATTAATCTCAGAGAGTTTTGTATCTGAGACAAATCTTACTGTCTGTACATCCCTAGTACATGTATTTATGAGATTTTCTGGTGTTTCATGAAACTGTATTAGGTTTAGAGAAATGCTCTATTTCCTAAGATTTGTATTAGAGTATTATCCAATCACAGCTAAGCATTTCCTGAAGGTGAGTTACCTGTAGATATGAAGAAGCTGTAAAGTGTATACACATTGAGTAACCCACTTCTTGATACACAAAAATGGCAGACAATGTATTTTCCGAGTACTGGTCCAACATCTTCGCACCAAGAATGGTCTGTCCAAGTTTTTCAACGCAATAGCAATAATTATCATGCATAAAGGCCATGATCACCTCATCTTGCTCTCATCTTGCTCAATAAGCACCATTTTGACACTAGATGAACACATTATCATAAATCTGGTGGGGAAACGCGACAGGTAAGAAGAGTATCATAATATTTTGTGTTTGTGTGTGTACAGAAGTCTATTATGATACAAAAATCACTGAGATTACTTTCATGCAACAAATCGTATTGTGTGTACCGGCCTTTAACCATTGTGCCACCAAATGGTCAATCCATGTCTTCGTAAGCCGAATGAAGCAATATATTTCACAGACCTGCCCACAGCATAGATCAACGATCAGACTAGACGGTATGTGCAGTCTGACGTTGGATCTACACTGTTCTTAAAAGCACTAAGCTGACTATTATACCGTGTTAAGAGATTAGTTACTAATTTGTGCAATAAACATGGTCCTGCGTGACGTTTGTTAGACATATTTGACAAGTACCGCGTTTTAATCGTTGGGGGTGTATTGCCTTGTGACTATTAAAAATCTTTGCTCCTGACATCTTCGCAACAAGAAGGGTTTTTTCTTGCTGGCCTTATTAAATAAGATTAGATTTTATTGTATTTATTGTTGTTTTCAAATTAGCCTTGCGCTATGAAATGGGGGTTTAATGCATCTGCAAAAAGTATCGATTCAGGTCAGCCTGCGCAGTCCACGCAGGCTGACCTGAGTCGAAACTTTTTGCATTTAAATTTTTTTTTTCTGCATGTATAAGGACGAGTCTGCCTCATAAATCAGTCGGTTGTCAAACAAACTGGATTTTATAGATCCATAATCATGTCTAACTTGCTTGGTATAATGCAATACGGAGATGCATTAAAATCTCTTTTGCCAGGAAAGCATGGATAGGTGCACTGGCCGCCGCGATATGACTGAAATAATGTTGAAAACGGCGTTAAACACCAATCAATCAATCAATGAACCCCTTTTTGCCAGAGCAAGGTCCAACTGTATTTTAGCAATATTATGGTCATGGCGTTTTTTGCTGAACTTTGTCTCTACTAGGAGAAGGCAGCCGGTGGTTTGAGAGCAATGTTGTGAGTGATGCTGTATGTAGAAACATTCGAGACGCAAGGACAGGTGCACTGGCCTCCGTAATATCGTTAAAACAACTAACAAATAACTCAAACACGCCCTTTAGGTGACTTTCGCCGTCACTTTTTTAACCCTTATCATGCCGGATTTAAATTGTGGATGATTTTACAAGCACGTTTCCATCGGCTTAATGGCATCGAATGGGGTTTAATTGACAGAAACTAATGAAAGAGCATCGTAGAGTGCAAATCAAGATCAGACTGCACGTATGTGCAGCTTGATCCTGCTCTACACTCTCTACAAAATGCATCCGTGATCGTGAACGGCAGGATAGGGGTTAAACGGTGTCACTGTACGAATTTCGCTATTTTGACGATCTTCCCTTATAAGGCGAATGCGCTAATGACAGCACAATACTGAAAATAACTTCCGTCTGAAAATAACTAAAGCCTACAAAAATAGCAGTTGTCATAGTGAGCAAAAAAGATGCTTTACTCTAGCAGCCTCAAATAAATAAATTAATTCTTATTTGACTGCTCAAAATAGAATTCACTGAAACTCAGAAATATCTTTATCTTATAAGCTTGACAAAATAAGCAGACAGCATAGATCAAGATCAGACTGCACGTTTTGTGCAGTCTGATTTTGATCTATGCCGCGTAAAAAAGGCATGTTTTTGCCTTTGGCTCTAATAAGCTTACTTATGGAAGCTTAACCGATATCGTACGTGTCGCGACCTCTCTGATGTCCTTTTCGGTGAGAGTAGACAAAGATTAGCCTGCAGTTACGACCAGCCTGATCTTGATCTACAGATTTCTTTTTATAGACAACAGGCATTTTGGGCTTGAATACGTTTTCGCCATTGTATAGATTTTGTTTGTCTAGACGGCTGCTGGTTTACTTGTAAATAAAAAAAAAAAACATTCCGTATTTCATATTGTTTTATCTACATAGGGGGTGTTGCGTGACGCAGTGGTATAGGAGATTGATTAGTAGAAAATCTGAGTTCGATCCTCTACTCTGCCCCTTTGTTTGGGAGTATCCTTGGGCAAGACACTGCAAAGCTGCAGACTAGTTCTTGTGAAACTCAGGCAACAAATAAATAGGAGAGATGTCGCAGTAATAAAACAATGTGATTATTACCCCTATCATCGTTAAGAAGCTATCAAATTATATTAGTAGTAAAAGTTAAAAAAAAAAGTAATTTTTCAATCCAAAAATATTGCAAAGTGAAGATTCAAGATCAGACTGCAAGTTTTGAACAGGCTGAGCTTAATCTACACCGTCCTCAAAGGCGTAGTGAGTCGAGCTTAGCAACCTAGTGGTAAATTCGTAAGCTATTCTATTACAGCCGTTTTTGTTCATTTCAGAACCTACTCTGGCGAGTGATACTGTTTGATTGGGACCAAGAACAATTACAGGTAGATCGCATTTGAACCATGGTCGGTCAAAAGGGGGCATAATGCATCTCCGTGATGCATAATACTAAGTAAGCGATCAAATAAATAAGGATCCGTATCGGCCACATTTTTAACAATTGACTTAACTCTTTACCAAACGACAAATTTTTAGACTGGTCCAAATTGAAAGCATTTGCAGACAACAAAATAAATGTGACTGAAAAATTGAAATTTGTTTTGGGAAGGGTAGAAAACATTGCGGGAAAAGGAGAAAATGCTGGTTACCAGCATTTTCTCCTTTTCCTACAACGATTTCAAAAGGCTTCTTTTTCAAGGTCGTTAAAAGTCGGGATTGTGTGGTAAAGAGTTAATTATGAGGTAGACTGTGCTTTGGACATATAGAACGTTGATCAATAACGAAAAGTTTCGGCCCAAGTCAGCCTGCTCGGACTGCGCAGGCTGGCCTGGGTCGATATTTTTCCATAGATGCATTAAGCCCACTTTTCACAGAACATGGCTTATTTTTTTTGTCCGAGTGACGTTTTACACAAGTTTGAACAGTAATTTTTTTTCAAATCTCGGCAATACCTCAAGAAATAGAGTATTATAAGAGTTTTATTAATCGCTGCAGTGCCTCGCCAAAGGACACTCCTACGTGACACGCACTGCTTGCGGCCATCGAAACAAGATTTCCGGATAACAATTCAATCGGAAAAAGTCGGAGATTATTCTGTATATCATTCGAGTCCGAACTTACTCTAGCGCATGACATGATTTGTTAGCGACGTAATGCAATTACAGGCAATACAGATGTAATAAGAGAAAGACTATTCTACGACCAAATATAAGTCTCATCAGTGTTCAAAGCTTGGATCTTACCATTCCTATATTTAGCGGCCCAGGCCGAAGTCCTATATGAGTACATTTCTGATGTGCGTAATCTACATATCAAAATCTACCATGCACAGTATCAATAATTAACCTATTGATTGGAATAATTTCAGATTTTAAGTGATTCTTTTCTCTGTCTCTGTCTGTCTGTCTCTCTAATTCTAGTCACAGTAACCTTGATCTTACCGAGTATGAACGATTGCACAGGCAAAACTTTCGATAACCCCAACTCAATATAAAATGAAAATTACACCTTAACGACGTGTATCACAAATTTTTTCTAAAGGACAGATTTTTTTTTCAAACTTTGCACATACAAAGCTCATCATGTCTCTAGGAGATTACAGTAAAAAAAGATATGGGTCACCGTGCTTCTTTCTGAGAAAATATGCCTTTGAAAAAGGTATATACAGTTCCAAAATTCGGCTTATACATGTATTGGATTTAAAGGTGGCCCTTCAGATTTTGGGACGAAAATTTTACAAAAATACAAAAAAATCATCTTTATACTCCCAAAGCTTTTTAAGTTTCATTCATAAAGCCCCAGTAGTCGAACACCATCCGACAACAAGAGAAATTAGAGATTTACTAAGGCCCAGGTCGACACCGACGGGAAACACGGTCTATTTTTACATGAGCAACTTGCTCATTTACATACCGGAAATACACAGTCGAAGCTTCAAACATAGCGTCCGAAGAAGACATTATGGAAAATAATTACAAGTTTGTTATGTTTTGGAATTTAAGCGTCATTAGTCACGCGCCAGTCACTTGACATTCCCACAATGCTTTTTGTATTTCTGGCGCGAAATCTAAAAATACCTTAAGAGGCTACGTAGCCTTTTAAGGGAACACCATCCAAAAAAATTTTTTTTGTAATTTTATGATTCTTAATTATTGATGATTTGTATTGTTTTTTCATATAAATTTCGGTGATATATATATTTTTTAATTTGGTGAGATGTGAAAAATCTAAATACCCACCTTTAACACGCCTTTCTTTATTAGTCAGTTAAACAGGAAAATTACCGGAAGAATATACAAATATACATCATTTTAATGAAAATTCATTTAGTTTTGCACAAAAAATATATACAGTGTAAAAGCCTGGTTTTGAGCATGGTAAATGTACCGATATGCATGTTAGTGTGCAGAACATGGAGTTAAAAAGGGAGATAATTTGACCGAATTACGGGTTAATCTTTGATAAATCCATACTTTCTAACGGACACATTTTTCTTAAAATGTCCAGACTTATAGTATTTATAATTCTTAACAATCAGAAAAAATAAAAATGGCACCTATCCATGCTTTTTTTCGTCAGAAATCAAGGATGAAGGTCACCGTGGAAGTTAATTTTTCCCCTTGAAAAAATTGGATAAAAGCTCAGCAGACATAGTGGAAAAAGGAGAAATTACTCATTAGGAGCGATTTCCCCTTTGCCAACAATAATTTTCAAAGCAGAATCAGCTATTCCTCCACAGTTTTAAGTTTCCTGCCCCTGTTTGCTTATTTTGTGTGCAACGCCGTGTCAACAGTATTTTAACTATTTTACGGTGACAGTTCACAAACCCATTTTTTTCTCTTTACTAATACTACCCGAAGAAAGTGCTACTTGTTTTCGGTGCACCAATAGTATTACCATATATGCAAAAATTATATAGGTGCACTTTTTATTCACTATCCATGAAAAAAAAAAAGCATGCGCAGTTGGATGCGCGCAAACATTTGTTTTTAAATATTTTATTTACGTTAAAATGATGTAGGTTGATATACATTAAACCATGGTATTATTAAACCATTAATACCTGCTGTCTGTTCTTTTCCAAACGAAAACGAAAAAAGTTCAAGACTTTCCATATTGAAAACATTTTCATACAATAAATTAAATGAAGCTCCAGTGTTAAGATTTGTCTTTAAAAGGTGAAAAAAAAAAATATAGGAGTAAATGCTGCTAGACGCAAAAAGTCATCTGCAGGTGGCAACCCTTTATCAAACGAAAGAAAATTTCGATCTCTTCAAATTCAAAACGTTTTCAGACAGCAATCAAAGGTGGCTCAAATTATTAAACTTGCCTTTGACTGAGTAGAAAACATGGTGGGAAAAGGAGAAAATGCTGGTTACCAGCATTTTCTCCTTTTGCCACCATGTTTTCAAAAGCTTTTCTCTAAAGGGTCGTTAAAGATTGGGTTGTGCGGTAAAGGATTAAAGCAGCTAGCAGGTTACCTTATTCTGACAAGTCGAAATGCTGCCATTATAACCCTATAGGCGCCATTTCAAGTAGCCATTACTATAATTTCTGCTGTAACACCGGAACGGAATACTTCCGGGTCGTGGTACTCATAGTGGCTCGTGATACTATTTTCTTTACGTCTTTGTGCAGATCATTTGAGATAACTGAATGGCGCCTTTGGAGAAGAGGGCTTAAGGCATCCTCCCAATGCATTGTACTCAGCAAGTCATTGCACAAAAAGGGTCCGTTTTGTCTGAAAACCTGCTGAATCATACGGTAGAACTTGTTCTTTGACATCCAGAAATCTTAATCAAAGCAAAAAAGTAAGTGAGTACGAATTGAGCAGGCTGACCTGAGTGAATTCTTTTTGCAGATGTAAACTACCTTTGCACACACCATGACCCATTTAATAAAAGAAATGGAAAACATTTATTTGGGAAAAAATGTGCAGAAGAACAGATTTTTTAAACTTGTTCAAGTTGAAAGCATTAACAGACGAAAAAATAAATCCGGTTCAAATGATTGAAGTTTTTTTTTCATTTCTGCAAATGACTAGTGTACCTCAAGATTTAGACGATGGTTAGACAAAAGGGATTTATGGATCTATAAGGATATGATGACTTGCTTGGCATCTTGCATTACGGAGACGCATTTAACCCTGTTGTGCCAGAGCATGAGTCAAATGTATGTTGAAATATTTAACCCTTTACCAAAGGACAAAATTTTAGACTGATCCAAATTGTAAGCACTTGCAGACAACGAAATAAACGTAACTCAAAAATTGATGTTTGTTTCCAGCAGGGTAGAAAACAATTTGGGAAAAGGAGAAAATGCTGGTTACCAGCATTTTCTCCTTTTCCCACAATGTTTTCAAAAGGCCTCTATCTCAAGGTCGTAAAAACCAGGGATTGTTTGGTAAAGGGTTAAAAAGCAACTGCCTTCGGCAGGCGCCTTTTTCAGCATCATTGATGTGCCTGCTAGGTGCATATTGGACTGAATAACTATACAGTGTCATATGCTTCTGACACTGGTAAAACGGCACTACTGCTATCCCCGAATTTCTCAGCGCAGAAGAAAGATCTCATCTCTACCTTTCTTTACTGATCTTTGATTTAAACACTTCAGGAATAGAACGCACGGTTTCCGTTACCCGAGGCCAGTGGTCTTGCTTCGCAGCTATCGAAGCGCGGATTGATTTGTTGAATGGTGTTGTTTCGTGTTTAACGCCGCTTTGAATTATTTCAGTCATATCGAGGCGACAGCTCACCTCTTCAAGTGTGTTACACCAGTACAACCCAATGGCTCTGAAGTGCCTGCAATAATTACAGTCTATGTCCTAAGTTAATGAAACTGCGAGTGATGGTACATCTTACATTGTTCTCCTTTTCCCACCTTGTTTTCAAAGACATTCTTTTTCAAGGTCTTTAAAACCGGTATTGTGTAGTAACGGGTTTAGGACTAAAAGCAATAATAATAAAGATGTCGTCATTCTGAATAAGTTCTTATTCATAAATTCTCATATAATTTAATAAATCTCCTTTCATAATCTATAAATTGACGCAGAAATCATCTTCTTCAACAGGCCATCACAATGCGGCTAAAAGCTTGTATTTAAGCCATGATTTGTAAAAAGGGTGTTTAATGCATTTACAAAAAAGTATCAACCAAGGTCAGCCTGCGCAGTCTGCGCAGGCTGACCTGGGCCGAAACTTTTTGCTATTTGTAAATTTTCTGCACGTTCAAGGACCACTCTTTCTCCATATTCAGTCAATCGCTAGACCAAATGGATTTTATGGATCCCTAATTATATAATGACTTGCCAGGTATAATGGATCACGGAGATGCATTAAGCCCTCTTTGCCAGAGCACGGCTCATTTCATATGTACATGTATGTTATATACTGCGATCTTAATTATTCAAAGCTGTATTGTTGACATCAATAAACTATGGTTTATATCAACGTACTGAACAAATGCGACCTATTATGCCCTTGGAGTAGCAGTTTGGAAAATATTATGAAAAAAGAAGCAATTACTTGTAAAAGCAGATGTTCCTCCAATGTTTTCTATACTGCTGAAAAACAGTGTTTTCCTATCTTTGAAATACGAATTGGTTGTGTAATCTGTTAAAGGTTATTGGTAGGTTCATTAAGCCTTTCCCACACAGTCCCGATTTTTAACGACCCTGGTAGAGGAGGCTTTTGAAAAGATTGTGGAAAAAGAAGGAAATCCTGGTTATCAGCGTTTTCTCCTTTATCCACTATGTTTTCAATAGTCTTCTTCCTCAAGGTCGTCAACACTTTGAATTATGTGGTACGGATTAATCATCATCTACATTGTTCACATTATCGAAACATCAAGTTTTTCCAAGTACTAAAAAAAATAATATCTTTACCCTTTAAGCGCCCAGTAAACCAAATGGACATCTTCATTCTAGAATAACACACAGATAATCGCAATTTTGTGGTTGTCTTTTATCTGTAGTGTTTCAGCAAAGCGGACAGTGTAGATCAAAGATCAGACTGCACGTTTTGTGAAGTCTGATCTTGATCTACACTGGCCGCAAAGGCAACTGTAGTAGTAAAGGCGCCTTAAGGCTTAAATTAATTATGTCCTCTGCTAAAGCTGTTGAAAAGTTAGCCACAAAAAATCAGCCTGAGAAAACTCTCATTCTACCTGTCAACTTACACATTAAGAAAAGACAAACATTGGCAGCAACTAACTCATTACCCTAAGAAATATTTTTGCTGCAGACAACTTTAAAAATATCTTTGTAGCCTGGATATACATAAATCCATCGTAGGCCAAACAAATATGTAAAAACATTGTGGCAGAAGGAGAAATTGCTCGTAACGAGCAATATCTCCTTCTGCCACAGTGTTTTCAAAAATTAGTCTGTTACAAGACGTAAAATCAGTCTGAGCGGAAGGTAATAAGTTAATTTCGTACGTAACAAGACTTAGCAAATTTACATAAATTTACAAAGCAATAAAAAAACAAAACCATCTCATTTTTAAACAATAATGGAATAATTAAACAATTTTTTTACAAGTTTTTGAAACTTCACAAAAAAAGGTAGGACAAAATTGCATTATCTTACAGATATTATATACAAAAATTGCAATTTCTCGATGAAAAAAGGTGAGAAAAAATATTTATGACTTATGTTTAAGGAATACAATGGAAATCTCGAATCTTGCTCTTGTTCGAGAGATCGAATTCGAGAAGTTGCATACAAAACAGTCTTCAATAATTGGTTAATTGATTGGATGGTGTTTTACGCTGCTTTCAACATCCATATCGAATACAAATCAACCCTTTACCACACAATCCCGAGTTTTACCGACCTTGAGGTAGAAGGCTTTTAGAAAACACTGTGAGAAAAGGAGAGAATGCTGGTAACCAGTATTTTCTTCTTTTCCCTCAATATTTTCTATCCTTCAAAAGACTTATTTCATGATGCCTTCAAATAGGACAAATCTGAATTTTCTCTTCTGGTAAAAGGTTAATGACAGTTATTCGGTATGAACACTTCACAATTGAAATAAGCCATGTTTTAGAAAAAGGAGACTTAATGTATTTGCAAAATGTATCGATTCAGGTCAGCCTGCGCACTCTGCGTAGGCTGACCTGGGCCGAGACTTTTCACTATTGGTCAATTTTCTGCAAGCTCAAGGATCAGTTTACCGTATGATTCACTCAGTTGTTTGACGAAATGAATTTTGTGGATCCATGATCATGTAATGACTTGCTTGATATCATGCATCGCGTAGTTGTATTAAGCCCCTTTTGCCATAGCATAGCTCAAATGCTTATGTATACATTTTGTCTGGTGCATAAATGGCTCGCAACACGCGAAAAGGGGCATTCGGACATTTGCGTAAAGTGTCGTCTCGGGTCAGCCTGCGCAGTGCACGCAGGCTAATCCGAGACGGCACTTTACGACTACATTAGATTTTGTGATACAGTACACTTGCGCAAAACAGAAAATTACATAAAAACGGAAAGTGTCGTTTCGGATTAGCCTGCGCGGACTGCACAGGCTGATCCGAGACGACGCTTTACGCAAATGTCCGAATGTCCCTTTTCACGTGTTGCAAGCCAAATGATAAGGGTTGCAAAACAAAAAGAACAGCTACACATAAGTTTCAAAACAAAAAGAACAGCCACACATAAACTATCACAGATCTACCGATATCTCGCGATTTGAATCGTCAAGACTCTTCAGTATGTCACTAAATCCTATGGGGTGGGTACATGTTGTTTTATTTATTTATGTCGCTTTTGGTCAAATCGCGGCAATGGCACAGTTTTTTTTTTTCTTTTTTGTTTTTCCAGGGTTTCACCAGTACTATGCTGGGTTTCTGCAGTGCAGTGCCCAAGGATACTCGCACTAACTCAGCACCAATTAAACCAGGATTTCCTGATAAGAAAATCAATACCTTCACTCTTTCAGCGCGTAATATACAAACTCGACCTCTGTCGAAGGCTGAAAGTACAATCCACTCAGACATTTTTCCCCCCTTTGGGACTGACTGAACAAGCTGACAGTATAGAACTAAGATCAGATTGCATGTTCTGTTCAGTCTGATCTTGATCTAAGCCGTCCACAAAAGCCCTGTTTTGCCTCTGGTGCTGAAAAGGTTTACGTGGCCTTGGAGGACACATCTTATTAGAATATTGCCTTGTCAAGTACCTGAGGTACATGTCATGGTGAAATATGATATTTCAAAGAGTAATCTCTCTCTCGTTCTTCATTAAAACCCATCTTGTGGGTACTCATTAGGATTGTCTAGTCGATTCTAATGACTAGCCACAATATAGATTTTTTGTGAAGAAATGTTTTTAGAATTCAATGATACCCCGTCCGTCACACACTTATCTCGAGCTCTGGACCCGTTTTCTCCAACCATTCTTCAAAAACGTTCTTCGTCTCATTATCCAGAATTTACTAAATTTGAAGGTAACGCAACTTCTGATTGGCTAAACTACTTTGTTTCGCGAATCAGAAGTTGTCTTACTTTCAAACCTAAAAAAAAATATTGGAGAATAAGACTATGTATGTCTTTAAGAATGGTTGGTGACTACGAAACCTGGAGTACCCAGAACAGCGGTTTCTTGAGATATAATGTAGTCATGGTAATTAAGGATAGCTTCAGCAATCTGGATCTCTTTCTCTCTAATCAAATCAAACAGTTACAAATGAAAATGAAAATAAAATGAAATAAAAAAATAATAAATAACTTAAGTTAAGGCATAAATAAAACAAATACTGCAGAAGACATAATCACTTTCAGGAAGGGAGAGACATAATTGCATGTATTTTCAACCCTTAGACTGCTAAGCGTGACTCCATGCACTTTTGGCGGACAGTTTAGATCCAGATCAGACTGCACAGAACGTGCAGTCTGATCTTGGATCAACACTGTCCGATACGGCTGACATTTTGGCAAGGAAAAACACTTTTTAAAACGCAATATTTGGGTTTTCACTATTAGCATTTTAATCATTTTTTAGCGGTTTAAGAGTTGAATCTATTTCGAATAAAAATAAACAAGAACAGCTGAAGAAGAAAAATACTGTTTTCTATCTCAACGCTATAATACCCTAACAAACCTAGGAAGTTTAGATGATGCAGTAAGCCCTTGTGTACTGCTATACCACCTAACGAAGATTCGTTTTGCAGCAGATCACAATTTAAGACATAGTTTGAAAATGTGAAGTTCGTGGCTTTTCACGGGGAATTTCTTCATTAGTCACCATGGTTTTATTTATATATCAAGTTTATAACTCGAGTTAACATATTTTATAAGGATGTTTCCAAAGCCGCATGCTAATAATTTGTTTCAGGGTTAAATGAGGTAAACGAATCAAAGCACTGAGAGGACTGAAGTATTACAGTCGGCACCATAGGAAGATGTGCGAGTATAAAGTGGGGGTATGCAGAATACCACCCTTAAAATCTTAACCAGACAAAAGCTATTCTGGACTTGTCCATATTAAAAGCAAATGCTGGTAATATATAAAACGTGGCTCGCATGATAGGATTTGAAAGGACAAAGAAAAAGCTGGCTACCTGCATTTTCTTCTTCTTCCACAATGTTTTAAATACCATTTGCTCTAACGGTCGTTAAAACACGTGGTTATCTAGTAAAGACTTAAAATAGGCACATATTATATAAAGCACTTGAACTGAATTTTTGTAATAGCACAATGGCATTTTTTGATTTACAGAATCATAATATTCACAATCTATGTCATCGTTTTCATACATACGGCCAGGTTATTTGTTCATGCATTATCAGAAAATAAAAGAAGGAAAAAAAAAAATAGAGGGTCATATTCAATTTTCATTCTTGGGCGAGATTTTGAAAAAAGATAGTCATGCATAAAATGCATAGATTTTCCAGAAAGAAATTCTGACCACCATAGAAAACAAAACAAAAATATACAAAATCTATGTTTAAAAAAGGGGGTAAATACCATGTTGTAGTTATGGATACAATAAGTTGGACACGTAAGTCATAAAAGCCATTCAAAATGATAACTAATAGTTTTACAACTCTCTAAACGACAGGGCGTGAAATTTGAAACCCTTTGGACTTCAATTTATACACTTAAAATTTGAGCATTCATTTTGTTTATAAACTTGTATCAAAAACCACTCTTCATGATGATATACTTTTAGGCTATGATGTTGAAATTATTCATGTTTTTGAACTTGTAAATATGGCATGTATCAAACCTAACCTTTGAGACCGGAGAAAGGCTTGCAATTGCAGTCTTTTCAAGCTTTTTCATACTTCGAATATATGTATATATCTGCATAAATATGTAACCTATATACTTTTAACCTTTATAAATTATAACTATTATCATCATTTTTGTTCCTTATTAGGCCGCTATAGATCAAGAACAAATTGTAGACCTGCAGTCTTCAATATAGTCACCTACTCGAGATATCCTGGTAAACCCGCCTTGACCTTGCAAGGAAGGATCTTTTTTACGACTCAAAAAATTAATATTGTCGATTTAATCCATTTTACGCTGTAAGGACTCAGATATTTTAGAAAACACATGGGACTTTAACACTAAACTGGGTGGACAGATCTGGGATTTTCCGCAAATATTGTGTCAAATGGAATAAACTCTCATCATAAATTTTCTCTTCTATCATCATGACCAAGTTGTTAACGTTTAAAGCTTTACATTTTCTCAATTTCTTCCCTTTTTTTCTTGCACAATTAGGAAGTGTCAAAAAAGATCCTTATAATTATGATGGGGAAATAAGTTTATTGGTATAATCTCTGTTTTTGACAGATCCAGGTTACGACACAATGAAGTAGCCGTTGTTATGACAACACTATTAGAATATTTGTCAAAATGAACCTTGAGATAAGTATTAAAACCTTACTCCTACTTCTCGTTTGAACAGTTGAACCCCTAAACCCCTAGCCAAACAATCCCGAGTTTTAACGACCCTCAGGATCAGGGTTCATGAAAACATTGTTAAAAAAGAAGAAAATGCTAGTAACTGATAACAAAAAGACGCGAAGACGAAAGTCTAAAGGAAGCAATGAGTCAAAAGCGTTAAAGGGAAAGTTTCAGGGCTTAAAAAACTAGACATACATTTTTGTTTTGTTTTTGACAAGCACTTAAGTGCACTTGGATACACTTTATAACCCTTTATAGACGACCGCGTTAAATAACGACCCTGAGGGGAAAACACATTTGAAAACATTATAGAAAAAGGTAAAATGCTTGTATCCAGCATTTCTCCTTTTCCCATAATGTTTTCTATCATTCACAGACATATCAGTTTACCCACATTTAGTTTTCGTCTGCGACTGCTTTCAATATGGAAAAGTTTTAAATTTTGTCGTCTGATAAAGAAATTGGGCCATCTCATTTGCAAAGGCACTGTAGGAGAGTCCGTGTTATTTGAAAAATAAGTCCTCAAAAATAACCTTGTACCTATATTTTACATGTACATGTACTTTGAACTGTTTGACATAGGTGACCCCAATAGAACAAAATACACGTCAGTTCGGACAGTACCTAGCAAATTCAGTTTTGCACTTGATAAGGCGCTACGTTCGGACGATTTCGTACGAAGTTCATGTATTTGTTTGAAGAGAGTTTTTCGATGCTTTCAACATTATCTTATTCATGAATTTACCGGACTTTATTAGCTGGGCTCTAAAGCGCTTTGCTCAAGGACACGTCCAAGCAACCAGCAAGAATCGAAATCAGAATTGATGGATTACAGTAAGTATCTGGTGCCTGGCAACCAGCATTTCCTCCATTGTCCACATTTTTTCCCAACCCTGTTAAGGACAGATCAAATCATTTAAATCTATTTTTTCAAGTATCTTTGTTTTATGGCAAAGACTCACATTTGATATAAACAGAACAATACTGTATGCAAGGTCACGTGTTCAAAATCTCTCTCATTCTCTAGTACTTTTAGTAATTATCATTTTAGATTCTAGAATTTCAGAACTGTGTAAACAAAATCAATATGCGTAAATTCCGTCTTGAAAATGGGGAGGGCTTCTGGAATAGTCTGCAGACGGTTTTATATCGGAATGTGACATCACTTCCGTCTCAATGATCATGTTTAAATCTAGTCTGTTTGAACAGTTCAACACGGTCTTATTGATGAAAGATTCAGGCACGTTTTCTAATCGGTTGTCGTTTGGTGTTAGATATGTAGTTCTTACGTCATTACTGAAATGGTCGTACTTTTCACAGGTTGAACTTTCGTCTGTGAGTTTCCCACGCACTATAAAATTGAAATCTTTACTATAACTTGTTTCTCCTATATCTGTTGTTGTCTGATATTCACTTTGAACATTCTTCGCATCGATTTTAGTAATAATTTCACAGCTATTATTGTTATTGCAATGAGAACACAAGGCACAAGAAGAAGAATCCTGATTGCACTTTGATTGCGTATTGACGTCACTTTGATTGGTCTCGTTTTCACACTGAACCATCACTTCCGGTTCAGGTTGGCTTTCTTGTTTTACTTCCGTGTCACCATTCGGAATGTCTCCAAGTCTATCCCGAAGATTGCTCATTAGTGTATCTGTCATATCGTCCGTAATTTTTTCATGAGCATTACACAGAAATGGGTCATCGTACATGTATGAACTAGACAAACAATTGTTATTCAACATTCCATAAGAAAAATCTACTGCTTTGTTCCTCCTTCCATATTTCGGCTGCTTCATTTTTTCTTCCCGAACTTCGGTCTGCAGTCTTTTCATAGTGTTATTAATAAGAACTGAACGCCTTAAAAAATTTTCCGGATCCTCAAGGTGTTTAAGTTTTTGAATGGAGATTTTTAACACTTTCTTTCTCTCTTCCTTCTTTTCCTTTGGTGTATTTAAGAAAGGAGAAATACGTTTTGGTGGAACAAAGATTTCGTCGAACTCCTCAAACTCTGCTTTTCGTTTCTTACCCTTTCGAAGACATTTATTGGTGTCATCCTCTGAGCTACTTTGGTTACACATGTCGGATGGGTTTGTTTGTGTTATGTTTGATCCTGAAAATACACAGAAGTGACGATAGTAGTCTATCATACAGGAAGTAAAGCCTTTACAAAAACAATGAGTCCCTTGTTTGAATAATCCAAGTTGCATAAAGGGCTTTTGAAAACATTGTTGGGAAAGGAGAAAATGCTGGTTACCAGCATTTTCTCCTTTTCCAACGATGTTTTCTACTTTTTCAGGAACAAGGACCATTCTTCTTTTTAACCGACATTTGCTTTATCATCTGCAAATGCTTTCAATTTGAACATGACTAAATTTTTGTTGTCTGGTACAGAGTTTACCCGCTTTCAACCATTACAAATATAGACATATCACGTATGGCGATTGGTCACTGATTCTTGCATAAGTTTCATTAGAACCAAGGAGGGGTTTGTACCTAGCCCACGGACACCTTAAAATCCTTTTGCTCATTACAATATTTTCTCCTTTTGCTGAGGTGACTCATCCATAAGACGAAAGAAAAATCAGCTGCAAGCGAGTAAGGTGTAATAGTAATTCATTCAATTTGGTCCATTCTGACAGATGAAAGAGATATAACGCAATTGTAATACAACACGTGTAGAACCTCATCAAAACCGCATTTTCTCGAGATTTTCTGCAGTTTCATGATTGCTTCAATCGATCGGATCCGATTGATCTTTTCACCCCTTTCTCCCAATTTTGTGTTGGTGGATGACAAGCCCTATTTTGGGAAACACTGTGAAAAATGGAAAGAATTTCTCCGTTCGTTCTCATATCTTTACCAAAATACAGAATATTCATTTACTTAAACTACAGAGTTACTATCTCTGCCAACAAACTTAACTGGTCAGAATCATTTTCTCCCGTTTTTTTTTTTTTCATGCATTAAGTTATAATAAATACATGTATTACAGTTAACACAATCTCTATTTTTGAAAATATACAAAATCCTCCTCCGTTATGTATTTGTAGCGGGTTTACCCATTATAATACTGTACCAATTAACTCTTTGACAAATGACAAAATTTTGGACCTGACCAAATTGAAAGCATTTAAAGACGACAAATTCAATGTAGCTCAAACGATGACCTTTGTCTTCGACAGAGTAGAAAACATTGTGGGAAAAGGAGGAAATGCTGGGTACCAGCATTTCCTCCTTTTTCCACAATGTTTTCATAAGCCTTCTTCCTCAGGGTTGTTAAAATTCGGGATAGGGTGGTAAACAGGTTAAATGAAATGGAGATTCAGAGTCAAGGACCCAGCTTTTCCGATTGCTGGGCTCTTTGGTTCCGAATATCCTTCCAAATACCGGATGGTGAAGATCCAGGATCGGACTGCACGTTTTGTGCAGTCCGATCTTGGATCTGCACCGTCCGCAAAAAGTAATTCAAGCGTCTCTCGGCGCCGCTTGGATTACAACAAAGGCCTTACATCTGAAGATAAATCATTTTGATGTTGTATTAAGTTAAACGTATTAACCGCAGTCTTGATAATATCAAAGTATATAAAAATGGTTATGACCCTATAAGAAAATACATCTTAAAAAGAAAGTGCACTCAGATTACACGATAAATTAAGCCTGTACAAAACAAACCCTTGTTTTCAAGACCCTAAGGTACGA
Source organism: Hippopus hippopus (assembly GCA_946811185.2). NCBI lineage: Eukaryota > Metazoa > Mollusca > Bivalvia > Cardiida > Cardiidae > Hippopus > Hippopus hippopus. The sequence continues at coordinate 45,887,590 of OX328097.1, forward strand.
GGACTGTCCCAAAAGTATGTAGACTTTTTCCATAACTCGACTGTTTATAACACCAAAATTTTGGCTACGTTTTATTGGATGTAGGCCTATCAATGATACATGCTACGAATTTCACCAAAATACAATAAAACGTGGCCGAATTTTGGTGTTAAACTGTTCATAAATAATCGAGTTATGGAAAAAGTCTACATTCTGTAACATTATTATGTTCTTCTTGGACAACCCTCGTAGAAGGCTTCTGAAAACATCGTGGGTAAAGGACAAAATGCTCATTTAATCCTTCCCAAATAATCTCGTGTTTTAATGACCCTGAGACAGAAGGTTTTTGAAAACATCGTGGCAATAGGACAATGCTCATAACCAGCATTTCCATCCTTTACCAAAATGTTTTCTATCCTTTCTTAAACAAATTTCATTCATTTTAGCCACGTTTCGCTTATATGCAGATGCTATCAGTATGGTCCTGTCTAAATTTTTTGTCGACTGGTAAGAAAAGATCGTATCCTGAATGATAAAGTCCGACAAGCCTATATCTCAGTGTGAGGGAGTGTATATATTTTGATGTTTTACTTTTCTATCTAAACACCTGTCAGTAATTGCTTTAGATCTCTTCCAAGGGCTATGGACCAAGATTTGGGACATCTGATCTATGTATTCAGTGTTTTCGGTGTGTGCCTGCCGTTGTCTAATATCGTCAGCTTTAGGTCAGTATTATATTAACAATCGTAGACCAGGATTAGGCTGCATAGACATGTCAGGTGATCTTTGTCTGACTCTCGCCTAAAAGAAAATATTAGGGACCAATTTGACTCCCTCAATGAGAAATTCCAGCGAAAACTCTGTACACGCTGTCCCCCTTTTTTTTTACTACAAGCAAAATTTACAAGGATTCACAATCCTTCGAAAATTTACAGAACGTTTAACCACGTGCCTTATCGACTCGTATGGGAGAAAAAAAAAAAAGGCAGACGAGGAAAAAACTTATTCGTCTGCTGACTATAATAGACACCTGCAACCAGTCGTCTACGAAAAACGTCGATGTAAAAAAGAAGTCAAATGTGAAACACACATCAAAGAAGATTATTCTCTTTCAACAGCCGTATCGTGTTTCATGCAGAGTAACGCAGATATTTACACGGTTTTGACAAAACCCTTCCATTAACCCGTACCGTGCTAAATAAGTTGAATTAAATTTTCAAGCCGGTAGTAAAAAAACCGAATAATGCTACTTCATGCTTATCTATTGGAGAAAAAAGTATCTCCTTATCGGACAGTGTAGATCCATGATCAGACTGCACGATCCAAGATCTACACTGTCCGCAAAAGGTCAGTGGTCAGTGATCTTTGATCTACACTGTCCGATAAGGAGGTGTTATTTCCAAAAACATAACTTTGAAATAGCAATATTTTTTCTTTCGAACTGAAAATTTTATTTTAGTTAAATAGCAGGATAAGATTTAGTATAAAATATAATTATGAAGTCGACCTCTTTAGACGACTGAGATTACAATCCAGTGAACCTGAAAGATTTTTATCCTATAGGCTTGCCTAAACAAGCGGACGGCATAGATCAAAGATCAGACTGCACGTTATGTGCAGTCTGATCTTGCTCTATGCCGTCCGCAAAAGCTCTTGTTTTCGCCTATGGCGCTGCAAGGGTTTCAAGTGTTGACTTTCAAGCAATAACAACACACCCTTAAATCCTTTACCGAATACAAGCGCAAAATAGTGGCATCGAAAATAGATAAGTATTGAAAAATATCGTGACAAAAGAAGAAAATCCCCTTTATTTTCATTTTGTCACATCATATATTTGGCTAGTTTTACATCTAGCTCACAGACTTTCCCGTATTCGTTATGCGTTCCTTTTCGAAAAAAAAAAAATGTCCACGGTTCTAAGAAGTAAAACAAAAAGTTGTGTTTGATATTTGAACTAAATTTGCTTCATAAAAGGCTTGTGAACTATTCTTTCTCCTCGCTGTTGGTTCCTTTTCTTTAATCATTGGTGTCTACCCAGCATTTCAAATTTAGTTGTTTGTGATAAACAATAACTATTTGCTCCTTTTCCAACATCTTTTTCAACACAATTAAACAGTAGTTTTATCCTTGCATTGTTTATACTTTCAGCCTGTACTATACAGTCCAATCCAATTCAGCAAACACCTAAGGACGTGCGGAAGACAGGTGGTTGCTTAAAGCAGGTATATTATACTGTCTTACTAGGATGGGATCTCAATGGTTGCATAATGCAGTGTGCTTGCTTAATAGAGATGGCCACCAAGACAGGTTTTGTTGTGTTAGGCTAAACTTCTACAAAGAATAAAGACGTAACTCTTAACAATGGACTCAAATTTCTCAGCGACGTGTGTTTAACTGTGTATTATTTACTTCTCATCAAATCTTACATGTAACTGATGAGAGTATTATATCATTTTTTCATTTCTTTGGTATCCTTATGAAACTGGTTGTGAAGATCTTTCACTGTCAGTGGCAACTTCAACAGCTTCAGCGGACAGCGCAGATCAAGATCGAATTGCACAGAAAGTACAGTCTGATCTTGGATCTACCATAGTACGCTACTTAATGTAGACTTTGACCCCAAGTCATCTACATTAGACTGTGGAAATTTACGTATAGACATCGGGAAAATGTCGAATTCGTTGAGTTGTCAGCCAGAGAGTAAAACCTTTACCACACGACAAAATATTGGCCTTGTCTAAATTGAGAGCATTTGCAGACAACAATTTCACTGTGGCTCAAATGGTGCAATTTTTCCTGAATGGGGTAGAAAATATTGTGAGAAAAAGGAGAAAATACTGATTACTAGCATTTTCTCCTTTTCACAATGTTTTCGAAATGATTCTTTCCCAGGGTCGTCAAAAGTCAGCATTGTGCTGTAAAGAGTTAAGCAAAGTACATGTACCTTCAACTTCCATTGCGGAGAAAGAAGACAAAGATAAGTCTGCAGGTCCGTGTGGACTGATCTTAGCCTGTTCTTTTCAGGATCTAATTATTATTATTATTTCTTTTAAAAGAAGTTCGATCGACTAATTTGAAATTCGGAAGTGAATCATATACATGTACACAATTTGCTAAGATCTATTCTCAGCATGACAGAGGTCACACAAGAGACTTGCATAATGCTGTGTGTATTAATTTATGATAATAAAACAATAAAACAATCTCATAGTTTTACCTGAACAAGACGGCTTTTGAAAACGTTGTGCGTAAAGGAGAAAATGCTGGTCACCAGCATTTTCTCCTTTTCCAACAATGTTTTCTATCCTTTCAAAAACGAAACCCCATCATTTGATCCGCATTTAATTAGTCACATCTGACTGCTTTCAATTCGGAAAAAAGTTTGAACTTTTGTTGACAAGTATCAGAGAATAGTAAGTAAAGAGTTCACCGTTTTCAACTTTTATCCTACCATATACGATAGGGGTTGTATTTTTCAAACTGTAAACGTGTGAAGTCTTGTCTCTCTCTCTCTCTCTGTCTCTCTCTCTCTCTCTGTCTCTCTCTCTCTCTCTCTTTGTGTCTCTCTCTCAAAATATTGTGACTAAACGAAAAAAAAATATGTAGATAAAAATTAAATATATTTTTTTCCTATAAATTAGCCGAGATAAGGGTAAACAATGATATATTCAATCATATTGTTTAAACACAAAGTCTAATATTTACACTTAACAAATCGACACCATGTTAAACTCATCCGTACTGAATGGATTTGCCGATGACAAAGTAAATGTAACTTAGATACATGTAATAAGATTTGTTTTCGAAAGGTTAAACAATATTGCGGGAAAAGGAGAAAATGCCGGTTACCGGCATTTTCCCTCTTTCTCACAATGTCTTGATATTATATGGTGTAAAGATGTAAGAGGAAGTGAATCAACAGAAAGAATGCTTCTTGAAAATGGGTTAACCTCAATCTATTTATAGACAAATAGGGAAAGGAAAAATAGTTTCTTTTTTATTTATACGAAAAAGGAGTAATGGCTTTTAACCCTTATCACACAGTCTCGTGTTTTAACGACCATGAAGAAGGAAGCTTTAGGAAACATTGTGGGAAAAGGAGAAATGCTGTTAACCAGTATTTTGTCGTTTTCCCGCTATGTTTTTCTTTCCTTTCAAAGACATGTTCCAACATTTGAGTCGGGTTTAATTTGTTGTATGCATATGCACAAAGAGTTAAGGAATCAAAGCGATAATTTTCTAGGGAATTACAATAACACGGAAAAGATTGTCAGAAAAAGAGCAATGTAGTCCGCATCAAGTAGGGCCATTTCTGTGTCAACTCTTTATCAAAGAACAAAATAATGAATCTTTTTAAATCCAAAGTATTTGCAGACCACAAATTAAACATGGTTCAAATGATGGAAATTGTCTTCGAAAGGTAGAAAACATTGGAAAAAGGAGAAAATGCTGGTTACAAACATTTTCGTCTTTTCTCACAAGGTTTTCACAAGCCTTCTTCCTAAGGGTTATTCAAGTTGGGATTTTGTTTTAAAGGGCTAAGAAACTAGTCTCACTCAAGTGAATCAGGAAATGGTCTTTAACAACAGAAGGTCTTTAAATACAAGTTCAACTTAGTTACTTTATAAAGGGGAAAACCAAAGTTGGAATTTCAAGCCAGTAGGTCGCTTAATAAAAGTTGTCCGTATTGCAAGTTCAATTGTTTATATATTATACAGCTAAACTTGTCTTCTGTGAAGTTTCATCAAAATTGGCTGGGTAGTTTCAGAGAAGAAGATGTTTTAAAAAAAAGTTAACGCACGGACGGACGGACGGACGGACGGACGGACGGACTGACGCACGACGGACAACAGGCCATGACATTAACCCGCTGGCCTTCGGCCAGTGGAGCTAAAAACTAATAACAGACTATGTTTAGACTGTTACATGGAAAATTTTGTGGGATTAAAGGTTTCGACTTTATGACGTAAACGTATAAAACTTCTTAAAAGAATTAAAACCGCAGATCTAGTTACTGATAAATGATGAAGACAGTTACGCTAATGTAAACAATTTTTGACGTTTGGGATGGGCAAACTGGAGTTGTTTTAGGAATAATTTGGTAAAATATTGTGAACAAGCTAGGAGAAACTCCTCCATGAAAATTCGTTACCTGCAGGGCCGTGAAAAGGGTAAATCCTGACTAAATAATAATTCCAACCCTGAACACATTACCAAAGAACCCATAGTTTTAACGGCCTTCAGGAGGAAGGCTTTTGAAAACATTGTTGGAAAAGGAGAAAATGCTGGTAGCCAGCATTTTCTCCTTATCCCACGATGTTTTCTGCCCTTTCACATACGATTTTCCTAATTTGAGCCACATTAACTAAATAAGTAGCCTGCAAATGCTTTGAATTAGGACTACTGTAAAATTTTGTCCTCTGGGAGAACGTTAAAGAGCTATGTATAGCTCCAACATCAGCTCTTTGATCTACAGTGTCCGCAAAGGACTGTCTGGTCCTAATCAACAGTTTACAAAAACAATTAAATTCATGCGTAGCACTTTAAAGGTTTATCAGAAAAGAACACTAAATCATTGAATTTTCAACCTTCTTCTTAGTCTTCACAGTAAATGCATACTGGTAGCTACTGTCACTTTAAGTTACAATGTATGAATTTTGTGTTCCTCTGTATTTTGTTAACGACAAAAGAAAACGGACGGATACAGGGTGACTAACCCCTATAGAAAGGTTTAAATCAGTTTTCCTTGGTCTTTATAATACACAAAGGGGAGTTTGTGACCGACCATCGAAATTAACATGACGCTGTCAGTCCAAAATGTTTATTTCAAACAAAAAGAACCCTAAACATGACCTCCGTCTCCTCTCATTGGCTGAGGCAGGTTGAAGTTGACATCTTCTAACCTTTACCTCCTTAACCCTTAACCACACAATCCCGAGATTCAATGACCTTGAAAAAGAGGGCTTTTGAAAACATTGTGGAAAAAGAAGAAAATGCTGGTAGACAGCATTTTCTCCTTTTCCCACAATGTTTTCAACTCTGTAAAAAACAGAAATCATCATTTCAACTACATTTCAACTGTCATTCGCAAATGCTTTCAATTTGGTTGAGTCCAAAGTTTTATAGTTTGACAGAGGGTTAAAAAAATTGCAGCAGAAGACTGGGTAATAATCAGGCAACTTTGTAGGAAAGGCAGCTTGAGACAGTGACTTCTTTCCCTGTCTTGTTTTAAGAGGTCATGATTACAAGTAAATTGAATTTTGTCGATTCATCAGTCTTCATATTATAGGACATCCTGTTTATAGCCTATAGCATTATAAATCCGGTTTAAAACTCTTTCCTAAACCAACACGTGATTTTCACGACTCTAAAGACAAAAGCTTTTGAAAGCAATGTGGGAAAAGGAGAAAATGCTGATTACCATCATTTTTTTTCCTTCCAACCATAAATGTTTTCTATAATTACAAAGACAAAAAACATTTTAGCCACCTTTATTATCTTTTCTACAGACGATATCGATTTAGACGAGCAAAGCGTCAACAAACTACCTCAGACAGACGACATTTTCTTCCATACTGGTGACACCTTTTGAGAACAATGTGGTGTGAGGATAATTTTCTCTTTTTAGCAATTCATCCTTTTGTCGAAATGCTTTACCTCGTATCCGTTGATTCGATGTTTCTAAAATCGTCTGCATCTAATTCGTTTCCGAAGGTAATGAGCAAACAGTACATAAAAACATGCTTTTACCTTTAAATTAACTCTTAACGAAATTGAAAGTAATCGCAGACAATGTGGCAAAAAATGTGGCAAGAAAGAAATCTGTTTCTGTAAATATAGTAGACAACAATGTAGTAAAGACTTAACCACGAAGTTCCGAGTTTTAACGACCTTGAAAATGAAACTTTTGAAAACATTGTGGGAAAAGGAGAAAATGCTGGAAACCAGCATTTTCTCCTTTTCCTACAATGTTTTATACTCTTTCACAGCCAATGTCATAATTTCTGCCACGTTTAAATTGTCATGTGAGTGATACATTTCCATTTGATAGTCTAAAATTTTGTCGTTTGGTAAAGAGTTCAAATCGATAGCTGAGACAGAGAAAGACTGTTACATAGATTGACAGACAGACATAAAATAAGAGAGGAAGGAAATTTCAGTCATTGTAAATGTACATAACAGATCTATAAAACAAAGAATGAAAGAAAGAAAGAAAGAAATAAACAAATAACTAAAATAAGACAGACAGAAAAAAACTCACTGTCCTTTCTCTTCTTATTCCGCTGTAGTAATGAACGAAAAGAAAAAGTACCCCTAGAATTACTGTTTTCCTGAATATAATTGGTGATGAATACAAATGAAGATTCCCACACAATGTGACACAATACCCCTGATAAGTTTCCCCAAAAACTTAAGTTTTAGAATGAAATTTCCCGTAAACGTCGTATCATTACGAATACGATACTAAAAATAATCGATTACACTAGAAATACAATGTAATACTATCCAATCATGGTTCACGTTTAACCAACAATCACGCGTTTTTACGTCCTGGAGAACAAGGCTTTTGAAAATATTGTGGGAAAAAGAGAAAATGCTGGTAACCAGCATTTTCTCCTTTTACCACAATGTTTTCTTCTCTATTTCTACGATACATTCCAGCATGTCCGTAAAAGCAATTAAATGTAGGTTGCAGCATTACAAGGGTTAAGACTGCACAACCCTGTAAGAGTTAAAAGTAATTTATTTATAGACATGTAAGAAACAGCGTTGTTACTATTAAAATCAACGTGAAACGTACATACACCAAGAGTGATATTTCCCCTTCCACAGTCGAACGCTAAATGACATTGGTTGTATGTAAACTTCAGCCCACTAACTAAAGATAAATAACCCTGTTTTCCAAGATGTCGAGATAGCGGGGGTGTTGACTCGATTTCTTCAAATCATATGATAGATAATCGAGTGTAATCATAGTGTGAAATCCTATAAATTGTCTAGTCGGGGCAATTTGTACAAGTACCCACAACATAGGTTTTGTAGACAAAACACCGAGATTATCGCCCTTAAACATCCTTATACTCCCGCTATCTGATATTTCCAGTTTCCTTGATCAAGGGTACCCCGAGTATCGTATAAATCTTTGTTTTGCTCATTGTAAAATTGTAAACACTTCACTGTCAACTTCTTGTTTGGAACAAATTTGCGGAGGACGCTTATTAAACTGAATAAACAACATCAACAACAACAACAACAAAAGCTTCAGTACACAAATACCTTTGAAAACATTGTGGCAAAAGTAGAATTTGCTCGTCCTCTAGCAATCTTGAAGTCTGCTGCAAGACGAGTAAACAACTGATAAGAGTCTTCAGATGATAGAACGATAGAAAAGCTCACCAGACTCTCTCTCTCTCTCCATCTCTCTCTCCCGCCCCAGTCTCTCCCTTTTTCACTTTCTCCTATCCCTTCCCCTTACTGTAGTGTTGATAGATAGATAAAAAATTACTGTTCAACCTAATTTACAGAGAATGCATCAATGACTCGGCTTTCTCACATCTCTATTTATCTCAGATCCTAATCTCACATATCTGCAGCCCACACTTTGTAGATTGCATGATTCAGCACAGGCCTATGTAATGTTCAGCTTGCAAGTATGCATTAACCCTTCAATCGCATTACTCTACTAAAGGTACCTTTGAGGACAAAGTAGATCAAGACCACACTGGACAAAGCGTGCAGTCTGGTTTTATATTTACATTGTCCAGAAATTTGTTTTGCCTTTTCAGGCGAATCCAATCGTGAAATAATTTGATTGACTGATTGATTGATTGATTAGAGTTTTACACCGCTTTAAACGTTATTTTATTCATATCACAGCGACAGGTCGCTTTTGCGTGTATTTCCTGTTTAACACACAACTCCCCGTTCGTTCCTTTGATATAGTGGCCGTGCTCCAGAGAAATCTCTAACATGGCGTTAAATCTTTGTCAAACGACGAAATTTTAATCTTGTTCAAATTGAAAGCATTTGCAGGGTACAAATTAAGATGGTTTTCTTTTTTATTTTTTTTAACTTTTTTTGTAGGGTAAAAAACCTTGTAGAAAAAGGAAAAAATGCTGGTTACCAGGATTTTCTCCTTTCTAACAATGTTTTCTAAAACCGCCTACCTCGAGGTCGTTAAAAGTTCGGACTTGTCGGTAAAGAGTAAATCCATGGTGGACCACATGAAACATAATGCAGAACTCAGATAACATTACACACGCTGTTTACAAAGCTTTTGTTGAACCCTTTTCCTGATTATTGCATGTTGTTGTAGTGCCTGCAGCAGACAAACTTCTGGAGAAAAAAAAGTCTGTTTCAAAAGGAGAAATTGCTCATTATGAGAATTTTATCAGTTTATCACAATGTCTTCACATCGCTCGATCAGAACAAGAAGTTTATATTTTCTTGTTCCAATATGGTCATCATTTCTTGTGACGGATTCATCGATATAGTGTAGACGTATTAAAACGGGTAGTCACTTTGTCCATTACTAAACGTATGAACGAGACCATGTTATACTTTGAGGTAGCTTCAGAAATTACTTTTTGAAAATATTGTGGGAAAATGAGCAGTTGCTTACTATTGCTGAGTATTTCATTTTTTGTAGCTTTCTAAAACAGCGATTACGTAATGGCTGTTTTATTTGTACATTGTTTACATCGGAGCAAACAAATTTGTATGGTATTGTAATGTCCAAAGCAATCGCTTCTTTTCTTGCATTGTATCAACGCGCCATTTTTACTGAACTGTATTTTTGTTGTATTGTACCTCGTTATTTTCTTTCCTAAAAAAAAAAACAACTTAACCTTGTGTCACAATGTTCTGTGTGTGTATATGGATAGTTGCATTTCTAAGCATTTCTAAGTTATGGTCATTAATTCGTTACCTCATGAAACAGCTGAGCAGCCCATGACCTTTAGAAAGCACCCATCTTTGCGAAAAAGGGATAATCCACGCGAATCAAGGTTCAGTAAACGAAAAAATGCAAAAGCATTGTGAGAAAAGAAGAAATTGCTCGTTGCGAGCAATTTCTCCGTTTTTCACAATGCTTTCGATAGGTCAACTACGTGACGAAAAAGATATCTAAAGGAAGGAATGGGTAAAGCAAAGCAGAGAAAAACTAGGATCTAATCTGTGTATTTATGAACCACTTCGAGATGGAAACAATTGATTTAATTACCCCAGTCGCGAACAATTCGTTGCATGTGTCGGCTAATTGACGGCGTTTTCCGTTATCAGATTGTACAATCCTATTCTAACGGATCCTGTGATTTTAGCCTATTCCCGCTCCGGCTCCCGGTATTTTGTATATTACCATGTATAATGTATGAATAATTACTGTGGCCCTGCACTTATTTAAAGCTTTTCCTCCCAATATAGAAAGAAGACGCCCTATTAGAGAACATGGTTAAAGCAAATCTCTTAGTGAAAACTATGTTGTGGGTACTCACCATTTGCCTAGACAAGACCAAACCAATGAGTATTCACAACAGGTTACACTGAAAAATAGACTTGTCATACATAATACAGCTGTACTCAATGATTTCGTTTCATAATTTTAAACTAAATAAATAATAAACCTCGACTGTCAAACAAAACTATGTTACCTGATACGATTTATTTTGTAATTTAATTATAAACTTTGCGATCTTTGGTAGAAAGTTTCAATCTCATACCTCTTGTGTTTTTCATCAATCGTTAAACCATCAGGGAAGATAAAGTTATGTACAGTGAAATCGATCTCTTCAGCCTATATCCGCATGTATTAACCCCTAAACCGCTAAATAACTAAAACGAATCTTTCAAGCCGGTGGTAAAAATCCATATACATGTATTGCTATTTCAAAGTTATTTTTTTATGGAAAATAAATCTCCTTATCGGACAGTGTAGATCCAAGATCAGACTGCACGTTCTGTGCAGTCTGATCTTGATCTACACTGTCCGAAAAAGGTCAGCCTAATGGTTAAATAATCACAGGAAAGAAAACGCTTATTTCTCAAAAATGGTAACAGATCCAACTTAAACATTAATTTCAGATGCGTGTCGAAGTGTGCAGATATCAGACTGCAATGCACAGACGTGGAGTCTGATCTTAATCTACACTCTTCGCAACAGAATTAAGAAGCCACTTACAGCAACATGTGGGTTGACCCATATCCAGACAACCTGGACCTTTTCAAATCTTGCCAAAGGCAGCTTATTAACTATTTACCACATAGCAAACATGATTTTCTAACTGTCCAAACTGAAAGTTTTTGCAGAAAACAAATGTTAATCAAAAGTAGGATTTTGTTAGTGAAAGGGTAGAAAACATTGTACAAAATGCTGATTACCAGCATTTTCTCCTTTTCCTACAATGTTTTCAAAAGCCCTGACCATCAGGGTCGTTAAAACTGGGGGTTGTGTGGTAAAGAGTTAAAAAACATGTAGGAAGCAAGAGCCATTAATGCTTGTTATCAGTCATTGCTCATTCTTGTGTAATAATCTAAATTTTATGCAAACAAGAAGTTTTCCTATCATTTCTATCCTTGCAACAAACACTTTTTAGTATCACTGATGGGAAAACATCGCCAACAAGCAAAGGGAAAAGAAGGTTAAATCGACTATCAGTTCTGTTGTTGCTTGCATTCATCAAAATCTGGTGTAAGCATGAAAACAGACACTTCTCCACGTCTGGTCAATTAGACGGGCGACGGTTCAGCATAATTATCGAAAGTAAATGTGGTGCCAATAGAGGAATATAATCAGTACCATTTGTCTCTCTCTCTCTCTCTCTGTCTCTCTGCTCCGCTCTCTCTCTCTGCTCCTATCTCTCTCTCTCTCTCTCTCTCTCTGTCTAGGTACCTCTCTGCCCGTCCGTCCGTCCGTCATATTGACTCTTACATTCCGAATGGCTATATCATGTAGTTTTGCAGACAGTGTAGATCAAGATCAGACTATACAGAACTTGCAGTCTGATCATTTATCTACACTGTCCGACATTTTGATTCATATTCCGCCAAAAACAGCCTTAAAATTATCGCAAGTACATGTAGAAATAGGTTTCGAAACTGACTGAAAACGGCGTCGTTTCGATTTCTCAACGGGGTATAAAAAAAAAGGTTACGATTTATCTACATATCATCCCTTAAACCGCCTTTCAAAACTATAGTTTTTCACTTGCGGCCAGGGTAGATTAAGGCCTACGACCCCTAACTCTCATATTAAAAGACGGAAGCTGCCGAGATTGGCCGAATAACCTTTACGAAAACGTCGATGTTACACGATATTTACCGATGAGTTAGTGAGTCTACGGCCCCTAACTCTCATATAAAAAGGCTCAAGCTGCCGAGATTAGCCGAATAGCTTTTACGAAAACGTCAATGTTTACCGATGAGTTAGGGGCCGTAGACCTTAAAGATCACACGGCACAAAACGTGCAGTCTGACCTCGATCTTACGATGTCCGCTTGCCTGAGGCATTCTGGTTGATTGATTGATTGTTTGGTGTTAAACGGCGTTTTCAACAATATTTGAGTTACATGGCGGCGGCCAGTGCACCTACACATGCTTTCCTGGAGTCTCTTTTATCAGTACTCAGCACAATTTTCTTTCCAAGCAACTGGCTGCTTTCCAACATAACCACTGTCTAGACAATGGTCAGCGCTGAGGCATTCTGGGAAAGAGCAATCATGAAACTGCAACTATTACATGTTGTTCTTCCAAACATGAAAACTCTGTCAGGTCCATTTTGGCGCCTAGGGTTCAAACAGAGACGGGCGTTAAGTACAAGTCCACGTGTAATTAGTCACTATACTTATATAGAAGTACTTTCCAATTGAGCCTCTCAACAAACAAGCTTGGTATTACATGCCTACACCCCCACCCTTTGTAGCCGTAAGCTTTTGAAGACGTTGTTGAAAACTGAGAAATGATTTTCTATCCATGGAAATCTATTGCAAGTAACGTTATGCTCTGTGAAAAGGGGGCTGAATGCACCTGCAAAAAGTATCGACCCAGGTCAGCCTGCGCAGTCCGCGCAGGCTGACCTGGGCCGAAACTTTTTGATATTAGTCAATTTTCTACAGTCTAAAAGATCAATGTACCTGTTAATTTAGTCGGCTGTTGAAATGGATTACATGGATGTATAATACAGTACATGTAATGACTAGCTTGATATCATGCATCAAGGAGACGCATTAAGCCCCCTTATACCAGAGCATGGCTCGTTTTCATTTTGACTCAATGACCCTTCAAATGCCTCTCCTTTCTTGCAATGTTTACCTGCTTTTCACTTTCAGGATTTGCAAAGCCAAGCCCTGTACATAGGTCAGTCGATGACGTGCAGGACTTGACCGATTCTTAGCTCGGGCGAATTCTTTTTGTGAACTGATGACAGTCAAAGACAAAACAAGGGAAAACCCTGGTCATGGCAACAAGATTTATTCCTTTCTCACTGCTGAACCTTTTTTTCTTTTTTTTTTTGAGGAGGTGTATGTGGAAAAGCAGCCATTGGCTTAGAGAGAATGATGTACGAACTACTAATGCATCTCGAGGGAAGCATGAATAGGTGCCCTGATGGCTACAACAAAACTGAAATGATGTTGAAAAACGGTGTGAACCACCAAACAACCAAACAAATACTAGGTTACAAAATACAAGTACGACCTATTGGCTTTACTACAAGTACTGTACTTCACACTTAATCTGGTACCTTTCCTCTTTATCAAAGGACCAATTCAAACTCGTCCAAATTCAGAGTTTTAGCAGACGACAAGTTTAAAGTGGTTTAAATGCTGAAATTTATCTTTTGAAAGATTTACAAAAAATTATGCGAAAGGAAAAAATGCTGGTTGCAGGCATTTTTGCATTTTTATCTCTTCCCCCCCCCCCCAAAAAAAAAAAGTCTCTATTAGAGTCGCTGAATTATGGGACTGTCTGGTAAAGGGCTACTTACCATTCTGTCTTTGTCATTGAGGTGTAATATTACACTGATATTGACAGGTCTTACCTAATATCATGGTCAAGGCCGAAAACTGAAAACATATACTCGCATACGAAAAAAAAAACCCGCAAAAATCGTTACAGATGAGAATTTCATAGCTATAATATAGATCTCGACAGATGTAACCCCTTAGACTGCCATAGGTACACTTAACTTGCTTTTTTGCGGACCGTATAGATCACAATCAGATTGCAAGTACCGTTCAGTCTTATCTTGGATCCACACATCCCAATTTTTCATGAGATATCCCGTTTAAAAATCATCAAATATGAATCAAATTGAAATAACGTAACTAGTTGTTTGCAGGTAGGTAATTTGGAAACTTAGTTTTAAGTAAAATTTGTTTACTTAATTACTTATACAAGTTTTGATGGTACATGTATGTAGAAATTGCGAACGACAAGGTTTAAGACATGTCCACATAGAAATCTTTTGTATGCAGCAAATGTGTAGAAAGAATTTTGGAAAACGGGGAAAGTGCTGGTAAGCAGCGTTGCCTTCTTTAGTTACAATGCTTTTCGACAGCCTTCTTCCTCTAGGTCGTAAAAACAAGTGAGCCATGTTCTGGCAAAAGGGGGATTAATGCATTTCTGTGATGCATAATACCAAGCAAGTCATCTCGTAATGAGTCCATAAAATCCTTTTTGGCTTACAACTGACTGAATCCTGAGGTAGACTGGTCTTTTGGCATTAAGAAAATTGACCAATAGCTGTAAGTTTCGACTGCACCGGTTTACCTGAATGGATTCTTTTTATTGATACATTAATTCCCCTTTTCACAGAGTATAACTTAAGTGATTATTTGGTAAAGGTTTCACCCTAAGCACCGAATAAACCCTAGATAGACATTTCAAGTCTATAAATTAGACTCAAATCAGCACAGTCACAAAGTTGCTTTTGTCTGTAGTGTTTCGGCAAAGCAGACAGTGTAGATCAAAGATCGGATTGTAAGTTTTTGTGCAGTCTGATCTTGATCTACACTGTCTTCAAAGGCAACAACTGTAAAAGACGTCGCAGTTTAAGTTTTGATGTTAAGGGTGTGGAAAAATCAATTTGACAGAAAACTGTAAATTGACACTTTAGAAAGTCATTTAGACTGTAATTCTCTACCGTTTAAAATAATCATCCTTCTTTTAGTTAGAAGTTAAAAGCCCTCGTTTTCATGCACGCGAGGTTCGGAAAAACGCTAGCAATTTCTGTTCAAATGTCGAGAGATGAGAGAGAGGGGGGGAGAGAGAGAGAGAGAGAGAGAGAGAGAGAGAGAGAGAGAGAGAGAGGTGAAAGAAAGCCAAATTGAATACAGAAAGAAAGAAAGAAAGAACACGCGTAGGAAACAAGCAAATATTTCTGTCCTCGGCGTGTGAGCTGATAATGTAACATCTTTTCATCCCAAACAATGGCAATTACACGACGCAATCCAATGTTTGATTGCTTACCTCCTACTAGATATCAAAATATAGACTATCTAAGATTCAAAGCATTTACAAACGACAAATTAAATGGTAAATCGAATCACAAAACTCATCTTTCAACGGACTGAAAACATTGTGTTAAAAGGAGAAAATGCTGGTTACCAGCATTTTCTCCTTTTACCACGATGTTTTCAGAGGCCTTCTCCGTTTTGGGGGTCGTTAAATCTCGAGACGGTTTGGTAAAGGATTAACAAGGTATAACAGTAGATAGATAAATATTAAAGGTAAGACCTAGCCGAGACTAGCTTTACAACCTGTCTGTCATTGAGATAATTATACCTCTGGCTGATTACCCTTCTCCGCACTAACTAAAAGCTATACGCTCCATCAGGGATAGATCTAGTTGATGAAACACGTCATGTGAAAAGGAGGTATTGCTTGTAAAAAGTAATGACTCCTTTTCACACAATGTTGTCTATACGACAAAGAAAGAGTAATAATTTTATTTTCATATAATTCATACTTTTCCAATAATAATTTGCTATAGTTTTCGGAAGGTGTTGAATGTTTTCTGTGAAGCAAAGATTTCATCCTTTTTATTTAGAACTGCTAGCGGCATGAGCACTGTCGCTGTGCGGACGACGCCGATCAAAACCAGACTGCAAAGAGCGTGCACGTCTGATCTTGAATTAACATTATCTCTTGAATACTTTTAAACCATGCCCAAAAAATCTTTTCATTTGATATTTAAGAGACACGGCATTTTCAGGCTTAAATGTTCATTTGATATTTTGTCAGTTAGACAGTAGAGGACACATACTAGTATTTGATTTACGAGAAGACGTGCACGATCAGTGCATTCTGATCTTAACCTACATTATCTGCCAAAACAACTGCAATATTATGTTACAGTCCGAATGTATATTTCCCCTTCACCCTGAACTTCAGTTGCGTGCTTTATTTGAATTCTCGAAAGAAAAAAAAAAAAATGCAGGAAAATGAATATCTGGAGAAAAATATGGATTGAAATTATATTAATGGTAACAATGTTTAATTCTTTACCGAAAGACAAAATTTTAGCCTTGTCTGAATTGAAAGCATTTGGAAATCACAAATCAAGTGCAGCCAAAAATTATGATACCTACGTTTGAAAGGATAGAAAACATTGTGGGAAAAGGAGAAAATGCTGGTTACCAGCATTTTCTCCTTTTCCCAAAATGTTTTTCAAAGCTATCTCTGTAAGAGGTCGTTGAAATTCGAGATTGTTTGGTAAAGGTTACCAGCATTTTCTCCTTTTCCTACGATGTTTTCCAAAGCCATCTATATCAAGAATCATTTAAACCAGAGATTGTTTGGTAAGGAGTTAATTAACGAGTATTTCTCCGATTTCCACGGTGTTTTCGAAAGTCGTAAGAGACGAATGCTTTCAGGAACCATGTAAAATTTCTATACCACTCCCTCCCCGCTGATGCATTTGAATGTCTCGCTGATTAGACAACAATCAATACACGCATAAATGAAAACGCTTCACGCTTTACCAAACCACCCCGGGTTTTAAAGACCCCTGACAGAGATGGCTTTTGAAAACATCGTGGGAAAAGGAGAAAATGCTGGTAACCAGCATTTTCTCCTTTTCCCGCAATGTTTTCTACCAAGCATTGCAGTCGCATTTATTTTTAGTCTGCAAGTGCTTTCAGTATAAAAGTCTAATAATTTGTCGTCTATTCATGAAAAAAAAAATGAAGACGCTGAAACATTTGGGCGCCCAATAAACCCAAGAGCCATTTTCAGTCTGGAAATAGGACACAAAAATTCAACTTAAAGGTTGCTCTTTTTACTCACAATATCTCAGCAATTTGGACAGTGTCTGCTGATCAAAGATCAGACTGCACATTTTAGCTGTCTGATATCTGATCTTGATATACACTGACCGCAAAGGCAGCATAATATCTCAAAGGCACTTTAAGGTTTTAATGTTTGTTACGTTATTCCTGATCTTTAGCCAGATATTAAATCTTTTCAATGAAAGAAATACGTTTCGTTCTCAGCGAGTACAGGGACAGAAACAGATCTTCAAATTGCACTTGCAGCCTTGCACTAATGAAAGTCTCATCGTCTCAGCGCACACAAACTCTAGAAGGATGGGCTCTTTGATATTTCACATTCTTTAGGAGTAGTAATACGTAATATGTATACGCGATTTTTTACAAGAAATATACTAACAGGGAAGCAGAAAGTACCATGAAGTTTGATTCAAACAAGCAATTTCGTTGAAATGATATCCCCCGCCGAAAAATTTGCTGGACCGCGTAACTTAAAATCGCTCCCAGTTGGCCATTTTTCATCGAATCAAAAAAAGAAAAAAACTATATCGGCGGAATGGGTTATTGTACACACGTATGAAGTTTCACGAAATTCCGTCCAACGGTATTGGAGATATTCTCCCGGAAGGACAGACGGACGGACGGACGGAAGGACAACGCTAAAACTATATCCCTCCGCCTTCGGCAGAGGATAATAAACCATTTACCAGATAAGTTCTGGCTTTTTCGATAGCTAGATAGATAGACTGATGATTGATTGATTGACTGATTGAACGAATGAATGAATGAATGGTGTTAAACCGCTTTCAACATGATTTCAGTCATACTATGGCGACAGCTTGCTTATTCATGTGTGTTCATGTACTAGGTTTCAGCAGTACTACGCCAAGGTTCTAACTGCCCTATCTAATCATCGATCGTGAAGAAGTACAGCGCCTCGTGTACAGATCGAACCCGGGCCGCCAGGTTACTAACCCCATACCTTCACCACTGCGCCGTGAACGTCCTCACTATGCAAACAAATGCACATTTAAAGTACACGACTAATACACTTGGGATTGGCGACTTTAGTACATATGAAATTGAAAGTTTTTTTTTCTATCAAGTGGATTATTGGAGTAACTCAGCGTGTCATTGACCGAGAGCTTGCAGTTTATTTATAACTGGGAGGTAGTCAGTCAGCAACAGGTCAACGACAGTAGGTTTCCGGTCATAAAACTCCGTCTACAAATGTAAATTGACTTTGATTATCTGAATTAATCATGAATGAAACCAATCTTGAATTATATTCGCAAATACAGTGTAACATCTACCTGTAGCGAGCTGCGGGGTTTCTGCGTGGTTCAGTGTTGAAGGTAAATAATTCGCAATCTGAGGCCCCGGATTCGACTCCCACGCGAGGCGCTGGAGAATAATGATAGACATGAGAAAATGACGAAAAAGACGATGCACACGTCCCTGACGACGACATGGCTGTGACAAAACCTTATTTTTTCACGAAAACAGGTAAGTACTTGCCAGGGACGTAGCTAGCCCAATATAAAGTATACGCAAAAGTAATACCGAAGATATTTCCTGAGGCGTGACATGCCGAAGACAGGAATAGGTGGTTTGCCTGGAGGGTCGGGCAGGGGGTTCTTTTCCACCCTCAGAAACTTTTTGAAATGTAGAAGCTAACTGGTGGCCTCTGGTGACGATTTTTTTGGCAAGTTTGGCCTTTTTTTGCGTTTTTGCGTACAGGCAGCTACGTCCCTGGTCGCATAATTATGGATCCATTAAACACCATTTTGTCGAATAATCGACTGGATTATGATGTAGTATGGTCCTTGGACATGCAGAAAATTTACAAATAACATAAATTATCAACCCAGGTCAGCCTGCATGTTTTGCGCAGTCTGACCTGAATCGATATTTTTTGCAGATACATTTAACCACTTTTTACAGGGCATGGTTCAAATACGTTCCAGTTTTATCACCAGAAATTCTTTATTACTTTCTCAACCAGTAGTTACGTGGGAGTGTATTAAGATTTTAGTACAAATAGCTAAAGCTTTCACGAAAGCAGACGATACTAATGAACAAATGTAAACAAACACAAGGACAAGGTTAAATATTAATGCTGAAAGTCAGTGACTCTGAAAGGACCAGATAAACAAAATGGCCGACGCCATGCACGAGAAACGGCAGATCCAAACATTGAAATTTCGAAACTTTATCTGATACAACGGCCAGTGTAGAAACAAGGATCAGACCTCACGTTTTGTCTAGTTTGATCCTGGCCTACACTGTCCGGAATAAGCAGGTAAAAGTTGTGTTTTGCAAAGGGTTTACCAATAACTTTAATCTGTTATCTGCTTCACTCTATACCAGACGACGGAATTTAACTCTTTCCATGCCATAGATGACACCAGAAGCTTTTGTGTACAGTGTACATCAAGATCAGACTGCACAGAACAAGCAGTCAGATCTCTGACCTACACTGTCCACTGCTTTATTCTAGATTATGACCTAACTGTTTCTTGACCCTGCAGCGCAACTATATCTGTAGCCTTTGAGAAAGTCATTTATTCAGTAATGAAAGAGTTAAGACAAGTCGAAAGTGAATGCATCTACAGTGGACGAACTGACTATAGCTAAAATCATGGATTTTGTCAGTGAAAGGATAAAAACAAGAAAACATGGAGGGAAAAGGAGAAAATACTGGCTACCAGCATTTTCTACTTTTCCAACGATGTTTTCAAAATCCTATTTCCTCAGGGTCGTTATGGGATTGTTTGGTACATGATGAAACGTATGCTTCGACTTTAATGTGGTTTGCTTCAACGTACAAACGAGTGTTATATGATCGTTGAAATCTTTCAGCGGTTTATCTTAATCCCAACTATATGAGCTATGCACTGGCAAAAGGGGGCTTGATGCATATCTGGGATGCATTATACCAAGCAAGTCATCACATCATTCTGAATCCATAATAGCCACTTTTTTTAACAACCAACTTAATCATACAGTAGACTGGTCCTTGGACATACAGAAAACTGACCAATAGCGAAAAGTTTCGGCCCAAGTCAGCCTGCGCGGACTGCGCAGGCTGACCTGGGTCGATATTTTTCGCAGATGCAGTACTCACACATTTTCCTCTCGCAGACATCTTTCCGCGTCTTGAATCAAAACCACTTTTCGAAACGTTAAGACAAAATAAGAAAATGCTCGTATCGATTTACTGGTCGTTTTGTCACATTGTTTTAACTTCCACTCACGTAGTGAACCCTGATTCGTGTTAATTATTCTTAGATTACAAGCTGTCTATTGCAAATGTGCTTCAAAAGCTATCACTAGGACAATCTAGCGCATGTTGAATGAAAAACTACCGTCAAGTAGCGAATGGCAACAAAATGTCAAACTGTTTTATAGCTAAACTACACAACAGTATTCGATCGATATGAATCCTGTATCTCGACAATAAACTAACATTTCACACTGGGTTGTCAGCGTTTAATATCAAGCTCGTTCAGGATTATTTAGACTATCTAATGTTCCTATAGCAAAACCATCATGAATCATGTCAGGCTGAGGACTGCTATTGTTAAATAATTTTCAAGCGGAAGTGCGGGACGAATTACTGTCATCAGAATAAAGTGCCGCTGAGAAAAGTAAACCCAATCCTTCAAGTGTAGATTTTCTTGGTAGCTCCCTTTTTGTTTATAACCAGAAAAAAATGTTATGCAAATTAACCGGCCTTAGGCTGCTCAGCGCGACTCAACGATCTTTTGTGGACAGAGTAGATCAAGATCAGACTGCACAGAACGTGCAGTCTGATCTTGAATCTACACTGTCGGATGAGGAGATTATATTTCCACAGAAATAAACTTTGAAACAGCTGAATGATGGGTTTTACTGTCGACTTGAAAGTTTAAATTTAATTTTTTTTGCAGGTTAAGGGTTAAATTCTGTTAAAGCTGACGTTTTGTCATGGGCTCTTGCAGGGCAAACAAAATCTGTCTGCTTTTTCTTTTGGTTCTGTGATTTCCTGTTTGAAGCATTTATTAAAGTAATAGCATTGTCTGCCGCTCGAGACACAGTGACCACGTCACGAGGTAAGAAAGATTGGCGATCAGACAGTACCTTTTGAGTCTGATCCTAACCTCTATACAACGTCCTCAAAAACACGTTTGGAGGTGTCCTCAGACAATGTCACAGATATCCATTCCCCTTTGTGCATTATTAAACCCTAATTTTTTGTCAAAAAAAAGTTAAAGAAAAATGAAAATGAGACATGCCATATGAAAAGGGAGTTTAATGGATCTGCAAAAAGTATCGACCCATGTCAGCCTGCGCAGTCCGCGCAGGCTGACATGGGTCGAAACTTTTTCTATTTGTTAATTTTCTGGATACGTAATTATATGATGACTTGCTTGGTATAATACATCGTTGGGGTGCACTTAACCCCCTTTTTTCAGAACGCTGCTCAACGTATTCGGAGATCACATACGGCCTCTCACAACAGGTGATCTTTTAAAGAGAGTTCATTTAATCTATCTCAACCGAGGGTGGAGAAATCAAATCAGCGGACTCTTAAGCTGCAGGTTGTTTATCAGAACAGAACATAAAATCGTTTATTTGACAAAAACTACATAGTTTATAATCATACATACATATATAAATTCTAAAATAAATGCATTTAGTCACGCGATTTCTTACTACATGTGTTTACAATTTATCACAGGACTAGGTCCGGCAGCGTACAAAATTTATTTACGAGTCAGAAATACCGATAAAAAGCGCTGTAACACAAGGAGAAACTGCTCAATTTTCATCTATTTCTCCTACTGTTACACTATTTTTCAACTCCCGACTGCAGAAGAAGCTATAAAGTTGCCCGCTAAGGGGAAACTATAGAGGGTTAATTTACGACAGCTGGGAGAAGGAAAGACGATTCGCGCACACCGCTCATTCAGCACAAAACTTCCGATAAATTGATTCAATCATTTGTTAGTTTTTCTTTTTCCTGTTGTTCACAGGGTCCTGTAAGAACAAAATTTATCCTTTATCAAACAGAACCCGTCTCTTCTGGGGAACTAACCCTTTGAAAACATTACGGGAAAAGAAGAAAATGCTGGTAACCAGCATTTTCTTCTTTTCCCATGATGTTTTCTACTATTTCTAAGATGGAATTCTAAGATACCTCACGTTATTCAGGCAACATCATTCAATGATGTCGTCTCCAGATGCTTTGAAATTGGACAGGTCTTAAAATTTTGTCGTCTTTTAAAGAATCAACGCACTTCGTGGACACGTAATTAAGTGTTCAAGTTATCGGGAGCCGAGCTTTATTATCGACGCATGATAAAGATAATCAAAAGACCGTACATATCGGACTGCTTATCTATATTCAGTGAACAGCCGCAGTTTTCATCGAATAGGTTGCGATAGTAAGTGGAGATACTGATCAACGATAATGAACAAGCCCCCCACCCTTCATATGATATACCTAGAATCTAGATCTTCATAATTTTGTTTTACATAGTGAATGTCAAATTGTTGAACTATAGGTGTGCATTTATAAGCATGCCTGTTATTATCAAGCTGTTGAATCGGAAGTAACCGGCAATTTACCGCCAACAGAAAGTACACGTATTACCGCTTTAGAAAAAGTAGATCTGTTGAATCAAACAAATAGTAAAAGCTACAAAGCATACATATTTCTATCCCTTATGCTGCTAACCGTAACCTCAAGGACCTTTTGCGGACAGTGTAGATTAAGATTAGAATGTACAGAACATGAAGTCTGGGTTTAGATCTACACTGTGCGATAAAGAGATATTTTCCCCAAAAATACCTTTGAATTGGCAAAATGTGGGTTTTAACTATCAGCTTGAAAGTTTCATTTCACTTATGGAGCAGGTTAAGGGTTAAACAACGTGAAGTCCAGTTACATTTTCCAAGAACCGTCCTCGGACCACTAGATCTTTAAGGCCATATATCATCAACTACATGCATCCGGTTCCAGTAAACCCTATTGCACATTGGAACTAAACTAATGACAACTTGTATGGTTGAACTTTACAAACATCCCAACCTTCATCCCCACTTCCATTAAATCCAAGAACATTACCCCCCCCCCCCCCCACACACACACACACACATGCGCACGCACACAATTGCTGCGCAAGCAAAATCTGATAATCGATCCAAAAAATAATAATAATCTACTAATTTTACAGTCACGCTTGCGAAACAATCTGGAGAATGTAACAAGTATGTAACAACTTCGCGAACTGTAACAGGCTATTCAACCTCTAAGAACTGCTGCTAAACCCTTTAGAACTTGAATAAATCTGTTTTGTAGAAAGATTAGTCCTTAAGACTTAAAATTTGTAAACAAAACATATGTCATCATTAACATCACAACAGTTCATAAAAATAAAATGCCGAAGTATTAAACTGTAGAAGAAGCTTAAAACAAAATTTTACAAACAAATGTAATAAAAAGAAAAAAAAGCGAAAAAGATGCAACATTTCATGAATCGATAAACAAATCAATCAATCTTCATTTTACTAAAATAAAGATAGATCTAAATGCAAAAAGAAAATCCCAAGAAATAACATTGACAAACAAAGCAAAACTAAGGCGAAATAAATACCTTCAATATTTACACACAATACATTATCCATACACCACAGTCGAGAGATGAAATACACACGTCCTCTGTCTAACTAATGCTATGATCAACTGATCTCTAGTGTCACTATCGAAAATGGGCCAGTAGTATAAATTTTCTCAGGTCGTTACGTCAGGACTTCACTGACTCTTTACACGTTAACGCGTTATCGCCCTGCAGACGACTTTAACGTCTTTGTCTCGAAGCAGACGACTTCTAACAACATTGCAATAAAGGGAGAAATTGCTCGTAACGAATAAGCTCTTCTTTGTCTGCTAAACTTTACTTCATGTTGATTATCCTTGTTTCCAAATTCGTCTGCTGAGTATTTTATTCGTGGTAATAGATCTTATGAGTTAACGCCTAGGTACAACGAAGGAACTAAATGGGCTTTGGAAAAGCAAAAACAGTGTGTATGAAGATCAAAGTGCACATAACAGCAGTTGATACAGTCTGATCTATGATTCACAGTGTCCCAACTTTGGTGAGATCAGGGATCGTACATAACAATTTACGATCCCTGGTGAGATGTTCTATAATCAACAAAATATATCTTAACGAGAGGCAACAAAATCAATTCGGAGGGATATAGGTCAATACCCTAAGGGGTAAAGAACAAGGAGTCGAAGGTAATGATAGTGTGTGTGTGTGGGGGGGGGGGGCACTTGAGCGATATCTTTTCCTTTCGTGACTAAAATCTGTAATATAGGTACCCATTAGAATAACTGCATTAAGACAGTTCTAATAAGTACCCACAGCATCGTAGAGATAAAGTGTGTGGGTCTGGGTAAATTCACTGATCGACCGAACCTGATTGATTGCATTCACTGACTGGGGAGTAAATGACCGAAACCAGTAACTCTTACATTGTCAGTGAGACTTACACAGTTATAGACGACATCACAGATCGAGATCAGGTTGCACAGAACTTTCATTTTTAATCACATTCATTTTGTAGTCTGCAAATGCTTTCAGTTTTCAAAAGCCTTAAATTTTGTCGTCTGGTAAAGAGTTAAACAGGATCTGATCCTAAAGACTGAGATCAGAGTGCATGAAGGTGCAATGTGCCGTTTGTTTTTACACAGGGAACGATGAATCCATGGCCACGTTTATTAGGAAAAAGTTAACAAAAATACGCTATTTGATCTGTATAAAGAACATGATAACATTAAATTTACAAGATGTAAAACCCTTTACCCTTGTACAGGTATCCAGGTATTTAGTTAAACTGTTACATTATATCGCTGAACCCTTAGCCTACTATGTGCCTCTCAGTGCGATATGGCGGACGATGTAAGTAAACATCAGACTGCACAAAATGCATCTACACTGTTCCATACTGTGTCATCCGTCCCGGCGAAATTATGTTTGATTCGAGAAATATTGGCTCTTGATGCTGGATGGAAATTTCCGTGGAATTCTT
This sequence comes from Hippopus hippopus, assembly GCA_946811185.2. Lineage (NCBI taxonomy): Eukaryota > Metazoa > Mollusca > Bivalvia > Cardiida > Cardiidae > Hippopus > Hippopus hippopus. The sequence continues at coordinate 45,912,912 of OX328097.1, forward strand.
TCACCGTCATAGACAACATGGATAACTTTTGGTGTACAGCTCAGGTAAAGGTCAGATGATACAAGATGCACAATCGGATCTTTGATCTACACTGTCTGTTTTTTTATTTCACACCACGATCGAAATGCCTTTCATTTACAAGAAAAATGTAATAATAATATTATGTGTAACCTTTATGAAATTCGTATCAAGCTAATTGGCAGGTGACGGGATGATATTCATTTGGCAGTATAAAGGGTTAACAACAAGATAACTGCAATTGTTGACTTAAATTGATAAAAACATAAGCCACTTTTCTGTTCACTAAATTATTGCTTTATTGACACAATCTTATGACAGGGAGCAAAATGCAGACAAAATGAATGTTAATGTTATTCTATATGGAAGTGTGGGATGGTATTGTTGCGAATTGAGAAATAGCTGACGTGGTACTTTTCATGTTACCAATGAGTGTTTTTTTGGAGGGGTGGGTATACCTTCAGATTAATACTTATCTGAAAAACTTAATCGAACTGAAGTTGTTCATAAAAGCGGACAGCATAGATCAAGATCAAACTGTACAGAACATGCAGTCTGATCTTTGATCCACAGTGTCCGCTGCTACGCACCATATTTCGATCTTAACCAAACGTTACTTAACCTGTTACTCAGTACATGTGATACGAGGTAATACACATATTACCGGTACATACAAGATTTCAGATACAATGTCTTTTTTACTTATTCTATGCTCTAATCGTTAATTAAGCCAATATATCCTGAATAGTGACAACCAGCATTTCTGCATTTCCAACAATTTTTTCGAAAGACTTCTTCCTCACTACCAATACAACACAGGATTATCGAATTCTGATAAAAAGGTTAAATATGCCGAGGGACGATAAAGATCTGAAGTAAAGGGTTTCCCTTTATTGTGAAAAGGTAACACGCAACAGCTGTACAAAAATTGATTTTTCTCTGTTACGGGGAAAAAAGAGGGCCATTACATTTTTCATCGCTCACTGTTGACTTTCTGAAAAAAATCACTATTGGCAAGGAGTGGTTTCTCTTTCACTTAGATTTGAACTACATTTGTCGACTTACAACCTATAGATAAGAAAGTGAAAAGGCAGGGAAAGTTCATCTCAAGATGAAAGTATTCAAACGCCAAAATCATCAAATTGATATGCTCTTTATTTGATATTTTGTTTAAACAAATTCTACTTTTCTTTTTAAATCAAAGATAAACATAAGTTTTTTTCATGCTACATGTATTTCCTATTAGACAACTAATGGCTATGAGTTGATGGGTAAAGCCACCGGACCGAACCGGATTGGACTTAATGACCACTTTGACCGAGCCAAACGATCAGATTTAATGACCGGACCGGTACGGATCTGACTCAATAACCGGACTGGACAATTTACTTTCAATCTTGTATGGACTAACCAAGGCTGCTTATTTCACATTCGCTAGTCTGACAGTACTTTCAGTACTTTGATTTAAAATAGTAACAGTGGGAATTTTACCATTGGCTGAAATGCCCATTTCAAAATTTACAAAGCTGCATAAGGGCTAATGTTTAGCTCGAATGAATTTGAATCAAGTTAAGTCGTAGGAAAAGATAAACGAAATACACCTATGCTCTGGCAAAAGGGGGCTTAATGCAGCTCCGTAATGCATTATACCAAGAAAGTAAGCACATAATTATGGATCTATAAAAAACCATTTTGTCTAACAACCAACTTGATCAAGGTAGTTTGGTCCTTGGATATGCAGAAAATTTACGAAAGGCACAAATTTTCGACCCATGCCAGCCTGCGCGGACTGTGCAGAATAACATGGGTCGATACTTTGCGCAAATGCATAAAGCATGGCTCATATAATTGAGCCATGCTCTGGCAAAAAGGGGCTTAATGCATCTCCGTGATCCATGATACCAAGCAAGTCATCACATAATCATGGATCCATTATATTCGTTTTCTCCCACAAATGGCTGAATCATGAGGTAGAACGGTCCTTGGACATACAGAAAATTGACCAATAGCGAAAAGTTTCGGCCCAGGTCAGCCTGCGCGGACTGCGCAGGCTGACCTGGGTCGATACTTTTCGCAGATGCATTAAGCCCCCTTTTCACAGAGCCCGGCTCAATTATATTGAGTTTGAAAAGAATAAAGACTAATGTATAATAATTTCAATGAAAACTTTGGCCAGCATATCTCTCTAACATCAAACTGTCTCTTAACATTACAACCTGAATTAATTGTGTCGCCTAATAGCCTTTAGTGCCGAAAAGGCTAAATTCAAATGAGCCCTTTTGCCTGGAACAACCGGATTGAAAAGCCATTTCTCTGTAAAATGTTAACCGAATTACTACGCCTAAGCTGTGTAACTCTTTTGAAAATATTGTGTCAAAGGGAGCCATTGGTTGTACACAGCAATTGCTTAGTTTCATTTAATGTTTTTTATTACTATTAAAACAGCCCCATAAAATCCTCTTTCCGAGTAACTTTTTGTCGTTAGAATTATATTTAGTTACATTAGGTATATATTCAAAAATAACCCTTAAAGTTATGGGTCAACCCTTCTTCACAACCTCAGGTTTTAACGACCATGAGGAAGAAAAGCTTTTTTTAAAAAACATTGTCGGAAAAGGAGAAAATGCTGGTTACCAGCATTTTCTCCTTTTCCTACAATGTTTTCGACCCTATGAAAGACATGTTCCATCATTTGAGTCATATTTTAATTGTCGTCTGCAAACACGTTCAATTTGGCCAAGTCTACATTGTTGTAGTTTGCGGATGAGTTCAGGGTACAAAGTGACGTAAAGGTCAAGTGAAAAGGGCCAGCTGTCAAAAATCCTGAACGTGATAAATGTACATTAGAGGCTTACCTCATTTGAAAATTTCTACTCAGGTGACTTTTTGGTGAAAAGCGCGAGCAAAAATAAACGAGGAAAATTAAACGGCATATTTCTTACACGGCTAAGAAAGAAAACAATTGCACAAGTGGCAAAAATTTCAAGTGTTAAAGCAATTTCACCATTCGTACTTTGATTTATTTAGTTTTGAGTGTCGAAACAATCTACACCCAGACACGCGTTTCTAGGTAATAAAGGAAAAGGGAAAATGTTTGTAACAGATTTGTACATCCGTGTACATGTCTTTCTCTTTTCACTCATTTTTACACATTGACAAATCTTTTTAAGTGAATGAGGCGACAGTTTGTAAATAATTATCAAAAGCTTTTGGTCCTGTTCAAATTTCGTTTTACGAGTACTTTTCTCACCCGTTTTAACTCCATACCAAACGACTAAAATTTACTCTTATTCAAAATAAAAGGTTTTACAGACGACGGATTAAGGACGCTTAAATGGCGGAACTTTTCTTTGATAGAATAGAAAACATTGTGGGAAAAGAGGGAAATGTTAGTTACCAGCATTTTCTCCTTTACCCACAATGTTTTCAAAAGCCTTCTCCTTCAGGGTCGTTAAAACTTGGGATTGCGTGTTGAGGGTTAAAAGAAGCTTGATGAACTAACCAATATTTTTCCCTTTCTTTTCTACGCTTACTTTCTAAGACAAACTTGACGACAATTAAACACTGCATATTTTGAGGTCTGGTAAAAAGTCAATTCTTTCGCAGACAAATGAATAGATTTAAAGAGAAACCCCACCGAGAGCTAAACATATAACTCAAATTAAGGTCTACGGCCACTAACTCTCATATTAAAAGACAGAAGGTGCCGAGATTGGCCGCATAGCCTTTACGAAAACGTCGATGTTACACGATATATACCGATGAGTTAGTGAGACCACGGCCCCTAACTCTCATATTAGAAGACGGAAGCTGCCGAGATTGGCCGAATAGCTTTTACGAAAACGTCGCTGTTTACCGATGAGTTAGGGACCGTAGACCTTAAGATACAATTTTATAGGTTTCGACCAGGTAGCTGACGTAGTAGGTTATACATCAGACGTCACGTTCTGTGAAGTCTGATCTTGATCTTAACATTACGCTTAAGTTACCTATAACGCCCGTTGCGGTTCATAGGTCAACTTAAAACATGCGTGTTTAGGACTTATTTTACTTTTCATTGATGCAATAAAAATGATTCATTTAAAGTCAAATATAGTCAAAAGATAATAACCGACTCTCATTTTTAATAAAACTTGTATTATTTAATGCGAAATAGCTGCCAAAAGCGGGTGCTAAAGTGCAGTTTAATTCGAATCATACCATCTAAAAGTAAGGATATCATCGAGAAGATGACAATCTGTTAATGTACGGTCGGTCAGAGTGATAGTTGCTGGCAATAAATAAATTTCAAAACTAGGTAAAAAGGTGCCAAGTCGCTGCAACTTTTATTTACCTGGTTTTAAAATTAATTTTTCTTCAAGCAACTCACACTTGGACCGGCCATTTCATAACAAACTGTCTTCTTCACAACAATTTCCATAATTTTGAATGGTATGAACGATTTAACTGCAGTGAAACACCCGTATTGTTTACTTTGTGTCGCTATTGGGATCTAATCACGACATTTCGCTCCATTATTGCACATACTGTAAATTATATATAAACCCCCTTCTATATTGTTTTAGCATTCTTCAAATAAATGGAGTCACCTTTTGCTACTGTTTATAAATCATGTTATCGAGAAAAAGTCCAATACATTGTATTTCAATCAAGTACTTCTATCAAAATGTTTACTTTTCGCCCCAATCTCGTAGATGTCAAAGAATTTAATAGGTGTTAATACAATAAAAACTTTAGGCGCCTATGGTCTAAAAAGCTATTGAAATGCCATCGAAAAACAGTCAAGATCAATAAGATGACCAATTAAAAGTGAAGGTGTGTTGATAATTTACATTATTCCAAATACGTCCGTATTTACCAACCTCTCGAAGTAGCGTTCTACCTAGATTTACCAACCCATCTAAAGAGTAAACACCGTTCTAACTTACAACTTCATGACGAGCCCTTCGATTGGACAAAGTCGCAATGCTTTGTATTATGGAAGATTAAACGAACATTAGAAATGAATGTTATTGAAAACCTACGGGCGAACGAGTTAAATTCCTGACGGGTACTAGAGGAGGGGAATAAATGGGAGAGGGTAGGGACAAAGACAGCTCTGAGTTTCATACACTGGCTTACATTCCTGAATTATTTCCTCTTAAAGTGTGATTTTATAATCTTTATTACCTAACAAAGCTCCATACGTGATTAATCACTGAACTAAGTAAGGCGATAGCAAGCAAAGAAGAAGACAAAAGTCTGACATAGAGGATAATCAACTGGTTGTGTGTTATATAAAAAATCTGTCACTCGAATGGGGTGTGATGCGGTTAAAAAAACGAGTCCGAAGGACGAGTTTTTAATCGTATCAAACCCCATTCCAATGACAGATTTTTAATATCGCACACAATTAGTTGACTATCCGATGTTATTATATTCCTAATTCACATTTTTTTGTTTTAATAATTATATAGAATGGTACAATATGAGCAATGTAGGGAAAAAAGTAGTTCCGGCAAACATTCTAAAACCATATCGTCACTAGTGATGATACCATAATTATCATCACCAGTGGTGTTATTCACTGTGAAATTCCGGTAATTCATTAATAGGAATATAACAAGCAATTTCGTTGAAATGATATCCTCCGCCGAAAAAAACCTTTTCAAAAACTTACGCGACCGCGTAACTAAAAATCGCTCCGAGTCGGCCATTTTGCATCGAATAAAAAAAAAAGTATATCGGTGGAATAGGTTATTGTACACATGTATAAAATTTCACGAAATTCCGTCCAATGGTATTGGAGATATTCTCCCGGACGGAAACACGGACGGACGGAAGGACGGACAACGCTAAAACTATATCCCTCCGCCTTCGGCGGGGGATAATAAAAACAAATCATTGGTATTTCCTTTCTAGGCTTTGCAGCTTCTTAACCATATCCTGCTTTATAAGTTAAGTGATACCTTCAAGCCGATAGTAAAAACCACTGTGTTGCTATTTCGAAGATCTTTTTTTTGGAAAATATCTTCTAACCGGACAGAGTAGATCCAAGATCAGAGTGAACGTTCTGTGCAGTCTAATCTTGATCTACACTGGCCGCAAAAGCGCCTTGAGTCACGCTTAGCAGCCGAAGGGTTAAGGTATTTTTAGATTTCACGCCAGAGTTTCTCAAAGACTTGTGGATAGGTCACATGATCAGTTGCATCGTTTTATTTATATATCGTACAGCTTCTATATGATTGCCAAGAAAAAAAATAGACCTATTAGTACTTTCACATTTTACCAAATCGTTTTAAAATTCTGTCTTCCGGTGATTTACAGGGTCATTTAAAAGCGGATGTAAGCTCTCTTGTGTCCGATTCTTTTTGTTCTAGCAAATCAAAAGGTAAAATTTGAAACTGCAGTTTCAGAATGCTGTGTAAGAGCTATGTATAGAAGAAAATAGAAATATCATTTACAGTACGTAATAAAACCTCAATAATAAAGTCTTAAACCTGATTTGGTCATAATAGCTCAAGAAATAATAAGTAAAGGGAAGATCAAGGATATAGAGTCAATTTCTATAGAGGCACTCTCCGCCTAGTCTGATCCATACCGTCATCAAAAGCAAGTTTATTTGTGCTTAGCGTAAAAATGGGTTCAAAACTGACCGTGACCTACCTAAAACACCTCTCTGATAGACTAATTACACTACCACAAAATTAATGATATTAACTCTGTCACTGTCAAACGAGTCGAACGGCTATTTCAGTCAGTTTTAACCTTTCACCATACAATCACGAGTTTTAACAACCCTAAAATAAGGACTTTTGAAAACATTATGGGAAAAGGAGAAAATGCTGGTAACCAGCATTTTCTCCTTTTTCCACAATGTTTTCTACCCTGCCATTAAAAAAAAAATCAACTTTTGCGTCACATGTAGTTTGTCGTTTGCAAATGCTTTCAATATGGACAAGTCTGAAAATTTGTCGTTTGATAAAGATTTAACCCTTCAATTTCTACATAGATCAATGGTATATTTCCAACCAGTAGTATGTAGAGACAAAGTTTAACGATTTCAACGCCGTTTCCACCTTATTACATTCACCATATCGGAGTGTAAACAGATTTATGATCAGACTACATGTTTTGTGCAGTCTGACCTTCATTTTTACTGTCAGAAAGAGGATCAAAAGTCACGCCTCTGCTTGTTAGCCCTAAGGGTTTAAAAAGACGAAGATCATCAAAGATAATAAATTAAAAAAAAAAAATAGCAGGTCGGAATAATCATTTCACGCTATATCATACGATGCAGATCCAAGACCATACTGTACAGAACATGCTTTCTGGTCCGTAATCTACACTGTCCGCAAAGGCCTTTGGCGTGGAAAGGGATAAACATTTAACCTTGTCTAGTGGCCAATGATTGATGTGGCTATTGCATAATTGTGCAATACACAGGGTCTTGTATATTTCATATCTTTTGACACATAATACTTTTTACTTCATGCAGATATACAGTCGACATCTCTTGAAGTCATTTACAAGAATGTGCATTTACTTATAACAAAACAACAATCTCCACAGGCCTCAATACTCTCGTGTTTCATGGGACTTTCGACTTGTTAAATACTGTCTTTTTTCCCAAAATTTTATACCAGTCAGACAAAACCATATCCAATACAACAGAGGCTAAGCAATGGCATGAATAAAGTGACAAAAATGAAGCATGCTTATTTTTATTATTTGTATGAGCAGGAAAGGAATTTTTTAATGATTTCCACGGAAAAACGTTGAGGAAAAAGGACAAAATGTGTGACTTTAACAATGTCTTTTTCGTTTGGCACCAAAAGCTGTCGACTTAACTGCATTTCATTAGATACATCTCCAGTACCTATTTTTCCATTTGTTTTGCGGTTCTCAATAGCATAGGTGCTATACATACAGTCCCTCTGATAGATGGGTAATGTTATTACCTGACGATAAAATTTTATACTCATCAAAATTCGAATCTTTTGCGGACGACAAATTCTGTGTGGCTCAAATGATGGAATGTTAGAAAACATTGTGGGAAAAGGAGAATATGCTAGTTATCGGGATTTTAGGCCCATCCCTTTCCCAGGATGATTTCAGGAACCTTGTCCTCAGGGTCATTAAAGTTCATTCACAATACATATCACTAGGTAGGCGAAGGAGTGTTGTAGATACATATACAAATTGTAAACGTTGCGGTTGACCTGAAGGGCGCCAAACAAGTTATAAAATGTCCGTGCGGACAGTGTAGATTCAAGATAAGACTGCAAAGCACGTGGAGTCTGATTTTGGATCCACACATATCTTCATATGGTGCTTCTTTAAAGTGTGGTTATGTCTCTTTCATAAAATATGGTGCTGTAATGGTTAGGTATGCAGTCTTCATGTCTTTTTTCTACCTGTGGATAAATTCGATATCCGAAATACTTTTTAGTCTTATACAACTTCGACAAAAATCCTTTATTTAACCAATTTATCCCTGCATACAACCGTTCTTCATCTTGCAAAAGCTCTCCTTCGAGAACAAGTTTTTGAAAGTGTTTCAGTTATACTCGTATTATGACGGCCAGTGCACCATTTACGCATACCTGTCAGCGCCCGTATTCGTGCATCAACCATTCTTAATTGCATTTTCAGTTTTACTCTAGATGTAAATAGTAACGCAATTTCTGATTGGCTAAATCCTTTGACTAAGCCAATCAGAAATTGTGCTACTTTTTAAGTTAAATAATCTTGAGAACTAGACTAAGAATGTTATTCATTCTTTGAGCGCCGAATACACCCAATCACATAGTTATGGATCCATAATAGCGAAATTTTTTAACAATCAACCTAATCATGAAGTAGACTGGGCCTTGACCATATAGAAAATTGACCAATAGCGAAAAGTTTCGGCCCAGGTCAGCCTGCGTGGACTGCGCAGGCTGACCTGGGTCGATGCTTTTCTCAGTTGCATTAAGTCCCCTTTTCACAGAGCATCCTGATATATAGAAACAAGACACAAATAATCACAATTTCATGGTTACTTTTGTCTAGAGTATTTCAGCAGAGCGGACAGTATAGATCAAAGATCAGGCTACACGTTTCGTGCAGCCTGATCTTGATCTATACTGCCTGCAACTATAGTCGTGAAAAGGTGCTTTTAGGATTAAGCATATGGACCCAGTTATTTCTTTTACCAGGAGTGCGCACGGCACTCTAGCAACGGCTTATCTTCTTTTCGAAATATCATCAAAACAATGTTCGGTGGTATGAGTCTCGTGCAATGACAATCGATACCCGGATATTTTTTTTGACCGAGGCGGGAATCGAACTCAGAACGCCATAGAATACTCGATTGCACGCTACGTTTGACCCATTGGAGCCTCGCCGAAAAGAGTCGACAATTTAAGAATCTTTAAGTCTTACAAGCGACAGATACACAGACTTATTATCTTTTGATGGCTGAAAACAGATAATAATTACACTCCACTGAAACTCAGAAAGATTTCCATCACATAAGCTTTAGTACGACAAAGCGGGCGGTATAAAACGAAGATCAGACTGCATGGTTTCTGCAGTCTGATCTTGATCTTTGCCGCCCGCTTTCGTCTTTGCCGCTAAAAGTGTTAACACAACGAGATCACGGAAGAGGCCACCAGTTAAAACTCATGATTAAATAAATGTTTGTAATTTTGACCGCAGGGCAACGATAACTTGACTTCACCCTTACTCGTAACTTAATACAGCCTTTGTTGTTTTTTGCGAACAGCAGAGATCAAGATCAGACTGCATATTCTGTGAAGTCTGATCTTGGAGTCATGAGTATCCGATACAAAAAAAAAAGAGTATCCAGAACTCGCAATTTCTTGGTCATTTTAATGATTGATTATTGTGTACTCTTAAAAGAGTTTTACCAAATGGTCCCTTTTTTCTACGATCCTGAGGAAGCCGGCTTTTGAAAACACCATGAGAACAGGAGAAAATGCTGTTTTCTAGCATTTTCTCCTGTTCTCACGATGTTTTCTATTATGTCAATGACAAATACCATCTAAGTAGCCATATACATAATTTGTCGTACGCAAATTCTTTCAAAATTGACGAGTGTAAAATTTTGTCGTGTGGTAAAGAGGTAAAAACTGCGCTCGAATTGAAAAGAAACCTCTCGGTATCCATCATTTTACGACACACATCTGAACTTAATTATAATACACACACTGTACAGTACTGACAATGAGCATGTTGACATGTGATCCAACAGGAATTGAAAATAACTCTCGACAGTTTTTAGGATGATTTGTATTTGATGATTGGTTGCTTGGATGGTGATATGGTGTTTCACGCCGTTTTCAACATCATTTCAGTTATATCGCGGCGGCCAGTGCACCGATCCATGCTTTCCTGAAATTTCTTTTACATGTACCTTGTAAATCGTTCTTCCCAAGCCACTGGCTGCTATATCTTAATATAATCATCGTTGAAGCAATGATCAGCGGTGAGAGAGGAAGGAATCTTATCACACTATCGTTGATCATCGGAAAAAAATGGCTGAGGTTTTATGGCAAACGATTAACAATCCGGCATCATGCAGCCAGGAAATCATAAATATTGACATGGGACATTGGACAGACAGACAGACAGACAGACAGACAGTATAATATTGCTAATAAGCAGCTTCGAAACGAAACACCACTTATTCATTCAATATGTGATTCAGTGTATAGAACTGTTTCAGCACGTAATCTGACCCAGGACTCCTCATAATAAACGATGGAATATGGCGTCAGAATGACTGGAGTCCTGAAAAAAAAGGCATACACGGTGAGGAATTTTAAACCAACTGCTAACTTTCAAGGAAATATCATTGGCATTTCTAAATCCAACTTCTAAGGTATCGTTTTAGCTGTGGGCCGTGAAAAAAAAAAAATCGGCTATAAATCTCAAGATCAAATGTTGATTTGAATTCTATCCCTCGATTAAATAACAAATTATATGTATAAACATCTTATCAAAATCGCAAAGACGAGTGCAACTACCCTTCAGTCTGTTCCTTGTATAGCTGGACAAACATCACTTAGCTTGGTTCAGCTACATTCATTTTTCGCATAGAGCTATTATGTTTGTATGGTGTCAAGCACCGTTTTCGACACCATTTCAGTGATATCGCTGCGAACAATATACCCATCTATGCTCCCTGGAGTTTCTATCAACAGAACTTCGCACAAAATTCTTCCAACGCCATTAGCTGCTTACGTACCATCGTAATTTTTAAAGATTAGTGATGGGAGAGGAATGAATTCTGTTGCAATGTCTATCAAGATTCTTTGGAAAAAAATGGCCATGTTGGAAATCCAGCCAATGACGACCCTGGTTTCAAGCCATGTACGACTGGGCTACCGGCGGGCTCGGTATGGTTGGATACTCTGATTATGTTAATTCAGTAAAATGAACCTTGATCAATAATTCTCATATTACCGACTTGTCCGTAAATGTACTGAACAACCATGAATATGTACAACCTGTTACACAGGCCTTCCGCAGATAGCTGTAATTGCGAATGCACGTGGGCACCTGCGCACGCATACCAGTCTCTCTTTCACGCGGAATACCAGATGTTGTTATCGAATAACTCTTGTCTAAAAAACAGCTTACCATGATAGATTTATTAGAATGCCACTCTTGCTTATATTACATCAGAATCAGAAATCCAGATAAGATGGGACACTACTGTAAAGTCTATACAGTTTTCTGACTCAATATCACACGACAAAATTTTAGACTTGTTCCAACTGAAAGCAGTTGCTGACGAAGAAACTCACTGTGGCTAAAAGGATAGGATTATGTCTTTGAAGAAGTAAAAAAACATTGTTGGAAAAGGAGAAAATGCTGGTTACCAGCATTTTCTCCTTTTCCAACAATGTTTTCATAAGCCAGTTACCCGGGGGTCTTTCAAACACAAAATTACATGTATTTGGTTAGGAATTAGATAAATTCAAATACATGTAACATTTTCTGGAAACTGAGTAGCATCCAGTAACTGAGTTTTAATATGATAACGGTCTACAGTGTGCGAAAAGTAGACTTACATTGGTATATCTTACATAATCCGAGAAGCAAGAAAGATCTGTCAAAAAAGATAGAGATACATGAATATTGAAATCCTAGTGTTTCAATATGGAAAGAAATAATGAAAAGTAACTACGCCAAGAATCTCCTCTTTCTTCCTCATTGATTTGCAAATCGTTGAAAAGTGAAACATTAAACTAGATATAGTTTTTCAAGATTAAATGTTAATCCAACTCAACGGTAGGAAAAAGAAGCACGTGCTGCTAAACTGGTGTGTAATGGCTTATAGGGTAACTCGTACAAATATTACATGTAGGTAACTAATTAGGTTTAGTACATGAAAACAATCATTCCTTATTATAACCATTTGCTGAAGTATGAATAAGCACCGCGGGTTATCAACTAACAACAGCAAGCCTTGTTTACTGGCGTCATGAATGGGCCTGCAGATAGGCCCTCAGAGGCCCGCAGAATAAACATGTCCAATGTTTTAACCAATCGCATATCACAATTTATTCATTCGAAACTTATACCAAGAAGTAGGTCAAAAGCCATTTAATAAAATATAGGCTACGCCGAAACTTTGATGTATAATATATGAAAAATAAAGTCATGATCGACATCGAAAGCAGTGATGACAAAAGATAAATTTGGGAGTTTCAGACGCGTGAGAAAAACTAACTACGTGACATTAACGTCATGGGTCTAACTTTCATGTAGCGTACATATTTCTGAAGTTTTTAATCTTTATGTGTTCCCGTAAATAATCATAAGGTAAGACATAGGCCTACAGCGTCGAATTGGTGTTAACGACGTAAACACGCTTAGGCATATTCTCTGTATGTCTGCTACTTTGCTGTACATTCTCTATCTGTATGTCTGCTACTTTGCTATACATTCTCTATCTGTCTGTCTGTCTGTCTGTCTCTTTCTTTCTTTCTTCTCAGCATTTATCGAAATCGTAATCAAGTCTTTAGTCAACCACCATCACGAACTGACAAAGGTATTTAATTAGCGGTCAGACAACACTATTATTTATAAAATACTTAGGCTGTTGTTTAACTCAACATCTCTTCAGCAGACCACTTTGGTAAACATTGTGGTATAAAGAGAAATTGATTGTAACGAGCAATTTTTTCCTTAGCCACAATCTGTTCACATGTATCAATGAATTTCAAACCTTATAAATTGTGTTGATTGTCGGTATCTTATATGAACATTTTTTTTTCTTCAAAAGTCGTGTAGTGCAATTTCTTTCGTGAAGGTAATTAGTTAATAAATAAATAGGGCGGTGTAAATGACTCTATCTATCTATGGTCACGTTTTCCATGTTAGTCAATCCTTTCCTTTCATAAGTATTCTCTACCAAACTTGATACTATAATAAACAATATAACAGATATACCTCACGTTATTTGAGGCAGTAGTATCTCAGACGAAAATGGTGTGGAGGAAGAAGTCATTTCTCGCAACGAGCCCGACGATGACTGGCAGATATGCTTGTGAAAGAATTAATTACGGAGCACAACAGCTTGAAGTCTACAGTATACTGAAACGTCCATATTGTATTACAAAAAATGAAAACAACAACACAGAATGGGTATTATGAATTTCGAAATTATTAAAGAAGTACATATGTTCGAGTACATGTATATAGTTAGGATTGCAATTTATCGTTTATAATGAATATTTAAGTTTATTTCATATGAGCCATGCTCTGGCAAAAGGGGGTTTAATACATCTCCGTAATGTGTGATACCAAGCAAGTCATCAGTGTATTATGGATCCATGAAATCTATTTTTCATAACAGCCGACTGTATTTTCAGGTGGACTGGTCCTTTTAGCTGCAGAAAATTGACCAACAGCAAAAAGTTTCGGCACAGGTCAGCCTGTGCGGACTGCACAGGCTGACCTGGGTCGATACTTTTTGCAGATGCATTAAACCCCCTTTTCGCAGAGCATGACCCGTATATTTTCTATCGTCCGTTTCTGCGGCAAGCCAAGTGGATAAAAAGAAAATCGTTCTGTGTTTTAGTGGATTGTATTTTCAGCCCTGAAAAGAGATCGAGCTGATATATTTGGGGCTGGACATGTCAAAGGGCAGTGATTAGCGCATGTACAATACTTATAAAACCTGATGAAGACAAGCCCCTCAACACTTGATGTAAATATTGTCGACGTTGCCAAGGATATTTAAGCATCAAAAAAGGCTACCTTGCTGTATTAGTGCGCCTATCCGTATGCTTCTGACTATATTCATCCGGTTTGTAAAGTGCTTGACCTTCTTCCCAGTCCATTGGCTGCTTTCCACTGTACCATAATCGAGAGTGTCGGTGACTCATATCAATACAGATGAATACATTTCGTCACAATGTTGGTTCGGCGTTCTTTTTTTTTGTACTGTAGTTCGTGATGTAAAAGACTTCCTTTGAGTTCATCCAAGTGTAACAAACAATAGCTACTTTTTTGTTAATGTTTTTCATACACGTATAAACCTTTCCCTTGCTTCAGATAATTTCAGATTGTTCTACTTCTCCAAGGTTTTACTTCCTTTACAATTACTTAGTGTTTTAATACGGTTAATCCGGCTTAGCTGATGATGTCGCTGATCATGTTCGCAAATCGTTCATTTAGCTTTTTATTCGTAATTTCCCTTTAATCTTTACTATACGACTTAAAATTACACTTGTCCATATTGAAAGCACTTGCAGAAGACAAATGTAGCAAAAATGATTTTTCTTGCAACGGCAGAAAATATTAAAGAATTTTAACCAGCATTATCTCCCTTCCCACAATGTTTTCAAAAGATTTCTACCACAAGGTCGTAAAAAATACAGAAATGTTCGGTAAAGGATTATCTAGCATTACCACTGCCCGTAGTGAACTATCTCAGTCAGTCACATGGTACACTTGAAGACATGTTGGAAGTTTTAATACCGCCATGTAGAAGTCGACGTTTGAAATTGTCGAAAATACTCTTTTCTTTTTTCTCCATGCCGCTTTTACTTTTTTCTACGGTCACAAAGACAGTGAGAGAAATAGGCCTTTTCGAAACATAAAAAAACTTGAGTTTAAGAAGTTTGATCTTATTTACGTTGACATCTCTTTTGGATGTTCTCCGTGACTAAGGTAGTAAGATGTATGAATTGTAATCATGCAATCCTGGTTCGATCCCTACTCTGCTGGCGGCGTTGACCATGTAGTCGACCTCGAGCAAGGTACTGTTGAGACATAACTCTTAAAAGCGAAAAACGAGATAAAAAGATTAATTACATTTACATGCATACACCCGTTTAATTAGGTTAGATTTTCATGACCGTTGTTAGAGATTAACTTTTTCTGGCGGTAATATATTTCGATGACGGTAATGCACCTAGTCACATCCGGTTACACGTTTATTTCACGCTCATCTTAAATTGCGCGGCGGTTATATCCACTGTATCTTTTGCACCTCCTCAACTAAATGCTTCCAAATTTTCCCAAAGTTTTCAGAACTTTGTAAAATTAGCGCCCCTTGAAACAAGGTTATAGCAGAGGATTTTGAAAACGACCTTGTAAAATATACATAATCAACATGACTTGCATTTTTACTCTTGCATTGCCCATTAAATAAGTTGGATTTATGGAGGTCTAAAAGTAGATTTTTTACTGCAAACAAAGATGCATTTTGTCAAAGTTTGGCATCGAGTAACTGACACTGTAGATCCTAGATCAGACTGCACGTTCTGTACCGTCTTATCTTGATCTACGCTTACTGCAAATGCCCTTTCAGTTGCCCTTTGCAGTGACAGAGTTAATACAACAATACAAGCGAAACCAATTTACGAAAGGCCGTAGGAGATTTTATCTTTTTGCCACAATGTTTACACAATGTTTTGCTGCAACACAGAACGAAAACCGCCGACAAGAAGTAAGGATATGTATGGATGTAGGGCCTCATCTTTTCACACCTCCTCCGACTGTTTCCAAATTTTAGCATACCGTTATTAAGAAACAATATGCAACGGTACCAAATAAGCATGTGGTAGTTGTTAGTTTTGAGATTACTCCGCATACGAAATAAACTATTGAACAACCTGAAGAAATAAATCTGGTGCCTTACGTCAGATGTTAGTATTAACCTTTTCTTTTTTTAATACTGATACGATGCAGTTTACATGTACACGTGAATTAATGCTTTACCCTTTAAAAAACAAGAGGGCCCTGATGGCCCTAAAGTCGCTCACCTGAGTCTTTTGACCAAACATGACCCATTTTCAATCTCTTTTGAGATATCATGACAAACAATCTACTAAGCTTTCATAATTATTGGACTGAAAATGCCTCTAGCATGTACACAAGCTTTTCTCTAAGTGACCTACTTTTTAGCCAACCATAGCCAATTTTCCCATTGTAGATATTAACAAAACAAAACTGAAAATGTGGCCTCTAGAGCGTACACAAGGTTTTTCTAAGATTTGACCTAGTGACCTAGTTTTTGACCAGACATGACCCATTTTCGAACTCGTCCGAGATATCATCAAGACAAACATTCTGACCAAGTTTCATGAGTATCTGACTGAAAATGTGGCCTCTAGAGTATACACAAGGTTTTTCTAAGATTTGACCTAGTGACCTAGTTTTTGATCCAAAATGACCCATTTTAGGAATCATCCAAATTCTTATCAAGACAAACATTCTGACCAAGTTTCATGAGTATCTGACTGAAAATGTGGCCTCTAGAGCGTACACAAGGTTTTTCTATGATTTGACCTAGTGACCTAGTTTTTGACCCGACATGACCCATTTTCGAACTCGCCTGAGATATCGTCAAGATAAACATTCTGACCAACTTTCAAGAGTTTTGGACTGAAAATGTGGCTTCTAGAGCGTACACAAGGTTTTTCTAAGATTTGACCTAGTGACCTAGTTTTTGACCCAAAATGAGCCATTTTCGGAATCATCCAAGATTTTATCAAGACAAACATTCTGACCAAGTTTCATGAGTATCTGTCTGAAAATGTGGCCTCTAGAGCGTACACAAGGTTTTTCTAAGATCTGGCCTAGTGACCTAGTTTTTAACCCGACATGACCCATTTTCGAACTCGTCTATATATCATCAAGATAAACATTCTGACCATCTTTCAAGAGCTTTGGACTGAAAATGTGGCTTCTAGAGCGTACACAAGGTTTTTCTAAGATTTGACCTAGTGACCTAGTTTTTGACCCGACATGACCCATTTTCGAACTCGTCTGAGATATCGTCAAGATAAACATTCTGACCAATTTTCAAGATTTTTGGACTGAAAATGTAGCTTCTAGAGCGTACACAAGGTTTTTCTAAGATTTGATCTAGTGACCTAGTTTTTGACCCGACCTGACCCATTTTCGAAATCGTCTGAGATATTATCAATACAAACATTTTGACCAAGTTTTATGAGTATTGGACTGAAAATGTAGCCTCTAGAGCGTACACAAGGTTAAAGTTGACGACGGACGACGGACGACGCACGACGAACGACGGACGACGAACGACGCACGACGGACGCCGGACACAGCACGATCACAAAAGCTCACCATGAGCACTTCGTGCTCAGGTGAGCTAAAAATAATCTAACAAATTCAAAATGTGTACAGGCAACAAATAATGAATTAATACAAATGTGCTCAAAATATCTGATAGGATAGCTATTGGAAGGGAAAAAAAAAATTTAATGCTGGTTACTATCACTTTCTCCTTTTTCCCCACATTGTTTTCAAAGGCTTTCTCTCTAAGGGTCGTTAAAATTACGGATTGTGTGTGGTAAAGGGTAAAATCTGTACCAGACGAGAAAAGTACCCACTTGTCCATATTGACAGTGTTTGCAGTGGCTCTAATGATGATATTTGTCCGTGAAAGGATTGAGATTAAAAGGTCAAACCAGAATCTTCTTCTGTTCAAGCAATATGTTCTGAAGTTTTCTTTCGCAGGCTCGTCCAAACATGGGATCGTTTGGTAGAGGGTTAAGACGTCGTTGGGCTGGTTAGGTGGCTTTTGAGGACAGTGTAGATGAGGATTAGACTGCACAAAACGTGATGTTTGGTTCTCGATCTAAACTGCCCGACATAGTCATATTTTGTGAAATATTCTATCGAAAACGGCCGTGAATTTGCAAGAGGTCTTCTAAACTGGAATGTTCAT
Source organism: Hippopus hippopus (assembly GCA_946811185.2). Taxonomy (NCBI): domain Eukaryota; kingdom Metazoa; phylum Mollusca; class Bivalvia; order Cardiida; family Cardiidae; genus Hippopus; species Hippopus hippopus. Next base: position 45,931,132 of record OX328097.1, read on the forward strand.
ATATAATTCTTTCCAAGGACTGATGATAACCATCGCAACATGCTTCATTCCTCTCTCTTCACCGAACATCGTTCCGACGATGACTGTTTGTAAAATCAGTCAATGGCTTTTTAAGAATGTTTGCCTGTGACAAGGAACCATAAAATACTAACCGCGGCGGTGAACAGAGTCTCTTAACCGCCGAAGGCTAAATTGCACCTTTTGCTTGAGCGACATCCGTCGGCCGCAACAAGTGTTTATATCTTTAGTTATTATTCGGCGCCCAAACAAACTGAAACTACTGTAGGTTCGAACTTTTCTTGTTGATATCCATGCGTCAAGATCACGTGATTGAATTGACCAATCAAAGTTTGTATCAGATTTTTCATTTCATATTGTCCTTTTAAAATCGATATTTCCGACCTGAAAATATTTCGAGTTGCCCGCCAGGTCATTATCATTTACCTTTTACAAGAAAAAACCCAATGCTATTACAACCCTCTGCAAAAAAAGTTCTTGAAACCATGAATACCAGTATTTTCTCCTTCTCCCACAACGTTTTCTTTCCTGTTAGAGCTATATCCCACCACTTACGGAACATTTTATGTGCTGTCTGAAATTGCTTTCAATTTGAAAGAGTCTAAATATTTGTCGTCTTCTGAAGATTCAACCCTTTACCACACAATGACGACTTTTAACGACCTTGACAAGTAGAACTTTTGAAAACACTGTGGGTAAAGGAGAAAATGCTGGTTACCAGCATTTTCTCCTTTTCCCACAATGTTTTCTACCCTATCAAAGACTTATTTTGTCATTTGGGCCATCTTCAAGTTGTTGTCTGCAAATGCTTTCAATTCTGACCAGTCTGAAGAGTAAAGACGCATTAAAGGAGCGCTTGGAAAACATCGACGTTGAAATGGTTCGGAAAAGTGTTTACTGCTGAGGCGTGAAATGTGAAAAGTCGTACAAATTTTGCCCTGAATGGGTAAATCGATATTTCCTATCTAAAAACTTGTAAAAAGGTATGAGAGTTAGGCTATACAATCATTACTATTTATTAAGGATAGGTCAAAATGAACAAGGAAATAGGTTGACACCTATTTGACAGGCTCACCCTTAAAGCGCCGAAAGAAATAAAATCGAAATTTTTATTCAAGAAAAAAAGACTCAAATGTTGCATTTTATCAAAGCAGTTTTTGGCTGGAGTATCTCTACATACAAGACAGTTTAGATTAATGATCAACCTGCACGTTTTTTCTATACATTTTGTGCAAACTCGTCTTAATCTATACAATTCGCAAAGACAGTACAATAATTATTACGTAAGGTTTATCCGTTGCCACAGGCATATTTAAAAAGATAGATTTCGTTGAGTTGAATGACCCACCCTTTACCCGACAACAGAATTACAGATTTTTCCAAATGGAAGGCATTTGCAGAAGACGGCTAAAAGGTAGTTCCAATGGTAGAATTTTTCTTTGACACGGTAGAAAACATTGTAAGTAATGGAGAAAATACTGATGCCTATTTGGTTAACGTTTTTAATAGCTTTCTCCCACAAGGTCGTTAAAGTATAGGTACACGATTTATTTGATTTGGGGGTGGGGGGTTTACTGAAACTGTTAATAGTGTAGCAGGTGGTGTTAACATTGAATAGACTACACGTTTCGAGCCTGATCTTGGTGTACACTCCCCTTGAAACAGATCCAGGATCGCATGTGGCAGAATAAGGGTGGTTTAAAAACATGATCATCGCCTCAATCTGACAATCTTTTTAACCCTATGAGTGTCAAATAACTGTCAAAATTATGTGTACGCAGTAGGCATTTTCCATTTTCAGTTATTCTTAGCATACTATAGTGACCGTGCATGCTGATCTTCTTCTTCACAGTCCAATATGTTAAAATCGATCTACATCCTCACCTTGAAAATCGAACGTCCGAGTCGTTTTTTTAACGACTGAATACCATTACTTTTTTCTGTTTCTTAAAAAGTCAGACGTCTGTTTATCTGTCTGGTTGACGTACTTTTTACGTCGCTTACAATAGTTTTTTAGTTACTAGTATGTGACGGCGACAACTCACTTATTCACATGTTTCCTTGGCTGTACCCATTTCTATGCCAGGGCTCCCCAAGTGCCCCTTAAGGCCACGATGTCACCTCTGGAACACGGACCTGAGAGCCCGAAATCACAAATGATTCTTAATAGAAATCTTAGTCTTACTCTAAATTTAGAAAGTAAGATATCACGAATGATTCTAAATAGGATTTTAGTCTTATTCTAAAATTAGAAAGTAAGAAAATTTCTGATTGGCTAAACCATTGGGCTTAGCCAATCAAAAATATATTACTTTCTAAATAAGGAGTTACACGGAGATTTCTACTTAGAACGATTGCTGATTACGGACCCTTATGCCAGCTTAACCAAGAAGGACCATAAAAAGTTAACCCCTAGGTTGCTAAGCGCGACTCAAGGACCTTTTGCGGACAGTGTAAATCACGATCAGACTGCACAGAACCTGCAGTCTGATCTTAGATTCACACTGTCCGCTAAGTTTTATCCCGAAAAGAAATTTGAAATAGCAATATTTGGTTTTACTATCGACTTGAAAGTTTCATTTCAGTTATTTAGCAGCTGAAGGGTCAATTTTTGGAACGGTATATTTGCTACTGAATAGCGAGAACTCACCTCTGTACATTACGGTAAGAGTTAGGAATTAAATCGCTATCTTTATCGTGCTCTTACATCTGGCCTGTATAATTTCAAAGATGGGCGTAACCTGTAAACTCCGACTTCCGGTTAATGAGTTTTAAACTAACAGTATTCTGCGTTTGCAGCAGACGACACATATTGGAAAAAAATTTTATGGGCTAAAATTAATGTTTTTTTTTGCATGGTGTTTAACGTCATTTTCAATATCATTTCAGTTACATCGCGGTGGCCAGTGCACCTATCCAAGCTTTCCCGAAGTTTACCAATGCTTCGCATGATATTCTTCCAAGGCCATCGGCTTATTTCGAACATAAGAAACGATCGTCGAAATAATGATCAGTGGTGAGAGTGAAATGAATGCTGTCGCAGTGCCTATCATTAATCCTCAGAACAGAAATTTACCGAGCTGGGATATCGAACCAGCACCCTCAATGTTTCAGGTCTTGTACGTTACCGAATGAGCAACCGGACCCTGTGGTATAGAAATGTGAAGTTGGTGTACATGTACATGTATATACTAACAAAGCCCGGCCGGGTAACACAGTGGTTAGCGTATCTGACTCGTGACCTGGAGGTTGCAGGTTCGATACCCGGTTAAGGCGAACTTTCTTTCCGGCGATTTTTCGCCTCTCACCTCTGATGCATGTGAGAAAAGTAGTCAGTGGCTTTGGAAAGAAAGTTGTGTCAGTACTGGTGTGAGAAAGGCAGGAAACACATGGGTGCGTCACTGACCGCCATGATATGACCTAAGCTATTAAAATGGCGTTAAACTCCAATACAAACCAAACCAATATACTAACAAACTTTTAGCCGTAGGTCTTTCGCTGCTTTCTTACTAATTTGATTCGACTTTTTCCGAAGTTTAAAATTAGATTTCCACTGTAAATAAAGATGATCTTTGCCATATTATAGCAACAGCCAGAGGACGGCGTAGATCCAAGATTAGGCTGCACGTTCTGTGCAGCCTAATCTTGTTCTACATCGTCCGCAAAAGCTATTTGAGCTGGCATTGACAGTGAAAGAATTAGACCATTAGACTGCCCAAGAAAATAAAGTGTACTCTTCAAAATCGATAAGGATACAGCATTCACAATGCACAAATGTAAATCATAGATCAGCGTCCGTATTCACCAACCACTCTTAGTTTCATTCTTAGTCTTATTCTGAATTTAGAAGTAAACTCAATTTCTGACTGGCTTAACCATTTGGTTTGGCCAATCAGAAATTGTGTAACTTTCAAATTTAGAAAATACTTGAGAATAAGACTAAGAATGTTCTTAAGCATGGATGATGAATATGGAACCTGGATGCGTCTGTACTAGAATATCACATTGATTCAAATCTGAAATCCAAGATATGCAATCTGATTCGCTTAGATATTATCTCTCAGCCAATCAGATGACTAGTATCGCTATTTGAAATTAGAATTGAATTTTTAATAGGTTTTGGATACTCAGGCCCAGATTGCACGTTTTGATTGCTATTTTTCGACACCGGCCAGCGCTTTACTCTTTTCAAGGCGAAATTAAGTTATGAACGTTTATACAAATAAATTTCATGAAGTTGTATGGCACTGAATGGGGTTTATATGACAGAAAATACCCAAAGAGCAGCGGAGAGTGTGAAGCAAGATCAGACTGCACGTATGTGCAGGCTGATCTTGCTTTACACTCTCCGCAAACACCTCTATGGTCGCAACCGGCAGGACAAAAGTTTAGTGGAGGATGACAGTAGCAGATAGGGTTAATTCCGTGAATTATCCAGTCTAATCTTTAATCCCGGAAGCGACCAATCGCTGAATTGGATTTTTTTCATTCAGGAAAATCAGTCTAAATACTGCAATTTCAAAATTGTTTTCTGTAAAATACTTATCAAAGTATCGGTCAGTGAAGATCTAAGATAAGATTTGAACGTTCTGTACAGTCTGATCTTGATCTACACTGCCTGCAAAAATCACCTTTTAAAAGCCGGGTCTAGAGGTGTAACGTTATAGGTATAACATCCAGTTAGTATAAGCATCTAATAATGAGAGGCACATTAAGTTCAGAAAATGTCATGATATGATATATGAATTGTTTTTTCCCCAACTGTATCACGGTTCCGTCGTGACATTTAATAATAGATTTATTAAATACTTTGTCAATAAAACTCTAACCGTACCAAGCCTTGGGAATTCATAATTCGAAATTCAACCAGAAAGTTCGACCAGAAGTTATGTGAACGAGATGATTGTTTGTTTAGATCCAACAGTACATTTATTTCATTTGTATCACGGCTAGTGCATCTATCAATGCTTTCCCAGATCTTCCGTCACGAGCTCTTGGTTAGAAACTCATTTAAAGCCCTGACTGCTTGTCCGTATTTACTAATCGAATTCGTGTCTAGCGGATATAGGGAAAGAATCCCTTCGTAAGGACTTTCAGCAACCATTTTAAGCAGTTTTTGCAGCGCTGGGATTCTACCTCACAAACCCTACTAGATTAAAAGTCCAGCAAGTCAGTACGGAGTTGCCAATGCTTATAGCTGATTTAGAAAAACAAAGCTGTGACAACAAAAATGCAATTTACATACCAGTTACACAAAAACTAACTTAACCCTCTACCAAACAATCTGAGAAAGAAAACTTTTGGTAACTAGCATTTTCTCCTTTATCCACAATGTTTTCTATCCTTTCAAAGGCAAACTTCATTGTTTGACTCATATCAAATTTGTTATCTGCAATTGCTTTCAATTTAGACAAGTCTAAAATTTTGTCGATTAGTAAAGAGTTAAATCACAGAGGCCTATTATTATGGAAATAGATGAAAACAAATTAGGCATGCTTTTGTTCTAAACCATGTCATGGTATTTACAACGAGGGAAATGAACTTGTAAGACGTCAATATGTCAAGTTACTAAATATAGGTAAAAACATCATTTTTATCAGGTAACAGATATGATAACCCTTATCGCTTTGGACTGTATATATGTAAAACAAGATAGGATTTTAAAGAAAGCGCTGTCTGATCTGAGACCTACATATTCAGATATTTGTGTGAAAGTTTTTTTTTTAAACTGACGTGAAATTGTAACATCTATGATATATCTATCTGACTGCACATTTTTGGTCCGAGAGGCCGAGTTCACCAATAACCCTACATTGTAATCAAATGTTTAAAGTAACAATAAAGGCCAAATGTAAACAAAGCAGGTGTTCAAATGCATTTGAATTTATATCATAGCATTTAAAAGTATTGAAATTGTTGTGAAGATGACAATCTGTCATTGTACGGTCGGTTCAAGTGTTACTCGCTGACAGAGAAATTAATTTCAAAACTAGGCGAAAACCTGCCAGGTAGCCATGTTTTTTGTTTACTTTTTGCCTGATCTTTAGATTCTTTTTTCTGCCAGCGACTAACATATGGCCCGACCACACGATAACAGACTGTCATCTCCACAATATTTTCCATACTTTTAAATGGTATGATTTAAATTCAAATGTTTTATGACACCTGTTTTGATATTTTGGCCTTTACTGGGCGTTTAATTCCAAGACAAGTCGCTTGATTGGCTGAGGTAGATCATCTCGGCCAATCAGTATCGTGTAACGAGTCATGAAAACAAACACAAACACGCAAATATAATTTTCTAAAAAAAATGAACAATATCCGAAATGTCTTTACCCGTAGTGGGCAAAATAAACAAAATGAACATCATCAGTGTGTGGAAAGAAATAGGGAGTTGAATATTATTATTTTAAAGTTTGTTTTGTAGCCGAAAAACATGTAAGTAGACAGAGCAAACAATGTAGATCCAAGATTAGTTTGCACGTTCTGTGCAGTCTGATCTTGATCTACGCTGTTCGCAAAAGTAACTCTGTTTGTAATTTGCCACTCTAAGGGTAGGATAGCATATCGAGATGACAAAAAGATCAAGCGAAGATACAGGCCATGTCAAGCAGCGGAGGGATGATATTTTACGGCTTTAGTAGCATACAATACTCCACAATACTCCACACTTCTTACAAATCAATAAACCAACTTCATTTAACTACAGTGATGGGATTCAACAATGTGGCAGAAATGTTAATACATGTATGTACCTGTAAATGCGTGACCAGACAAAGACAGACAGAGAGCCAGACAGAGAAACAGACAGAGACAGACTGACGGACGGACAGAATGAATTACAGAGAGACAGCGAGACAGCGAGACAGACAGACAGACAGCACACTTGAACTCGAGTTCCAATAGATAAACTAGGATAATTTTGACTAGTCCGCACAGCTCAGGTAGTAGAGCGTAGGACTTGTAAACATCAAGTCTTGGGTCACTTGAGGGTGTTGGTTCGAGCTCCACGACTGGCCACCTAAAATTACTAATGAGACGTTAAACCGAGGTCCCGTGTGACGGTGCCTTACACAAAGCATGTTAAAGAACCTGGCGTAACTTAGAATGGGGTTCGTCCTGCACTATGTCTCATAACAAAACTAACAGTCTTCGGGGGGGGCATCACTCATATGGGCAACTGGTGGCGATGATAAATACGCGTAAATTCAATAATTTCAGTAACATCATATACCGTGTGAAACTGTTACGAGCTTTTCGACCAGGAGCAAAGATAGCACAGAAATGCACAGGTATTATTTTTGTTACCAGATTTTATCTCACTTTAACCTATCACCTCATAGGATATTTTTGGACCCACTACTTACAAAATGTGAAAAAAAAACCTACAGGAGAAATATTTAGAACAGAAAGAACAGAAAACAAAATTTTACTGCAAGAAAAGAATGGAGGAAAACAAAGCGACTGTTTGGCAATTTCACCTTTTACGTAAATGCTCTATTTAAACCCAATAAATATTACTGCAGGTATTTGGAATTCGAATAAATTCACAAGGTAAGTGGTTTTACCTTATACCACACAATCCCTCGGTTTAAAAACTCTAGGAGAAAAGCCTTTGAAAACATTGCGGTAAAAGGAGAAAATGCTGGTTACCAGCATTTTCTCGTTTTCCCACATTTTTTCCCATTCTTCAGAGACAAATCCCATCATTTTAAAGAACAACATTTAATGTGTCGTCTGCAAATCCTTTCAATTTGAACCCGTCTGGAATTTTGGCACGTGGCAATGCGTTAATTTGTTAAATTGGGATAAAAGTGTCTGTTATCAGCTGCTAATGTAATAGAGTGAACTTTTTAAACAGAGGATAAGATTTTGGAGTCGTTTGGTTTGAAATCACTTACAGAGGATAGTTTAAGAGAGACTTTCATGATGGACTTTATCTTCGAAATGCTAACCAGAAACAAACTGTTGGCAAAGAAGAAAATGCTGGTTTCCAGAATTTTCTTCCTTTTCCACTGTTTTTTTCTTTTGCACAAAATCCTATACCGTAATACATCGGATTGTTCAATAAACGGCTAATATTAGATATTAAACGAAAAAGGAGCAATTACTGCTAAAAATGCCCCCTCTCTCTCATCCGCCTGAACCGCCTAAACTGTTGAGCCAAGAAGACCTCTGAAAAACCTCTAGTTACCTCGACCCGCGGGACACGAGTTCAAGGCCTATTCGTATCAAGCATATTCGTAATCAAGCAGATAATACTTTGTACGTTAACATTAACACTTAACCAATATGCTGCTGAGCTCGAGTTAAAGGCCTCCTGCGGACAGTGTAGATCAAGATCAGACTGCACAGAACGTGCAGTCTGATCTTTGATCTACACTGTCCGATAAAGAGATATTTTTGCCTTCATAATAACTCCGAAATGGCAACGTTTTCGGTTTTTACTATCGGCTTGTAAGTTTCATTTAAGTTATTTTGGCAGGTTACGGGATATCACCTAAAAAATTTAATCAATAAGAATTTAGAACGTATCATGTGGTATAACATATACTAAGAGAAAAAGGATAGAAAGTGAATTAAACGTTGACAATAGTATTAACGATTACTGAAAAAAGTAATTTACGGGATTATAAAGTCAACTGAGTATCATAAGACGAGGTCACACGCATTCATCGCTGTCATTTGTCAATCATATGACATGTATGATCATTAAACGTTTACCTCGTAAGTAGTTTTCGGGACAATAAGAATGGAGAAATAAATATTGATAGACACTAAAAAAATCCATGGAAAGAAATTTAATAGGAAATAATTATGTGACTACAATGTTTTCAAAATTTTTCGACTTCGAAAAGTGAGCGAGAAAATGCTTCGTGGAGAGGAACGGGAGGCTTAAAAAGATGGGGGATGGGCAGTTTAATGGAACATTCCCAAATCAACCCATAACCTGCCCTATAAATCAAATGATAATTTCAAGCAAACAGTAGATAGTCGAAATTTTGCCATTTCAAATTTCTTTTCGTTGTAGAAAAATCCAAGGGCATCGGACAGTGTAGATGTACGATTAGACTGCACGTTCTGTGCACTCTGATCTTGATATATACTGTCTGCAACAGTGCATCGAGTCTAAAAAAATAATTAACCTGTTGAACATATGTAAAATGAATTTAGTATGCCTTGTAAAATGTAATTTTAACTATCGACCTTTGTAAAAGATGTCTTTATTTACATGTATCTATTGTTATGGCTAGAAACACTGTAAGTGTTTAAAGCTTAGCCTTTAGGTTACAAAGGGCGACTCACCGACCTTTTGCGGACAGTGTTGATCAAGATCAGACTGCACAGAACGTGCAGTCTGATCTTTGATCTATGTTGTCCGTTAAGGACATATTTTCCCCGCAAAAGATACATTTAAAATAGCGAAATTTGGGTTTTTACAATCGACTTAAAAGTTTTACTTCAGTGATTCAGCAGGATAAGGGTTATATAAAGAGTATGAGTCTGAGTAACACTCAGCAATCTAGAGGTCGATGACTCTTGCGTAATCTTTATTATAGACTAAGTATATAGTATGATAATTTGGAAAACCCTAACGATGACAGGACTGTATTGCAAATGCTTATCTCGACTAGAATAGCATTAGTCCCGTGAAGCAACAGTATATAGATATGAGCCATGCTCTGGCAAAATGGGGTTTAAGTCTTTACCACACGATGAAATTTTAGTTGAAAGCTTGTGCAAACGACAGAATAAATGTGACTCAAAAACTGAAATTTATATTTGAGAGGTTAGAAAACATTGTGAGAGAAGGAGAAGATGCTGGTTACTAACTTACCCGCTTTTTCTTCTTTACCCACAATGTTTTCAAAACGGTTTTTCCTCAGGGTCCTTGAAAGGCGGGATTGTGTGGTAAAGGGCTTAAATGCATCCATGTGATACTAAGCAAGTAATCACATGATGATGGATTCATAAAATCCATTTTTATCTAACAACCAACTGAATATAAGGGTAGAATGATCCTTGGACAAGCAGAAAATTTACCGACAGCAAAACGTATCGACACAGCTCAGCCTGCGCGGACTACACAAACTGACATGAGTTGATATTTATTGCAGATACATTAAAAACCTCTTTTCTCAGAGCATGAATCATATGAATCAGCATTGTATACACTTTAAATCATTATATCATCACTAGTATCAAATCTTTATGAATAACATCCTGTATACCACTTATCTTATGTCTTAATATGTCGTCATGATTTTCGACCTTGAACAAGTTACACATCCTGGACTTGTGTACGAAGTATGCATGTACGCCATGCTGCCGACCACTCGTTAAGAGCATTTACTCCACTGGCTACAATGTTTTCTCCTGTATTCATAAATTAATCATTTATTCATTTTAATCATACATATTTCGTTTTTTAACTCTTTACGACACAATTCCAACTTTTAACGACCCTAACCATGAAAGCCTTCGAAAACATTGTGGGAAAAGGAGAAATTTCTCCTTTTTCCACAATGCTTTCGACCCTTCCATTGGTGAATTTTAATTTTTGAGTCATATCTAGTTTGTCGTCTGCAAATGCTTTCAATTTGGATAGGTCTAAAATGTTGCCGTGTGGTAGAGAGTTAAAAAACACTGATTGTGAAACAAGTTTGCTCTACAAATCACTCACAGTTTGGTTATCAATATTTTTGAATGGTATTTTACGCCGCTTCGACATATTTTTCAGTCATAGCACGGTCACAGCTCACGTATTCATGTACGTCCTGGGTCCTAGGTATACCAGGCAAGGGCATTGAACTTTCTTGTCCATGGACATTCCCGCGAAATAATCGTTCTCGTTGATTCTTCCTGAAAAAAAAAATTAACCAGTTCTCGCGCTGCGATGTATGGCAGTTCCAAAGTATGGCCCTGCTTATCACGAGATTCGAACCCAGCACCTTTGATGTGTGAGGTTGACACCCTACATCTTTATATTAACCCTTATCCAGCTAAATAACAAAAAAAAAAACATTTTCAATTCGATAGTAAAAAACCCAAATATTGCTAGTTCAAAACTGTGTTGTGGGGAATATTATCTCTTTATCGGACAGTGTAGATCAAAGATCAGACTGCACGTTCTGTGCAGTCTGATCTTGATCTACACTGTCCGCAAAAGGTGAATAAGTCGCGCTTAGCAGCCTAAGGGTTAAGTTCTCTACCACACTACAAAATTTTAGGATTGTCCAAATCAAAATCATTTGTAGACAAATGTTCAAATTGTAGGACTTGTCTTTGAAAGGGTAGAAAACATTGAAAGAAAAGGAGATAATGCTCTCTACCAGCATTTTCTCCTTTTCTTACAATGTTATCAAAAGCTTTCTTCCTCAGGGTCGTTCAAATGCGTGATTGTGTGGTAAAGGATTAGTAAGTCTTGTGTTAATTTATATAGAAAATGACAGAGTAAGTCTGATGGACGGTCCCGTCCGTTTATATACACACAAATTTATGAGCCATTCTCTAGCAAAAGAGAGCTTAATGCATCTTCGTGGTGCATTATAAAAAGCTAGTCATCGCATAATTATTGATCCATGAAACCCATTTTGTCTAGTAACCGACTGATTCATGAGGTAGAATGGTCCTTTGGACATGCAGAAAACTAACTATTAGCAAAAATTTTCGACCCATGTCAGCCTGCGCAGGCTGACATAGGTCGATAAATTTCGCAGATGCATAAAGCCCCCTTTTCACAGAGTTTGTTGCATTAATTTGGTATTGTAAGACCGGACAATGTACATCTTAGAAAAGACAGCAGGATCAACGCGTTAGGGAAAGTATTTACTGCCAATGTTTTATGGTCTTTTATGGGCAAACCTTCTGGGGCTTAAACTTTTGCAGGAAAAAAAAAACTTTAACCAAAACGAAAGAAATGAAAATAGGAACGAGTAATGGCGATAAAAGCAAGCAAGCAAGCAAGATAGAAAGAAAGATGATCTGCAGTTTAACTGTTGACAAACTAAGTTTTTTAGGATGAGAAGACGAAACAGCGACTCTAGTATAAAATATAGCCGAGTTGCAACGATCAGTTACTGTTTTTTTTGTTTCGCACTAATCCTTACAGGGCTTAAATTATATCAAATGAACATACATTGTAGTTTATATAGCGTTTTTATAGAGAGGCCCAAATAAGGCAAATTGAAAGGTTTCAGGATAAGTCGATCTTGCAAGAACTCCGGAAAGTCTGGATTCAATATCAGACTTCAAGCTTTGTGCAGTCTGATCTTGTACCAACACTGTCCAGAAAAGCACATTTAACATCTTCAGCGCCCAAAGGGATAATCATGTTTCGTTTCGATAATGGCCTACATCGCGATGACTCCGTGATATATTACTTTTGCTCAAGGCTATATATGCTAACTTGATGCGGCCAAGAGTAATTAGGTACAGAGCTATGAAACATATGTAGCCCAATAATATACGTCCCTTATTTCGGGGAAAAATGGTAGGTCCATTTTTATGCGTTGCCTGAATGGGAGAAAGAGTTCATTTAACCTTCATACCGTCTGTCTTTCTAAACCCCTCCCCCACCCTGCACCCCACCCGTTTCTCTGCTCTGCTCTCCTCCCCCTCTTCCCTTACCTTCCCTTCCCTGTCTACATTATCTCAATAAATTTAAGTCAGATATGAATCCCTATTATTTAGGTAATAGCCTGAACAATTTACTTGTACATTTATAATTCATCTAAAGTCTTCGTTTATTAGCTTTTCACAGGTAGCTCACGATACGCTTACACTGAAATACCCTAAATACATTTCCACTGGAACCTTGTCATGTTCTTCTAGCTCTCTTTTTCTCTCTCTGTCTCTCTCTCAGTAAACATCTCAGTCCGCCATTTCATTCATTCATAAAAGTCACCTCATCAACCTCCTAATTTTTCTATATAGACTTTAGATCTAGATCTAGATCTAATTCAACCCTGATTTGGTCGCTTTAAAAACCTAAACTAGCCTACTCACCTTATAAGGTTTTACCGGATGTGCTGGTCCCTTGACTCCAAATAAGATATATACCAACGCAATAAAAAGTTAACCCATACCGTCCATCGCCAAATTCATTAGTCGTTACTAGATACACCGTATTTGCATTCTTTGGTATGCTTTTTTGTTTTTGCTATTACAGTTCAACAAATAAATCTATGCTAAGCCTTTGTTTTTTACCTACTGTTTCGTTTAACTAATATTCTAACATAACACGTGAATTCGGCTCAATAAACTCAGTGCAACGAAAGCGTAGCAAAATCTACGTTATTCTATGTAGAGTGACGTCATTCTATATACAGTGACGTCATTCTGTATAAAGTAAGTAAGTAAGTTATTCAATGGAATATAATTTGCATCCGCGTTTTTACTCTAAGTATGAACTTGTTTTTCTTTGATTAAGAGTTGGTCATGTTGGAATCGAAATAATACTCTTTCTATCGTGGTTTATCGTTCAATAAACCACGTTGTGAGTTATGAGGCGCAATGAATAAACCACTCGGGCTATCGCCCTCGTGGATTATTTATTGAGCCTCATAACTCACAACTGTGGTTTATTGAACGATAAACCACGATAGAAAGAAGATTATTTCTTAAATAACTAATAATGCTGAGCTCGCTGTTGTGAAGTTTTTAACCGGAAGTGCAGAACGCCTTACCGTCAAGAATGTACAGGGTGTCCCAGAATATATGTCCCAGTTTAAAAGCCCAATTTTGCTAGTAAAATATTCGACACAACAAGATAGCTCTGTGTAGTTTTATTAAAAACATCTAAAATTTTGTATAGACAATAGTTCTAAGGACTAGGTTGCCTTCAATCCCTCATAACACTTGCTCTAAATGTCCACCCATTTTCTGCTATGCGCGTCTGACACGACGTCAAAAATTGTAAATGAAGTTTTTGCAGGTGCCCTTTGTAATCTTCCGTATTTTCCTACGATTATAGCAGTTCTGAGTTCAGTTAAACATGCTGGTTTATAATCATACATCTTGTCTTTGATGAGTTCCCCCCCCCCCCACAAAAAAAAAACGGGTTTAAACTGGGCGAGGCCATTCTACTTGAGGTATTCAATGAAATCAGCCTGCTTCCAAAAGTATCGACCAGAAGTTTATTGCAGCTCTACTTGTATGGGATGCTGTCCCACCTTGTTGAAACGAACAGTCATTTAATGAGAAACATCTTTTTAGAAGTTCAACCACAATCTTTTTTTTTTAAATGTCAATGTAGTGATTAGAGATGACTTTAGCGACATTTTCATAAGACCGGGCTGTATTGGGACGTCCTTCATTGTCATTCCGTCTATCTGATACTGTTCCAAACATTTGAAATTTGTAAACTAAACATCGTATTTGTTTTCCGGACTGCTCTGTTGTACTCGTGTAATGCTTTCTTAAATGCCTTATCACTTAAATAGGCCAATTTCCAAGCTCATAGAAGAGTCTAACATTCAGCATCTTTTGCCATCGTTAAATAAACAACATATCATATGTCATCATTAATGGCGTCGTACACCGTTACCATGACGCTTTATAATGATTTTGTGTACTCTTAAACAAAAATTTAGATTGTCAGCTTTAAAATGGTATATAGGCCTTAGCAAATTTCTTTTCTTAAAATCACAAAAATTTTCGTCATTACTGGGACATATATTTTTTGACACCCTGAAGATCTACACGTATAAAATTGAAAAAAAGAAAAAAAGGTATAGATCTATAGAATCTGAAATAAATCTAAGTGAACAATTGAGATAAGATCTAGGTCTACTTTTGTGAAATGAACCTAGAAAAATGTTATAGAGCGAGTCTGATAACATTTTTAGAGATAAGTTTAATGAAAAATTATATTAAAATCCAAACGGTTGTCAGAGTTTTTTCCTTATGTAACGATATCTCACAAATTATAGAGGTCAGAATATGTATAATCATGTACAGTCAATTCTAAGTGAGAATTTCCTTTGATAAAGCCCGATTCATTTGTCAGAAAGAAGTTTAAAGTGACGTCAAATATCACGTCACATAATGCTTATGTTAAACCTGCGTAAGCTGTATTACACAGAAAACAAGGGAAGTTATCTGATAAATCCATTACGCCATTCGAGAAATTCAATAGATCTAGCTGTTATATGTATCGTTTTTGCATTTTTGGTTTTTTAGTTTAACTCTTTGCCAAACGACCCCATATTGTTTGGACCTCAAGCAACAATTCTTTTGAAAACACCGTGGAGAAATGCAGGTAAACAGTCGGCTATTTTCTCTTTTTCCAACAAACATCCTACCCTTTTAAAGAGGTATCTTTCGATTTTTTACTACATGTTGTATGGCGTTTGGAAATGCTTTAATAGATGAAAAAGGTTGTTAGTGACATGCATGTAATATGAGAGGGGAGAAAAATACCCTGACCGCCCTGATATATGTCAAAAAATACATTATTTCTGGGTAGGTCTCTATAACCTAGAAGATTTTTGACTTCCTTAAGCTTTGGCTTGAAGGGAGAAAATCTTTTAATCCCTTACCACACAGTCCCGAATTTTAACGACCCTAAGAAAAGCGCGTTATGACAACACTATGTGAAAAGGAGAAATTGCTGGTATCCAGCATTTTCTTCTTATTCCCTCAACGTTATCTATCTTTTACAAGACAAAGTTATCATTTGAGCTAGATCTGCATCAATTATGTCGTCTGCAATGCTTTCAATTTTTGACCAGTTCAAAATTTTGTCGTTTGGTAAAGAGTAAAAGAAGGAAAACTCGTAGCCTCGTATGTTCGAGTCTAAAATTTTGTCAACTAGTGAGTCCTTGAGCCTTGAGTCCGGCACAGGTAATCATCCGTGGCTCAGTGACAATACATGGCAAGATATCAATATGTTCCTAGTTCGAATTCCATCTTGACTTAAATAATTTTCGAGTATTGATGAAAGTCATGGCAATTGATGAAAGTGATTAAAAACGAATTCATTTCCCTCTCACCGCTTAACTTTTTTTCGACTTTGACAGACAAAACAGTCACTTAACTGAAAGGATTATCCTTAATGTGTATAGTAACGGTTGATGGACTTCAAGGGACCGCGGTCGTGCCATCCATCGTTCCATCCACCCATCTTTCCACCCATCAGTTCACCCATCCTCCCATCTACTCCCTTACTTATCTCTCCTCTCCTCTCCTCTCCTCTCCTCTCCTGCATCTAAGACATATGGTTGCAAACTGCTTTGAACACAAACAAAAAATTAAAAGCAAAAAGCTGGCGTTTTTCAAAATGTTACTTCATGATTATAAAGCTCGCTTGCAATTACAGTATTTTCACATGGTGACATTTGTCTTTTCTAACTTATAAAAATGCAAATGAACATTATTAACTACATCCATAAATAGCATTGACTTTTATTGTCTGAAAACATGCAATATCGATTGACCCAATACAATGCTGAAGACAAACACTTTTGCGGTCTCCATAGATCAAGATTAGACTGCACATAGAGTGCAATCTGACCTTGGATCCACACTGCCTGATATTCTGTGAGACATTCTAGTTATTAACCCTTTACCAGACGACATATTGACGACAAATTAAATGAAGCTAAAATGGTGGTATAATGTATGTTAAAGGATAGAACACATTGTAGAAAAAGATGAAAAAAGCTGGTTTCTAGCATTTCTCCTGTCCCACAATCATGATTTTCAAAAGCTGCTATATCAAGGTTGTTTAAAAGTGTGCATAACATTGACACTGAAACTTTTGGGCCTATCCTACTAAGAGAATAAAATCAATTTTATTCATTCAGCTGCCCAAGATTTATTATTCTGCAAGGAACGGACTTAAAATGAAAATAAGAAAAAAATATGTTGTTTATTTCATGCGGGGGAGACTTGATTTTGTTGTATTCTGGCGCATGTGCGTGGTGGGTGTGTGGGGAGTGTAGAATGTGTGGGTTTTTATTATAGCTTCATTCCCCCTCTCTGTCTGGGTCTTCGTGGCTCAGTGTTGAAGGTGTAATATTTGCAATTGGTGCGGGTGGGGGGGGGGGGCGGTTCAATCCTCACTTTTCATAGGAGTGTCCTTTGGAGGGGCATTTTAGAGCCCTGGCCTTGTACTGGTAAACCCAGGAGACATATGGATACGCGAGTTGTTTTCGTGATATGATTTAAACAGTTTGGAAGTGGCGTACAATATCCATCCATCCATCCATCCATCAACCAACCAATATCCTCACAGGCTATTTTAGACCTATCGTTTACTCTGAAATTTGAATCTCTTTTCGCATTCTCTATACGCATTCATCATAACGAAAATCTCTTCCCTTAATTTCCCCACCCACTACAAAATAACACAGTCTTGTTTTTCAATCACACACGAGAAGCTGATGAAAGGCAAACCACTTAGTCTTTTATAATCAATAATAGTGTAATTTCGCAGAAAACGTCCGGACCGTCGCTCCTTCCCTTGGGAAATGTCATCGATATTTTTTTTCTCCAGTGTTCTTTGTTCTTGTGATCATCTTCGTTCTCATAATTTATTTCATAGATCATCTACCATGGAAAGACGAACTCATGTATAGAGAAAAACATACACACACACAAAGAAAAAACGATGTTTCAGCCCGAACAATGAAATTTTGTCTCTGGTCCGATGTATCTACATGCCATATATTGGTCGGAGTCGAGGGGGGGGGGGGATTAGTTTTCTTTTTACTATCAATATCTCTTGTTTATCTGTCACAGATTTTTTTAGGATAAAAGATATGTATATAAGTACCCAGAACTCTGAATGGGTTAATGCATCTTCATAATGCATTATGCCAAGCAAGTATCAAATAATATGGATTCATTCTATATAAGCCATGCTCTGTAAAAAAGAGGGGGTAATGCATCTGCGAAAAGTATCGACCCAGGTCAGCCTGCGCAGTCCACGCAGGCTGACCTGGGCCGAAACTTTTCTCTATTGTCAATTTTCGGTATGTCCAAAGACCAGTCTACCTCATGATTAGGTTGGTAGTTAAAAAAAGCAGATATTACAGATCCATAAATATGTGATGGCTTGCTAGGTACCATGGATCACGGAGATGCACCTTTTCCTGATCATAGCACTTAAAAAAACGGCTAAATCACGAGGTAGAATAGTCCTCTGACGTGCAGAAAATAAATTTACCAATAGAAAAAAGTTTCTATCCAGGTCAGCCCGAGTAGACTGTGTAGGCTGATATGATCCGACTTTTTTGCACAATGCGCTATATCCCTTTCATAGAGCAAGACTCATTCGTTTCAATCAGGTTTTACGCATCTCATCTCCAGTTTTAAAGAAGCATGTTTCAATATTTTGCAGTGTTTTGACCGAGGGCACTTACACATGAGTATAGCCTTGTGCCATCAGCAAGCAACGAACCAGGACTTCTTGCCTGCAAAACCAACCCCCTAACAACTGAGCCTGAGTTTAGATATTCGTCATTTGTCGCCGTCATTTGTCGCACTGCTGTTACGTAAAATTTCAGCTGAATAATAGGAAATAACAGGCGACATGGGGGAACAACGTTCATATTTGCATTTCTTCTCCCCGGAGTCGAGTTTCAAACACTATACACATGAATACAGCCATTTTAGGTGTAACATTTCAATTGTTCTTTAACATTTAACCTGCTAATGTAATGAAATTAAAATTTCAAACCGATAGCAAAAACTCATATGTTGCTATGGTAAAGGTATATTTTGGGAAAAAATATTTCCATATCGGACAGTGTAGATCCAAGATCAGACTGCACGTTCTGTGCAGTCTGATCTTGATCTACACTGTCCGCAAAAGGTCTTTGAGTCACGCTTAGCAGCCGAAGGATTAAAAGGCGGTGAACACAATACTCAAAATAATACAGGTATATTGCTTTAAGTTTGTATTACTTAATTCAGTAACTACCGACCCACTCATATTGAAAGCATCTGAAGACCAAGAATTACATGTGGTTCGAGCAATGGGATTGGTCTTCGAAAATATAGAAAACGTTGTGGGAAAAGGAGAAAATGTTGGTTACCAGCATTTTCTATTTTTCCCACAATGTTTTCAAAAGTTTTCTACTTTTTGGTTTCTTAATACACAGGATTGTTTGGTACAGAGTTACTCCATAATTGTACAAATACCACTTTTTACGCCCCCATGGCGAAACTTGAACGTCGGAATCAGAGTATGTTTGCTTAATATAAACATTTGTTGTTTTTTTTCCCAGAAATGTTTTTATCGCTTTCAGAGCAAAATATACATAGTCATCATCCTTATAAGGCTGAAAATACAATCCACTGAAACTCAGAAACGATCACGGTTTGTAATATAAGCTCAAAGTGACTTTACAAGAAAATGTATTAGATCTAAGATAAAACTGCACGCTCTGTGCAATCTGATCTCAATCCCTGCTGTTCGAAAAAATTGCACGTTTTCGCCTATGACGATGAAGGGGTTAGGTAATGTAAAAAGTCTTTCGTTCTTTTGAATGGTTTGTTTTGTGCACGCTTTCAAGTCTTTTTGATTGCTCTTCAAAGAACAACATAGAATATGAGCCATGCTCTGGCAAAAGGGGGCTTAATACACCTCCGTGATACATGATACCAGCCCAAGTCATCATATATTTATGGATGGATAAGAGACACCTTTTTAAACAATCGACTTAATCATAAGGTAGACTGGTCCTTTGACATACAGAAGATTGACCGACAGCGAAAAGTTTCGGCCCAGGACAGCCTGCGCGGACTGCGCAGGCTGACCTGGGTCGATACTTTTCGCAGATGCAATAAGCCCCCTTTTCACAGAGCACGGCTCATAGATATTGACGAACACACTTTGACAAGGGACTAAACTGCTGTAAAACAAGCAGTTCCTTTATTTGTTAAAATGGTTGCCTGAATGCCTCACAAATTTGATGACCTCAAATTGATTGATTGATTGTATGGTGTTTAACGCCGTTTTCAACATTATTTCAGTTATATCGCGGCGGCCAGTGCACCTATCCATGCTTTCCTGTTTCTTTTACCAGTACTCCGCACAATATTCTTTCCAAGCCACTGGCTGCTTTCCCACATAACCATCGTCGAAACAACGGTCAGCGGTGAAAGAGGAATGAATCCTGTCGCAATGACGGTCATCAGTCCTCGGAAAGAAATTGGCCGAGTGTTGAAGACCTCAAACGGAGCTTGAAATATGCAAAAGGGCTTGAGATCATTTTGAAAACGTTAATTAGAATTTTTTGTAAAATCAGTTTCATTACAGTAAGAATCAAGGAACTTAATTCCTAAACTGCTAGATAAATTATAAAATATCCAATTAAAAATAAAATATTGCATTTTCAAAAAGTTCGATTCCCCTTAAAAGATGTAACCGTATCGGGTAGTGCAGATCCTAGTCTCAATAATGAGACGCTGCGGTGATATTTTTCATATTTGGACATTTATTGTGCACCGTACCGTCTCAAGTCCATCGTAAATTTTCCGGTAGCAAAGATGAAGCGCTATACTGACTTTCTGTTTCGTCGGTTTAATCTGTATTGCAGCGAAATGCAACTGACTTTTAGTAAAAAAACATGACCAAAGACAAATTAATAAACCTTTCATTACATAAAGAGCTTGTAGAAGTCGTTTATAACATGTAAACCTCGGAAAAAACACTGACGAAATTTATCGTGCGTGGCGGCCATTTTGTCTGTTTTCGGGAACGTCAACAACTTGAGTAACAGATGAAATGCACGATTTTCTCTATGTTCAGCGTTTAAATTGAAAATACATGTATTTGTATTTCAAATGAAGGGTTATTAAATACACAAGCAACAGGTATGTTTAAATCGTAGTTTTGTGCTCTATTTGCGAAATTATGAGAGTTCAAACGTGCGCACAAAATCTGTGCTGAGCTTTCAACTGATTTTGTCTTGATCGTCTCTGTACCCAGAGGCGACCAGTCAAAAAGTAACATCGCCTTTGGGGACAGTTATATGTACTAGTGCAGATCCAAAACCAGTCTGCAAGTTCTGTGCAGTCTGATGAGAACGTGCAGTCTGATCTTGATCTACATTGACCGTTAAAGCGCATGGACAGCGCTCAGCAGCCTGGGGTTGAAGTAAACTTACTCGACAGACGCAATTTTTTTCTCTCTATTGAACACTATGTTAAAATGGTAACACAGAGAAGAAAGCTTTTGAAAGCAAGGGAAATCATGCAGGAATAAAATGTTTATTATTAAATAGTAGCAAAATGCTCCTTTTTCCTCTATGTTTTTGCCCCAAAGTGTTGTCTACCTCATGACCATCAAAAGCCGTATGTTTGTGTTCGTAATCGATAGATGTACCACAGAGCTTCGCGTTATAATAAACATTCCTGTTTTAGAAAAAGAATGTACCTTTTAACCTGGTAGCTTTCCTCCTTGAACATAATTTCAAGCAAACGACTTGAAAGAACCGTCACGGAAAAAGTGGATAATCGAAAGACATAGGAAAATACGTAAGTTTATTTTGGGAATATTTTAGCAAAAGAAGAAATTGCTCTTTTAAATTGATATAATAATCTTTTTTGTCGAAATATTTTAGTCAAACTGATCTGCTTCAAGTCGAAAAAATATTATTTCCAGTTGCTGTTGGGTTAAAATCCCCTACTCTGTTTATATTTGATAACACAATGTAACCCTTATAAAACACATAAATATCTTGCATCTAGTCACTAACTATACAGTACAATGTAGATACATTTGAACAATGCTCTGTGAATAAATGGGGCTTAATGCATCTGCAAAAAGTATCGACCCATGTCAGCCTGCGCAGTCCGCGCAGGCTGACATGGGTCGAAACTTTTTGCCAATTGTAAATTTTCTGCATGTCAACGGACCATCTTATCTCCAGATCTCAGTCGATTGTTTGAATAGCTGGACTTTATGGACGTACAATCGTTAAATTACATGATGACTTGCATTGTATAATGCATCACGGAGATGCATTATACCCTTTTTTGCCAGAGCATGTCTCATTTGAAACCGTCTTGCTAGATACCGGTGTTATTTCAGTTCAGAAAAGAGCTTGTTCTTTTCTAATATGAGTTAATGGCTAAAAGAAAAGAATCCTGGTCCATTCTTTTTCAATAACAAATGAGCTGGTCTGAAAAGGGAGTTGAAAAGAGCCTTTCTTTACCATTAACACTTCAACAGAAGGCAAAAATTTAGACATGTCCAAACTGAGAGCATTTGCAGACAAGTTCCATGTAACTCAAATGAGAAATTTGTTTTTGAAACTACAGAAAACGTTGAAACATTGTGGGTAGAGAAGAAAGTGCTGGTTACTAGCATTTTCTCCTATTCCAACAATGTTTTCAAAAGTCTTCACACTCACAGCCGTTCAATCACGGGATTGTTCTGTAAAGGGTTAAAGTACTAAATAAATAAAACAGACATTCTCAAGCAGTTTTTAAGATAACATTATACTGAACTTTCACAGCTGTTTTGGTCAGAATACCTAGAAAAGCTCACATTGTAGATCTTAGATCAGACTGCACGTTCTGTGCAGTCTGGTCTTGATCTGCACTGTCAACATACTGCAATGAAATCCTAGTGCAGCGCTACACGGGTAACTTTCGGTTAGAGTAAGAGCTCACAAAGAGAAATGATTGTTGGCACACGGCTTATCACCCTTCATCTTCAATCCGTCCTAGGAGCCGACTGTAAACTCATTTGCGGACAGCGCAGATCACGATCTGAAACTGCACAGAGCCCGAAGTCTGGTCTTTTTCCTATACTATCCAAACTTTTGATAAAATTTCATACCAGTCTTGAACTGATTTCTCTTCCGTTCTTTTTAAATTAATTCTGTACCAGACGACGACATTTTAGACTTATCCAAGTTGAAAGCAATTGCAGACGACAACATAAAGATCCTCAAATGTTGAAATTTGTTTTGGCAGGGTAGAAAAAAATTGTGGGAAAAGGAGAAATTCTGTTTACCAGTATTTTAATCCCTTTTCTCACAATGCTTTCAAAGGCTTTCTCTTTCGGGTTCGTTAAATTCGGGATTTTGTGGTAAAGGGATTACCAAATACCAGAGGATACATCAATTTTTAGACTGTCCAAATTCAAGGCATTTGCAGACGGCAATAAAAAAGTCGACTTAGTGGTGGAATTCGCGTTTGCAGAGGTCAGAAAAAAAAAAATCATTGTGAGAAAAGAAGAAAATGCTAGTTACCGGCATATTTTCTTTATGTCAGAATATTGTCAAAAACCTTTTTCATGGGGGTTGCAACAAACAAAGATTTTTTATAGAGTATTATCTCTTTATCTTCTGTGAAACAAATTTGAAGCAGACGTTGTCGGAATTGATACCGCTACAATATAGCTAACCAACCTGAATTAAGGTGTAATTCACCATTTCCTACAGAAACATAAAAATGAGCAATTTCTTTTTTTGCCAAAATGTTTTAGAAAAGTCGTCTGCTTGCGACAAGATGCAATGAAAAACTTCTGCGGGTAGAAATGTGTTAAGAGAGACACACGTAATATATCAACTTTACCTAACGCCAGATGGGGATCATCTCATACAAGCCGTGTATTGTCTGATAAACAAGAGCTGTCATGAGACAGCACAGCTCGACTGAATAAGTTGTTTTGGGTGGCTGTGTCTTGAAACAGCAACAAGATCTCAGCCGAGGACAGAGGACCCAATACCAAATCCGACGCCAGAGTAGGTGCAAGAGCTCTTTCTATAGTATTCGTCCAGGACATTATCTGGGACCTTGTCTTATTGGCCATATGGGCAGGGGTATAGCTGAATGAAACTGTGGACCTATATGGCCTGCAACACGCGAAAAGGGGCGTTCGGACATTTGCGTAAAGTGTCGTTCTGGATCAGCCTGCGCAGTCCGCGCAGGCTAATCCGGAACAACACTCCGTTTTTATGTAATTTTCTGTTTTGCGCCAGTCTAATGTAGGACAAAATCTAGTGTAGTCGTAAAGTGCCGTCTCGGATTAGCCTGCGCGGAATGCGCAGGCTGATCCGAGACGACACTTTACGCAAATGTCTGAATGCCCCTTTTCGCGTGTTGCAAGCCATATTGTAGTCCATTATCATACTGGATATGAACCAATTAATCATTCGGGCTGGAAAATAGGAATTCAAGAAAATATTTAACATGTAATTTTAAAATCCTTGGCCTTGACCTTAAGGTAATCGGCATGGCTAGGATATCCCTTAATGAAACATTGGGCCTGTATCTATCATCAAGCCAAATATGAGCTAAATCCCTCATTTAGTTTGGAAAATATGGGGTCTTAAAACTATAACGTGAAACTTTGATGTAAATACAAAAGTCTACGACTTTGACCTAAAGAACAGAGGCGTGGGCCTGGGTATTGTCGAAAGTAATTTTGGATCTATATCTATCATCATACCAAATATGAACCAAAGCTATATTGTAGTTTGGAAAATGTGAGCTCTTGCATAACTTCAACGTAAATGTGGAAGCCGACGCAAGCGCTATCGTAACGATCTATACCAGTTCTTAATTCGTAACCGAAATCCATGATTTAGACTACCGGTATATCATTGTTTATTATTAGCAAAATATTTCTGTCTCTTTGAACGGTACAATAATTGTCTTTAAGTCATGCCACGGCTATATGTGCATTTTGGGACTGGCGCAGCAAGCTGGTATCGAACCGGTATTTTCTGGGCCCGTATTCACCAACCATTCTCTAGAACATTCTTAGACTTATTCTCCAATATTTTTAAATTTTTTTTTTATTTGAAAGTAACACAACGTCTGATTGGCTAAACCATTTGGTTTAGCCAATCAGAAGTTGTGTTACTTTCAAATTTAGAAAATTCTAGAGAGCAAGACTTAGAATGTTCTTGAGAGTGGCTGGTAAATAAGGAACCTGGGCCCGTATTTACCAACCATTCTTAAGCACGTTCTTGGTCTCAGTCACCAGAATTTTCTAAATTTGAAAATAACACAACTTCTGATTGGCTAAACCAAATGGTTTAGCCAATCAGAAGTTGTGTTACTTTCAAATTTAGAAAATCTTGGAGAATAAGACTAAGAATATTCTTAAGAATGATTGGTAAATAAGGGCCCTGGTTACAAGCCGAATGATTAAATGCCTGAACCACAAAGGACCCCAAGACCACTGGCTATTGTTTCCACAAGTTTATTGTAACCCGATCTGCTCTGTAGTTTACTTGTACAATATACTTATTATGGTTGAAAGGGTTAACTAGGTTGAACACAGTAATAAGTCATAACCTCTTGTAGACCTCTTCTGAAACAATGTGGCAAAAGATGAAATTGCATGTAACAAGAAATTTCTCTTTTAACAACACTTTTCTTTTTAAATGTATTCATGAAGCACACATAAAGTCATGTTTGAATATTCATGTTTCACAGGATTGTTTCATAAAATTTGCGGCAAACTTGATCTCAGACTAGTTAAGTTAACCCCTTACTCTACAATCCCGTGTGTTAAAGGCTCCGGAGAAAAAAAAAGGGCTTTTGAAAATATTGTGGGAAAAGGATAAAATGCTGGTTAAGCAACATTTTTACGTTTTCCTGCAATGTTTTTTCCCATATAATATAGGCAAGTCCATCATTAAAGCGACATTGACACCGTCGTCTGCAAAATGTTTTCAATCTGTACCCGTCTAAATTTTGTCGAGTTAACAAAGAAGAACTGTAAACTTACAGGTGTATCTCTTTAAACACTTTCTCTCAAAAGCACAGTGGACTTCGCTCATAATTATGTCGAACGACCATTGAAAACGATGAGGTAAATAGAGAAATCGCTCAAAGGGAGCTTATGGAAAGTAGATCTTTTTTTTGTCCCCATTTTCCACAATAAATTTTTACTTTTAACTGCATTCACACTTTTATTAAACGTGTACGATTGGATATTTTCCCTTAACCCTAAATCCTACTAAATAAGTTGAATGAAACTTTAAAGTCGATTGTAAAAACCCGAATATTGCCATTTCAAACTTATCTACTTATCGGACAGTGTAGATCTAGGATCAGACTGCACGTTCTGTGCAGTCTGATCTTGATCTACACTGTCCGCAAAACGCCAGTAGGTCACGCTTAGCAGCCAAATTGTACATGCAATGTACATGTATATAGACTAATATCGAGTTCTTTGAATGAAGTAAAGCTTTTTAAGTTCGAGCATAAAATTGTCGTAAACATGATACAGTTAAACCTTTGAATATATATATTGTATTTTGAATATGTATATTGTATAAGGACAGAAAGCTTCCCTCATAACGTCAAAAGAAACTTTGGCAGCTCGTGTGGATAATGTAGATTCAAGACCAGACAGCACAAAGTCATAGCTGATCTTGGATCTACACTGTCTGAATATGTTGAGACATTATTAGCAAAGTACGAATGTAAATTAACGTTTGGATTTGTGTATTAGAACAGAGAAAGTCAAGTTCTATTCACTCATTATGTAAAGTGTTAATTTCAATAAGGTTCAAAAACGGAACTCTTTACATTCTTTTAACAGTTTACCAAACAGTTTTAACGACCCTAAAGAAGAAAGCCTTTGAAAACATGGTGGGAAAAGAAGAAAATGCTGGTAGCCAGAATTGTCTTCCTTTTCGAAAATGTTCTCCTAACTTTCAAAAACGGATCCCAAAATTTGAGTAACATTATTTTGTCGTCTGACAATGCTTTCAATTTAATCTATAATTATTTCGTCTGGTAAAGGTTTAACTGTTACCCTTTACCAAATATTGCATGTTGAATAATAATTCTGAAAACACTAAAAGAAAGGGAGAAAATACTGGTAACCAGCACGTTCGTCTTTTCTCAGAAAGTTCCCCTCCTTTTCGAAATAATCCAGTTATTTCAGCCTTTCTCAACTAGTCGTTTGCATATACATGTAGTTTGAATTTGGAAAAGTTGAACCTTTCGCAGTTTAGTAAAGAGTTCCATGACAGCATCCATTGGCACAGTGGTAATACTGAAGTTTTAGTCATCTCGAGGATGTGATTTCAAATCTTGATTAGCCCATAATTCTTTCCAGAGAGTGATGAAGCCAGTGCGATAGAATTCAGTTTACCTTCATGGCCTAAACTTTGTTTGAAATAGGAAACCAGTTCAAGAGTGCAACTTTCCGAATGAACCGGGGTTCGAGCTAAACAAACCTCTGGATCACTGACAAAGTCTGCCTTACTACTACTCTAAGGGGGCTAGGTCTGTCAGCATGTGCTGCAGCCTTAAAGGTTGTATTTGTTTATTTGAGCCCAAGGCCAACCCTGTCTTTTGTCCTAGAAAGGTATGAACAAGTCGCTTGACGTCAGGATATGACTCAAAAGATGGTGGTAGGGGAGTGAACACCATTTCGGTCAACAAACGAGAGCTCGCTTTGGCACACAGTGCTCAACTGATCTGGCAAATAAAACGCATAGTTTACGAATCTTTATCGCTTAATTCCTTACAGACAAGAGCGACTCAATATGGTTATGCAGACAGTGTAGATAAAGATCAGACTGCACAAAATGTGCAGTCTGATCTTTGATCTACACTGTCCGGTTTGGTAAGAGTTCTTTCCGGGTGAAAAGAACTTCATGATCGCAATACTTGGGTTTTTGCTATTACCTGGAAATACTTCCTTAACTGCTAAGCGCGATTCACTGACCTTTTAAGGACGGTGTAAATCAAGATCAGACAGCACACAACGTGCAGTCTGATCTTTGATC
Source organism: Hippopus hippopus (assembly GCA_946811185.2). Lineage (NCBI taxonomy): Eukaryota > Metazoa > Mollusca > Bivalvia > Cardiida > Cardiidae > Hippopus > Hippopus hippopus. The sequence goes on from OX328097.1 coordinate 45,958,872, forward strand.
CACACTGTCCGATAAGGACATGTTTTTCCCCAAAAAATGCCCTTGAAATAGCAAAATTTTGGTTTTTACCATCGGCTTAAAAAGTTTCGTTCGAGTTATTTAGCAGGTTAAGATTTAACTTATTTAGGAGATAAGGGATTAACTTAGGTCACCCACACAGGCACCCGCGATGACCCCCCACTTTGGTTTCGACTATTACTCGGTGGATTTGATTGTTATGTCAAATTGTAAATAAACTCCGGGAGAAATTTAACTTAACCCTTTACAACATGAAAATAATTTGATGATGTTCAAATTGAAAACATTTGCAAATGACAATTAACATGGGGTTCAGCTTACGGTAATTAGTATTTGAACAAGTTGAAAATATTGTGGGAAAAAGAGAAATGCTGGTGACCAGAACCATTGTGGGAAAGGAGAAAATGCCGGTAACTAGCATTTTCTCCTTTATCACAATGCTTTAAAGGTCTTTTTTTCCATTGCTCGTTAAAACTTTGGATTGTGTGACAAAGGGTTAACATTTTGTCTTTGGCAGCACAGGGCTTTGAAAAATCCTTTTAGAATAAGAGATACTAGTAATCAACCGATGAATTATTGAAGTTTAAAACAAGAATACGGGCGAAAACATCGTGGCAAAAGGAGAAACTGCTCGTTACAATGTCTTCAAAAAGAGATTTGCTGCCAGAAGAAGGTCGCATGGGGCGTATGTGGGGGGTGTGGGTGGGGTGAGGGGGGTTAGGAAAGGAGGTTAACGAGTAAATTAAAAAAAAGAGCGAAGTCATTGTGATAAATTCTCTTTTATATATTTCCCTTCCGATTCACCGAATTCCTGTGCGCTTACGCCTTCAGCTCTTTACTCACTTCCGTGAAAAGCAGTTTTTCATTCTCCCACAAAATTTTCATAATGCATTCATGCTTAAAAGCGTAATTCATACTGACAAAACATATGACCCATGCTCTGAGAAAAAGGGGTCTAATTAATCTGCAAACAGTATCAGCCTAGGTCAGCAGACTGACCTAAGCAGATACATTTTCAGTTTTCTGCACGACCAAGGACCATTCTACCTCTTAATCAGTCAGTTGTTAGATAAAATGGATTTTATCGCTCCATAATAATGTGATGTCCTGCCTAGTACAATGCATCATGAAGATGCATTAAACCTTTTTTCCCAGAGTACGACTGTTACTCATTGTTCAACGTCCACTTATTTCGGGAGGTATCTTGTATTAAAGTTTCATATTTCACTGCTCTGTGAAGTCTTATCCGTCTTTTTCTTTTACAATTTACCATTTGGTGTAAAATTTAGTTCCCGGTGTAATAAAGTGAAGAAACAATTGTGAGAAAAGTGGGAAGCACATATAGATAGCTCGATCAAGACAATACCTGTTCGAGACTCTTTCAGTGTCATACATATAAAGGAGCCATACTCTGTGAGAAGGAAGTATAATGTATCTCCGTGTCGTACTTTACCAAACAAGTCATCACAATCATGATTATGAACCCATTAAATCCATTTTGTCAAACAAACAACATTTTCATGAGGTAGACTGGTCCTTGGACATGCAGAATATTGCCTTATAGCAAAAAACATAGGACCAGGTCAGCCTGCTCGGATTGCGTAGGCTGACATGGGTCGCTAATTTTTGCAAATGTATTAACGACGTATATGACAAATGTTCGCGCGCATTATATTGCGCATGTATTTTTGTCGTGGATATTCAATCAAAAGTGCACCTATATATTTTCTGCACATAATGGTAATACTATTGGTACACTGAAACAAGTAGCACTCTCTTCGGGTAGTTTTGGTGGAGAGAAAAAAATGGATCTTTGAACTGTCACCGTGAAATAATTAAAATGCTGCTGACACGGCGTTACACACCAAACAAGGAAACAAAGGCAGGAAATTAAAGCTGTGAAAGTATAGCTGTTTCCACTTTGAAAAGTATTGTTGGAAAAGGAGAAATCACTCCTATTGAGCAATTTCACCTTTTCCCACTATGTCTGCTGAGCTTTCATCCTATTTTTTCCTTAAAAAAATAACTTCCACAGTGACCTCCAACCTTTTTTTCTGACGAAATAAGCACAGATAGGTGCCATTTTTATTTTTTCTTATTGTTTAGAATTATTAATACTACAAGAGTGGAAATTTTTTAAGAAAAATCTGTCCGTTAGAAAGTATGTATTTATATAAGATTAACCTTTAAATCGGTCAAATTATCTCCCTTTTTAACTCAATGATCCATATGTAACATGCATATTTGTACATTTACCATGCTCAAAACCAGGCTTTTATATATTTTTTGTGCAAAAATATATGTATTTTCATTAAAATGATGTATATTTGAATATTTTTCCTGTAATTTTCCTGTTTAACTGACTGTTAAAGAAAGGCGCTTTAAATCAAATATAAGCTGAATTTTGGAAATTTATATACCTTTTTCAAAGGCAAATTTCTCAGAAACAGCACGGTGACCCACATCTTTTTTTACTGTAATCTCCTAGAGACTTATAACGATCCTGAGAAAGAAGCTTTTTGAAAACATTATGGGAAAAGGAGAAAATGCTGGTAACCAGCATTTTCTCCTTTTCCCACAGTGTTTTCTACTCTATCTGAGAAAAAAAATGCACCATTTTGAGCCACATTGAAATTGTCGACAGCAAATAATTTGGATTTAGACAAGGCTAAAATTTTGTTCTCTTGTAAAGGGTTAATAAACGCGACTTTTTTGTGCGTGTGTAAAATCTTAACCCTTAACTTGCTAGATAAGTTAAATGAAACTTTCCAGCCAATAGTAAAAAACCCGAAGTTATATTTTTGTGAACAAAAAATATCTTCTTATTTGACAGTGGACATCCAAGATCAGTCAGCACGTTCTGTGCACTCTGATCTTAATCTGCACTGGCCGCTGAAACACTTTGAGTCGGGCTTAGCAGCCTAAGGGTTGAAACTGAGCCCTAATACAATAATGTAATTTTATGAAAAAGTTTAGCATCACGTGGTGGTAGGTGTAGATACAAGATCAGACAGCACATTTTGTGCAGTCTGATCTTGATCTACAGCGTTCGCAAAAGCAAGTCGAGTCACAACTCTAAGTGAAAGACTACGTCACAAGCAGAGAAATTAACCAAATATAAACTCTATCTTGCGTTTTGTTGTTGAATATAATTTAACTAAGTTGAGAGTTTAAAAGGAATTTATTAAAATTTAATTTGTTTGTATGGTGCTTAAAGCCACTCTCATCATTAGTAAACATTCCTGTTATATGGTGGCACCAGGTGCAACTATCGATGATTATCTGGAGCTTTCTTTTACCAATACTAACACACAATCGACTCCTCAAGCCAGTGGCAGCTTTCCTACATCCCCATCATCGAAAAAATGATCAGCAGTCACTTATTTTGATGATTTTGATGAGGATCAAATGATAGAAAAAGATATGGAGAGTGCGGGCAACGATCAGCCTGTGCTGATCTTATTCCGCACACCTCTTAAAATACAAGCATAGTTTGGCACTTATAGATAAGGGTTTCCGTACATTCACTCAGCACTATGATATCATTTATCACAACCAAATAATTGAGGCACGCTCTGTGAAAAGGGGGCTTAATGCATCTGCGAAAAGTATCGACTCAGGTCAGCCTGCGCAGTCCGCGCAGGCTGACCTGGGCCGAAACTTTTCGCTATTGGTCAATTTTCTGTATGTCCAACAACCGGTGTACCTCATGATTAAGTCGGTTGTTAAAAATGTGGCTAATCTGGATCAATGATTATACGGTTGCTTGCTTGGTATCATGTATCACGGAGATGCATTAAGCCCCCTTTTGCCAGAGCATGGCTCAATTGTTTCGTGTGTAACCCTTTTCAAGACGACAACATTCTGGACTTTATTTTTTTCAATCTAAAAACATTTGCAGCCGACAAAGTAATTGTTGCTAAGATGATGGGACTCATATCTGCGAGGGTTTAAAATATTGCTGGAAAACTAGAAAATACTGGTTACCACCTTTTCTCACAATGTTTTCAGCAGACTTCTTCTTTAGGGTCTTTAAAATGGTGGACGGACGTTTTGGCCATGGATGTTTCTCATTTTCCTTCAATGTAATCATGGTTTATGGGGATCTCAATCACATAATCTCTGAAATAATACTTGGCCAAAACGTCCTATTTTGTACGTTCAGCTGGCTAAAACGTCCTGGCCAAAACGTCCGTGGCCAAAACGTCCTACATTGTACGTTCACCTGGCTAAAACGTCCTGGCCAAAACGTCCTACTTTGTACGTTAAGCTGGCTAAAACGTCCTGGCCAAAACGTCCTACTTTGTACGTTCACCTGGCTAAAACGTCCTGGCCAAAACGTCCTACTTTGTACGTTTAGCTGGCCAAAACGTCCTGGCCAAAACGTCCTACTTTGTACGTTCAGCTGGCTAAAACGTCCTGGCCAAAACGTCCGTGGCCAAAACGTCCTACATTGTACGTTCAGCTGGCTAAAACGTCCTGGCCAAAACGTCCTACTTTGTACGTTTAGCTGGCCAAAACGTCCTGGCCAAAACGTCCTACTTTGTACGTTCAGCTGGCTAAAACGTCCTGGCCAAAACGTCCTACTTTGTACGTTCACCTGGCTAAAACGTCCTGGCCAAAACGTCCTACTTTGTACGTTTAGCTGGCCTAAACGTCCTGGCCAAAACGTCCTACTTTGTACGTTCAGCTGGCTAAAACGTCCTGGCCAAAACGTCCGTGGCCAAAACGTCCTATTTTGTACGTTCAGCTGGCTAAAACGTCCTGGCCAAAACGTCCTACTTTGTACGTTTAGCTGGCTAAAACGTCCTGGCCAAAACGTCCTACTTTGTACGTTTAGCTGGCTAAAACGTCCTGGCCAAAACGTCCGTGGCCAAAACTTCCTACATTCCTTTAAAACACAAGATTATTAGAAGCGGGGTAAAGGCCATTTTTAATAGTATTTCAATTATGTCAGGACAATCAGAGCACCTATCTATGCATTCCTCGAACAACCTAAAATATGAACCAGTAGGTCAACTGAGCAAAACACTCCTTCAACCCCCCAGCCTCACCCAAACCTCACCCAGCCGGGCAAAAAAAAAAGTCGAAACCACGGTCAATGGTTAGAGAGAAATGACTACCATCAATCCTCGATTCGAATTTTTTGCCAACCGGGAGTCGAACTCACCCCACCTGAGCATAGGCAATGAGGCCGGAACGATTGCGACTGTACCAAGAAATACCTCATTATGAGTCTATTAAAACCTTTACCTCACAATCCCGAGCTTTAACGTCCCTGACGAAGAAGCCATTTAACCCTTTCCCAAACGGTAAATTTTGGACTAGACCAAATTGAAAGCATTTTGCAGATGACAAATTAACAGTTGCTAAAAAGATAATTTTTCTATATGATAGGGTAGAAAACAGTGTGGGAAAAGGAGAAAATGCTGGTTACCAGCATTTTCTCCTTTTCCCACAATGTTTTCAAAAGGCTTCTATTTCTGACCCGTAAAAACCAGGGATTGTTTGGGAAAGGGTAGAAAACAGTGTGGGAAAAGGAGAAAATGCTGGTAACCAGCATTTTCTCCTTTACCCACATTGTTTTCAACCCTTTCAAAGACATATTCCATGATTTGAGCCACATTTACATTGTCATCTGCAATTGCTTTCTATTTGGACATTTTGGACATATCTAATATTTTGCCGTATGGTGAAGAGTGAACATAAGGTGAGAGCATGCTGGCACTAAACATATCATTCGTCACAATGACACATGACAACTTACCGACATGAGTACTTTCAGATACACCTGTCACCTTGCTCCAGTTACCGGTCACCGTCTCATGGCCAGCATTTTCACCCAAATCCATTTTACTCGGGGTTAAAGGTCGTTCCTTACAGGCCCCTGATACATATATTTTCTGATCTGTATCCGAATCCACACACTGAAAGTTAAGTTCATCAAAAACACCCGGTCTTTTGTCCTCAAAACTCGAACACGGGTTGTTGTCCAAACTTGCTGGAGACAAGACACATGTCATAATTTTTATACACTGTTTATAAACACAAAGACTGGATAGATTTATCTGTTGTTCAAACACGAGCAAACACTGTTTCCTTTCTTATCTGTAATAAAGCACACGTCCCGTTGAATAACAGATAAAAACTGTTAACTCTTTTCCATAGGATGAAATTTGACACTTGTTTATAATCAAGGCTCTTGCAGACGACAAAATCATATGTGGATTAAATGACGTGATTTGTTTTGAAAGGGTTAGAAAACAATGTGGGAAAAGGAGAAAATGCTGGTTACCAGCATTTTCTCCTTTTCTCACAATGTTTTCATAAGCCTTCTTGTTCTGGGTAGTTAAAAGCCGGGACTGTTTGGTAAAGAGTTAAATACTTGAATCTCAATACCTCCTGCATCAAGTTAACAGCAGCCAAATTCTAAAACATCATTGTAAAGTATTAATAGTCCACATAATCTAAGGTTTGATATATCGATGCATATTCATAAGCATTGTGGTAACAGGAGAAATTGATCGTTTTCGAGCAATTTCTCCTTTTGCAACAATGCTTTCAAATGTGGTTAGCGCTAGACGATGAACAGTTGTCCACAAGGAGTAATGTGTTACATGTGAAAATGGAGAATTAGCGAATGAAATATACGATTAGCTTTGTAAAAAATCAACTCTTATTGGCAAAAAATCCGTTTAATTCGATCGTTCTGCTCAGTAGCCGTAACATGTAAATTAGCAGAAATAAACACCATCATGAAACACTTGTCTAAATGTCACACTGGATCGCGCGCGGATCAATACACACTGATGAACCAAAAATAACTTCAGCCGTGATGAAATGAACAAGAACTGCCAAGCGAAATGCAATGTCAAACTCCCCCATCCCTCTCTTGATAAGAAGATTCGAAGAAAGAAAATTACGCACCATAATCATAAAACAATTACTAAGGCTTAAAAAGTAATTTACAAGCAGAATCCCGGCCTCCCTCACTCAGTGCCAATCATTATCTGGCGCAGTGGTTATTGAGATATGGAGCGTAATACGGCTAAATAACGATAACTCTACAAAACATTCACTATCTTCTCTTTTTGCGGTAACCCTTGTAGCACCATAGGTGAAACCTGAAACTTTTGCAGACGGCATTGATCAAGATCAGACTGCACGTAACATACAGTCTGCTCTTGGACCTATGCCATCGGCATTTTTAGTTAAGCCTATAGGACTTATCTGAATTTCAGTGTACTGTGCTTTAACCCTTTACCTCACAATCCCGAGTTTTAACGATCTTGATAAAGAAGGCTTTTGAAAACATTGTGGGAAAAGGAGAAAATGCCGGTTACTATATAGCATTTTCTCCTAGTCCACATTATTTTCACCCCTTTCAAAGAGAAATTCCATCAGTTGAGCTAAATTAACTTTGTCTTCTGCAAAATTAATATTTCCACTATGGACAAGTCTAATATTGTGTCGTTTGGTAAAGTGTTGGGACGTTGAAATAGGTCCAGTTTAAACACATGTATTTGGCAATAACAGACTTACACATGTTATTCGTTTTTCTCCCGAAACAAATTTGGAGCAGAACAGTATTAAATCTTTACTAACCGACAACAATTAAGAATTTTAAATATTGAAAGCATTTGCAGACGACAAGTTAAATGTGTCTGATTATTTTTTAGTTCTATGATACAGTAGAAAACATGATGAGAAAAGGAGAAAATGCTGCTTACCAGCATTTTCTTCTTTTTCGCACAATGTTTTCACAAATATTTTTCACCAGGGTCATTACAGCTCGGGATTTTTCGGTAAAAGGTTTGAGAGGGAATTAATGAAACAAACCGACCGGGTTTCGAAGAAGGCAGATCTAGAGCAGACTCTAATTAAGAGTTTGTGACATAAAAACATCAGCTCAGACGACTTTCATTTCAACGTTTGGTTACTAGTAAATTCAACACGATTTGCTTCTCTGTTTATCAGTTAAAATTACCTCAACTACTGCCTTTGAGAAAACGTTCTTCAAAGTATTGCAGTGGAAACACCAGAAAGGCATGGATAGGTGCACTGGTCACACTTGTATATCTGATACACAGTTGAAAGACTGCTGGTAACGACAAACAGTATTTTTGCCAATATTCCAGAACAAGACCAGATTGCAAAGTAGGCAAGTTTTGAGAGGTTAGTTTTTACAATAAAAAATCTTCATTTTACATCAATGAATGGTTTTGAACTTTTTCAATTACTCGTTGATTCTCTAGTATGACGGATTGTCACCTGAACACGCGTAGAACAGAAAACTCATGTCCTTTGATGTTTCTAACCTGCTCCTCGGGGTGTTAAAGAAATTTCTCATTGAACTGTAATCCTTATGATTTCATGGTAAAATATTAAGGTTATAAATTTCACCGATGTGTGCCTTGCTTCAACCGTTTGAAACCCTTTAACTCCCAAAAGCAGTTGAGAGACTTTTGTGAAAAGCGTAGATCAAAGATCAGACTGCACAGAACGCGCAGTCTAATCTTGGATCTACACCATCTAGACATCCACAACTGCACTCTAACAAGAGTCTGTATTTTTCCATTGGAAATGTATTTACAACCGTCAAAAAGGACGATATCGTGTATTTGCCAGTGAAAGAGTTATTCGATTTGTTTAATACAAAACTGCTTGTGTTTGAATACCAGGTTCAACATTTTGATGACCTTAGACCTTGACGTCATGAATGAAATTACACTGATTTAGGATGATGAAATAAATATATAAATGAAAAATTCAAGTAGCTGATTGGTTGCAACATGTTGAAGGACAAACTCTTCTTTCATCATGACGATATGTTTTTCATTTGCGGACACCAAAACTGGACTTGCAAACATTGTATCTCTATAACAGACGCTGCATTTTGCCGTGTCTAATCTGAACATGCACTGTTTGTTTAGGCTATTTGAGTAAACATTAGACTTGAATAGGATAGAGTTTTAGCTAAATAAGGTATAAAATATCGATATCATTATAAAGGACTGACTGAGAAAGGTGTAAACAGATAAAGGAAGAAGCTAAACTCATGACCCTTAACAGTGCCTTTCACAACCACACACAGCGTTTGTTTTTCGGGCAACATGGATCAAGATCAGACAACACAAATGCGTGCATTCTGATCCTTGATTTACACCATCCGCAATGCTCACATATTCTGACCTAAAGTAGACTTAAGTTAGCAACCATTTTAAGTCTGTTTTCTAGACTTTTACTGTTTGTCTAATGCTATTAACACGTTCGGTGCCATAGGCGAAAATAGGGACCTTTGCGGACGGCATAGATTAAGATCAGACTGCACAGAACGTGCAGTCTGATCTTTGATCTATGCCGTCCGCTTATTTTGTCAAGCCAATGAGGTAAAAATCTTTCTTAGTTTCAATGGATGGTATTTGAAACAGTCGGAAGAGCACAAGTTTACATATTTGGCTCTTTTGAAAGAGTTAAAGTAAATTGTGAGAGGGTGAACTTTTTGTCATAAGAGGTCAACTTCAGTTTACAAATCAAGTTTTAACAAAGACTTTCGGGTTTTTATTGTTACCTTGTGTTTTATCCTTACCCGGAGTTTGATAAAAGTCTCTGCGATGGGGTTCATTCCCCTGTCTCACTGTTTAACTCTTAGACTGCTAGGCCCGAGTCGGTGCACTCTTTCCAGACGGTGTAGATCCAAGTTCAGACTGCACAATCTTGGATCTATACCGTCCGATAAGTTGAGATTTTCATACTGCGAAAAGAACTTACAAAGCGCTCAGGACAGGAAATAAGCTCGTGGTTTCGAAAGGTTGTCGAGTTTTCTCTCTGTTGATATGAGAGAGGTCCTCAGAAAAATCGAATATCAAATTTTGATGAATGTAAATGGATTTTATTCGTTTACGGCAATATTTCAGTATTCCTGCAAATGGTAAATACTTAAATTTTGTGATTCGTAAGTTCTTTTTGCAGAAGAAAAACATTACGGTATTAGACAGTGTAGATCCCAAAAGCCCCCCCCCCCTTTTGTCCTGCAATCTTTCATACACAGTAATAATTGAGCAGCGCTCTGGGAAAAGGGGGCTGAATGCATCTGCGAAAAGTATCGACCCAGGTCAGCCTTCGCAGTCCGCGCAGGCTGACCTGGGCCGAAACTTTTCGCTATCGGTCAATTTTCTGTATGTCAAAAGACCATTCTATCTTGGGATTCAGTCATTTGTTAGAGAAAATGGACGGAAAGGCTCCATATAAATGTAATTACCAGCAGTGTATAATGCATCACGGAGATGCATTAAGCCCCCTTTTGCAAGAGCATGGCTCAATTATTACATAAATGAGCAATGCTCTTGGAAAAGGAGTTTTAGTGCATCGCCATGATGCATTATAGAAAGAGGATCCATAAAATCCATGTTGCCTTATAATCGACTGAATCATGAGATAGACTGGTCCTTTGACATCCAGAAAGTTTACCATGAAAAAAGTTTCGATCCACTCATCAGCGGAGTGCGCAGGCTAACCTGGGTCGATACTTTTTGCAGATGGATTAAACCCCTTTTTCACAGAGCAATGTTTAAAAAAAAAAAACGACTTCTGATTTCTTTTATTCGGGAAAAAATCTGACGGTGTCGTACAGTAAAGATCGAAAATACAGGTTCTGTGATGTTTGATCTTGATCTACACAACCGATTTCTTTTACCAAAAGCTAAAAGTACTTTCTCATTGCAGTTGACGACTTTTGGTGACAATTTGGCCTGAAGTAGTGCAGAGTATAGATAGAAAGAAGATCAGACTGCAGGTTCTGTGCAAGCACCTGTTTTTCGACTGTGGTGCTGAAAGCGTAAAACTGCTAAACTTATCTAACACAAATTTCAAGCCAAAATCCCAAAGATTGGGATTTCAAAGTTCGTATTGGACGGTTTCGATATAAGAGGACCAGACTGCACGCCCTGTGCAGTCTGATCTTGATCCACATTGTCAGCAAGAGGGCAAGACTGCCAGCATGACTGTCAGAGGGCAACATTGTCAGAGAGAAGACATTAAGCCTCGCTTGGTACCCTAATGGTTTAAACTGCAATATCTTTGTCTTTTTAATGAATAAGTTAACCCTTTACCTGCTGAATAAATTAAGTGAAACTTTCAAACCCAAATGATGCTATTTCAAATGCATTTTTAAGATAAATACTTCTTATTGGGCAGTGTAGATCCAAGATCAGACTGCACATACTGTGCAGTCTGATCTTGATCTACACTGTCCGCAAAAGGTCACCGAGTCGCGATTAGCAGTCTAAGGGGTTTATAATCTACGTCTCCAAGTGTTAATCCCTAGAGCTCTTACTTGATGAAAGTGAAGGTTTGAATTAAGCTGTCTTTTCATATCAGTTCAGAAGATCTCTCTATCTCTTTTTAAATTACTCCCAGGAGCAGACTAAACTTTCTGTGAAGTCTGATCTGGATCTGCATAGTCCGCAAAAGCCACTAGACTTATAATCACCTATTCACAGGGTAGAGATAAGAGGCTGTGTTGCATTTGAAGAGTGATGTTTGTGATAGGAACTTTATGGTGCGTATAATCGATTATCACTGTAACAATTATGATCTCGTCTCGTCTGCTGTATAAAATGCCGTCTGCCCAACCTATTGCTCTGTGAAATACATCGTCCTGCAGAAAAGTAGTTCCAGAAAGACATGACAACATTGTGGTAAAAGGAGAATTTTATGGTAAATCTATAACCGGCAGACAAGGTTACATTTATGATCTCGTCTGCTGTATGAAAGAGAAATGTCGTCTGCTCAACGTTTTGCTATATAGAATATTACTTTCAGCTACAGGCTATACACAGAGGAAAAAGTCTCGAGCGAAGAAAGAGCACAAACTTTTAGAATGACATGATAAATATTGTTGGATTAAAGAGAAAATTTACGATCTCGTCTGCTGTGTGAAAGAGAATGTCGTCTGCTCAACGTCTTGCTGTATGGAAAACCACTTACTGCTACAAGTTTCACGGAAAAGAAAGTCTCGAAGGAGGAAAAAGTACTTTAAAATTATTCGGAAAACATTGCCGGAAAAAGAAAACTCAATCGTATGCCTTTAATCACTAAAAAAGGTGACATTTATGATTTTCATCTGCTGTGTGAACGTGAAATGTCGTCTGGCTATATAGAATACCACTCACTCCTAAAAACAGCAGAAAGTAATAATTCTCAAAGGAAATAAAACCGTGTACTTTTAGGATAATGCAGTAAACATTGCAGCTGGGAAAAAGAGAATATTATACATGTAGTATGTCTTTAATTGAGCCGTGCTCTGGCAAAAGGGGGCTTAATGCATCTCCGTGATGCATAATACCAAACAAGTCATCACAGTATTCTACATCCCTAAAATCCGTTTTGTGTAACAACCAACTGAATCATGAGGTACACTGGTTCTTTGACATACAGAAAATTGACCAATAGCGAAAAGTTTCGACACAGGTCAGCCTGCGCTCCAACCAAATGGTAGCAGTAGTTAATCGATAGTTGAGGGCAATATAATTTTAAGTGCCTGTACACTAGACACTTTGAATAGTTTTGCACCCACACATCAAAATGCTGTATCCAGTTCAAGTCATATTTCAAAATTGTTTTACCGTGAAGGGTAGGTACATTTTGCCTTGACTCGATATTGCAAACAAAAATTGTCGGAATTCACGTGCGGGATATACAACTGCGGGAGATGTATCTTCGATATATATTTTTGAAATACTGAACGCTGATTGGTCAAGTCGCTGTAAAGGTAGTCTAACTTAAAATATAAAGATTAAAATGATATACTACATTCAAAATGTCACGCGTGCTAAAAGTCGCTATAATTTTTTAGTTGGAATATCCTGAACCGGTTTTTTGTCAACCGATCTAATACCGGAAGTTGGTTTTCAAATGTTTTTATTTGTTAACTAAATTTTCATTGGCTCAAGATGTAAGTCAAAATTAATCTGTTGGCAGCTATGCAAAAAAAATGTTCTTATAACTATATACTAGATGACAAAATTTTTAACAGCTCCAAAGTAAAAGCATTTGCACATTAACGATGAAGATATGGCTCAAATATGAAATTTGTGTTTGAAAGGGTGAAACATTTAGAAAAAGAAGAAAATGCTGTTAACAAGCATTTTCTTTTTCCAAAATGTTTCTGAAAACTGTCTCCCTCTGAGTCATAAGCACACGGCATTGTGTAGTGTCCGTGGTTGTGGAGTAGAGCGTCGGCCTCGTAATCATAAGGTCCCGAGTTCGATACCCGGGAGTGGATGTCAACTTCCTGATTTTTCATTGGCCCACACATTCGGCGCGAGTACTGGTGTAGTTCCCAGGAAGCAGAATCGAGAGAGATTAGTATAAGTTGTAAGAACTTGTTTCTCAATCGGTGTAAAATAGATATGTTTAAACTAAACACACCACATTGTTTGGTAGAGAGTTAAATCTTAACCTGCAAAATAAGTTATGAAATGTTCAACCCCATAGTAAAAATCAAAGTGTTGCTATTTCAAACTTATTTTTTCGGATAAAGATATCTATATCGGACAGTGTAGATCCAAGATCAGACTGCACGTTCTGTGCAGTCTGATCTTGATCTATATTGTCCACAAAAGGTCAGTGAGTGGTGCATTGCAACGTAAGGGTTATGTGATATGGACAATGTTATGATGGATAACGAAAACTTTATGGTAGGCCTGTTATCGATTATCACCGTTCGTCTGTTCTGCGAAAGTAAAATGTCGTCTGCTCATTTATAGGTGTTTTTTTTTGACACGCTGCTAAATGTCAGAAGTGAAAATTTGGAGAACAAATTGAGAAAGAGGAAAATCACTGCAATCGTACTGAAATATTGCCACCAAAGGAGCAAAGGTATGAGTACGCTGCGGATAAAGACATATTTTTATGGTAATTCGTAACTTAAGAAGAGGACAATAATTCTGTCGCTCTCCTGAGTGCATAGGCACAAAATGATAATATTAAGTTTTCCTACATCACTCTTCTAGTGTGAGGAGCATTTCAACATAGCTTTGGGAGGAGGGGGGGGGGGGACTCCATTTTTGAAAGCTTGGATATGAATTAGAGAACTCTTTGTTAAGGACCGTAGGACAAACTATCAGACCTCCAGCCTTGTGAACCAAAACAAATAGGTCTTTTAATTCCCTATGAAACCGTCTATTTCAGTATTCCAAATGGCATTCTTAGTCTTATTCGAAGTTAACAAAGTATACCATTTCTTATTGGCTAAACCATTTTGTTTGGCCAGTCAGAAATTGTGTTGCTTTGATATTTAGAAAATTCTTGAGATTTAGTCTAAGATCTGACAAAAAGGGACGGTATCTTCGGTAAGTTTATCTTAACAATTCATTGATAACCCCTCTCCCAACCCCTTGCCCAATGCAGACGACGATTTAGGTCCTGAAGCAATAAGGAACTACTTTATGTTGATTATTCACAAGGATATTCCACAAGGATGTTTGCTGAAGTTGTGTGCTGCAGATTTACTTCAGGAGGAAACGATTTAAACACCAAACAGGTGTGTTTTAAAGCTGTTTCCATTACAACATACCACGACGATTATGACCTATAGGTTGACGAGGTTAACATGTAACCAGTCGACAAAAACTATACACATTCATATGGAAAGCTGTTACAGGCGACAAATTAAATGTGGACGAAATGTTTACATATGATCCATGCTCTGGGAAAAGGGTGCTTAATGCATCTCCCCGTGAAGCATTATACCAAGCAAGTCATCATAATTATCATTATAAATCCCTAAAATTCATGTTGTCTGATGACCGACTGCATCTTTAGGTAGAATGTTCCGTTGACATACAGAAAATTTACAAATAGCAAAATGTTTCGCCCATGTCAGTCTGCACAGGAGCAAATAGGATCCTTTGGTAAACGGATAACAGTTCCTTGTATCTAAAACTTTTTCTGATATGTAGACCGGTTTGCCAAACGTAGATCAGAAAAGACAAGATAAACGTACAGGCATACCATCCAAATGTTTAAAGACAAAGTCTGTAAAATATTGTGGCTGTTAAAGAAAGAGCTAAGAATCTTGCATACAGGTAAGTTCGTCTGAACATGCATTTTTTTAAGTGAACCACTGCCGACGACTTTTGGGCGAAAGCAGACATAGAAAGTTTGGCTTTAAAGGCGGGCGGCCATATTGAATGTTTCTGTTCACTGCTTTGTCGTTTAGTTTCAGTCTCGTTAAAGTGTACCTATGTTTCATCGCATGTTACAATACGATCAGTAAAGTTTGACCCCTCTACCCTAATGCGTTCTCAAATTTCTTAACAGATTTCGACCCTAACCCCCATTGGCTCGGGCGTCAATAGTCGAGGCACCCACTTTGTGCAACCATGCGACATTCAAAGATTGTCAGTCAAAATCTCCTTGGCAGCTTTATATGAAATGCTAAATGTGTCAACTATTTTCCTCGCAGTATCTCGGCGATGTTGTTTTACATGCTGCTCTACATCTGTAAGATTTTTTCAATGACTGATGTTGATGGACAGCCAGATTTAGGGTCATCTTTAACAGTATCGCATTCATATATAAACCGGATTGATCCACTTAATCTTTTTCTAAATCGGTTTTGATTTCTGATAAATACTTTCCGAGTTTGAAGTAAAACTTTATGATTACTCTCGGCTCAAATAAAACGTCGTCCGACATTTTGGACCACTAATGCAGTAAATGACGTCATTAACCCTTCCGTTCTCAGCATTATTTTTCTTCCTCAGCAGAATATCTCTCCCTTTGCCTTGAAGATACCTCAGGAGATCGATTTTTTTGTTTTGTTTTGACATGGACATTAACTTCTGATTACACTGTCTTGGTAAAAGTTTACTGGTTAAAATTGTCTATTACAGTAATAAACTAATGTATTTATAGAAGCACGCTTGAAAGTGAGCTTGAGAACGAAAGGGTTAAAACGACGTCACACTTTACCTATTTGAATAAAACATTTGAAAGCTTAAGTCGGTTACAAGATAATTAATGCTCATCTGCGCAATTTTTCGTAATCCTATTTGCAGTAGTTTTTAAAATAACGAGGTGGTCCACGATCTTTATGATCACCCCTCGTAGATGCACCATATCATTCCTGAAAAGTGTTTACATTTCTTTGTGTATACGTGTTCCATATTTTAATGTTTCCATTACAGCATTAGAACTAAAACAATAAATAAGATGATTGAAAAAATCTATAGCGGGGATATCTATGGCAACTTCTATTTTTTTTTATAGAACTTGCCATCACCGCCTGATGAGGTTTGTAGATGAGCCGAAATATTTTTTCTTGTAAAACATGAAAGAGACATAAAAGTGTGGGCGGGAGCAGTTTTCTTGGGGGGCAATCTTCCTAGAGGGGGCAGATTTCTCGAGGGCAGTTTTCCGGGGACGGCGGCAGTTTTCCTAGAACCGTCAAGTATGACAACTCGCTTTTTCTAACGGCTGAGATGTAGCGAAACGTCCTGACTAAACAAGCGGTCGGTATGAATCCAAGATCTTTTTGCACGTTCTGTAAAAAAAACAGAGAGAATCTTTTCATCGAAAAGCCTTATCGTATCAGATCGTATGATATAATGTTTTGTGCGGTCCGGTCTTGATCTACACATTTATATGTGCGTTTAGTCTAGTCTGCTCAAAATCTAAAATGGATCCAAAGGCAACTAAAAGTTGTAAACGATGCTAAGGGATAAATCGATATTTAGTAAATGTTAGAAAAATCGATTTGGTACTGATAGTAGATCAGACTGCTCGGACAGCCGATCGTGGTTTCTATTCTTTGAAAAGACAATCACAGGTTGCACGAACTTCCAGGATACAAGTTATGATTTATTCTACTGGTAAACCATCTTTCATGGTATTATTATTTTATAAATTTAGATTTAACTAAGTTTCCGTAATTAAGATAAAAGCAAGGGTATGTTGGAAATTTAAAACCTTATTCAAGCTGTCTCTTACATTAACCGATTTTTTTCTGTACGATTCCATGTGGCAGAGACGCTCGATCT
This sequence comes from Hippopus hippopus, assembly GCA_946811185.2. Taxonomy (NCBI): domain Eukaryota; kingdom Metazoa; phylum Mollusca; class Bivalvia; order Cardiida; family Cardiidae; genus Hippopus; species Hippopus hippopus. Next base: position 45,975,935 of record OX328097.1, read on the forward strand.
TAAAAAGACGAAACATGCTGCTCTTTGATGATCAAAAGAAAGCATGTTAAGTTTACTGCCATGATTTATATTGTTGAACAGATTACGAGTTTCTTTCATAATCTATAGACAGATTTTACTTCCGTGTAACCCCCCCTCCTTCCCTCTCTCTCTCTCTCTCTTTCTCTCTCTCTCTCTCTCTCTCTCGGTCCCTCCGTCCCTTCTAAACCACAAGATAAGCCTCTATCTCTTCATTTCTCTCTGTCTCTCTGCTTGTGTCTGTCTGTTTCCCAGTCTATGGATTCCACCACAAGTCAAGTTACTCAATCTTCTGTACGTCTATTTGGTCCTGAAGTTCAGTTCAACTTCGGAGCAATAGCATACGCAATATCGTGCAACTAAGAACGCTTGCTTGCAAAGGTGAGCCACGAGATTGTTTGGTGTGTGCATTGAACTAGCTCCTTTCAGTTTTCTATCGATTTTATCAAGATTTTGCCAAGGATTGAAAGCCCAGCGGCCGCCAAAAGTAAACAATGCTGGTGTAAAGAGTAAGCAAAAGATAGAGCGACTTGGCAACTTTTGACCTGGTTTTAAAATTCATTTTTCTGCCAGCTAGTTACACTTGGGCCAATTCTACAATAACAAATTGTCATTTCCGCAATGATTATCATACTTTTACATGGTATGACTTAAAGTTAAAAGTATTATTGTTTACTTTTGGCAGCCGTTGGACCTTTAAAGACACCGGTAGTGTCGAAATTACAAACATTGAGGCACATAATCACAAAGCTTAATGCAGGTATCTACCTTCGTTTGAAGTACGTCTTAAAGCAGCTGTTTCCTGTTATATCAAAGCATTTATCGGGAATAAAAAGAGAACCTCAGTGACATTTCTAATAAGTTATGTTGCCGCAAATTTATTCAATTTCTTTAGACTCATAACTTACCGCAGACGTCATTCTAGCGCCTCGTAGCAGATCCATTTTAAGAATTAGGTGACAAATAGGGAATTACCTTAATGAGCAATTTTTCATTTCTCCCCAATAGTTTCGCTTGATTGAAACCGTAACTTATATCGATCATCAGAGTTTTACACGGAATTTTTCGAAGTTTCCTGCTGCAAAAAAATAATGTCTTAATGATCATAGATATGACCCATGCTTTTGCAAAAGGGGGCTTGATGCGTCTTCGTGATTCATGATACCATACAAGTCATCACGTAATTATGGATCCATAAAATCTATTTCGTAGAACAACTGACTGATTCTTGAGGTACACTGATCCTGTGACATAAAGAAAATTGGAAAAAAAAAAGTAAAAAAGTTTCGCAGGTTCGCAGTCCGCGCAGGCTGACCTCGATACTCTTTGCAACTGCAATAAACACCTTTTTCATAGAGTAAGGCTTATATTTATTTTTATAGAACAATAAACATAGTATGAAAATTGACCTACTACTCGTAGTGTACGTGATAAACGACTTTGCCAATTAAAAGCGAAAGCACGAAGTCATTGATCTAGTCATTGACCTTGGAAAGGATAATCTACACTACTTTTGCGGATAGTGTCGATCAAGATCAGACTGTACAGAACGTACAGTCTGATCTTGAATCTACATTGTGTGATATGTCAGACTTCCTTCCTACAAAAATATCAATAACTTTCTCGGGCAATGCAGATCAAGATCAAACTGTAAGACTTCCCGGCTTCAAAAGCATAAATTACTTTTTTCGGACAGTGTAGATCAAGACCAGACTGAACCGGACTGCACAGAACATGCAGTCTGATCTTAGATCTTAGATATACTTCCTGGTGTAAACAACTTGAACTTAAAACTATCGTTCTCTCTTGGTTTCATCGACCGACAATATTCTATTTCATGTTTTAAGGGTCATCCTTGTTATATGCAAGTGCTCCTTTTCCATCGATGTTTTCAAAAACTGTCAACTACAGGGGTACAGAAAGTCAATATTAGTCACTGACAATCGTTTCATGCTTTGATGATCCTTTTCCCATGATACTTAAAAAAAAAACAACCTTTCTTCTGCAAGGAGTTTTTTTTTTTTAATTTGTACATGTAGTTGTATAGCAAGGTGGGGGGGGGGGGGGGCATTAACACCCAGATTTGGATGTTCTATGTGCAAATAACAGAAAAAAAGCAAGACTAAGGAAAAGAAAATATTTTCTTGTAACGTATACAAAGTATGGAGAGAAAATGGAGCGATCGCTTCCTACTCTGTTTTTGGAGCTCAGTTATTAATCCAGGGGTCAGGGATTCGATCCATAAGAGAGGTATTGAGTGTTTCTTGGGAGTTTTCTTTGGCAAGGTGTTGCAGAACCCGAACCCAGTCCTGTTTCACCATAAATAATCGACATATTTTTCTGATTTGAAATGAAGGGTATTGAAAGCGGCGTAAAAGATCATTCAGTCGATCACTGATTCATTCAATCCTAGTGTTTTCACAAAAAAAAAATATAGAAGTACTGCAGTAACGTACATATGTATTTTACCCTTTGATCACCGAATAGACCAAAGGGATATTTTCAGTGTAGAAATAAGACCCAAATAATTGTGATGTCAAGTTTGCTTTTGTACAGACTTTCAGCAAAGCGGACAGTGTTGATCAAAGATCAGACTGCACGTTTTGTGCAGTCTGATTTTTGATCTACACTGGCCGCAAAACTTGTGAAAGTCGTTTTAAGACCTCAATTGTAAAGGGTCGAATTCACAGGTAATGAAAGTCATAACAAAAAATGAAAACAGGTTAGTAAGTCAATTACCTATCAGTTAAAAGTTGACCCACACGGTCTGACACCTGTAGCCTCTCGCCCCATCTGTGAAACGGTCAAAATTATAAAAACATACTCATTGAGGTAAAAGTGCAGCTCTTTACGAACGAGTATGTGAGAGGGAGAGAAGGAGGGGCGGACGGACGGGCGGACGGACGTACAGAGGGGCGGATGGAGGGACAGACGGAGGGACGGACAGCCAGAGACTAGAGAAAGAGAGAGTGCGGGACAGAGAGAGAAACAGAGGAACTTCAGTCAAGTGGCATAGGCTTAATTTAATCACGACATCAAATCGCTACGGCAGGTGAACCTATTCATGCGTTCCAAGCGTCTGTTTTAACAGCTTTCGCGCAGGAAGACTTTCATCAATCCCGAAAAGAGTATTGCCGCTCTGCGTATCGAACTTATGACCCCTGGATTACTAGCCCTATCTGTTACCAGTGGAGCTGTCGAGCTTTGCCGGACTATGTGACCACTAACAAGCGTCTACGCGATGTTAATAGATTCATTCGAGGTCAACAGAGGTCAAATGACTAGTATAAACTCTTTCCCTTGCAAAGGAAATATACTCGACTTCTTCGTGACGCCTGAAGGGAGATTTTCGGTGCAACTACAGATAATTTTGGTAATCTTTTAGCCACAGGTAGCGGACCGTGTAGATCTAAGATCAGACTGCACGTTCTGTGCAGTCTGATCTTAATCTAAGCCGTCCTCAAAAGCTATCTTATTTGGCACTGGCAGTGAAAGTGCGAAATTAACCCTTAGGCTGCAAAGCGCGACTCACCGACCTTTTGCGGACAGAGTAGGTCAAGATCAGACTGCACAGAACGTGCAGTCTGATCTTGATCTACACTGTCCGATACGGATATATTCCCCCACCCCAAAATACGTTTGGGTTTTTACCATCGGTTTAAAAAGTTTTATTTCACTTACTTAGCAGGATGGGGTTTAGTAAAGACATTTCATGCACAGTATGGGAAATATGCACTTCACTTCTGTATGATTGTTCATTTTAAATAAGAAGATAGCCACGGTCCTCCTTGAACTATCCCAAACGATCAAAGTTATAGACTCGTCTATATTCAACAGATTTGCAGACGACAAAATAGATAGGACTCAAATAATGGGATTTGTGTGAAATGGTAGAAAACATTTTCGGAAAAGGAGAAAAAGTTGTTTACCAGTTTTTCTCCTTTTCCTACAGTGTTTTCAAAAGCCTTCATTCTCAGGGACGTTGAAAGTCGGGATTGTTTGGAAAAGGGTTAACTCATTACCCAATTAAAAAATATTTTCAGCAAACAAGTTTAGGAACATCCTTGTGAGCTGTGGAGGGGAGTGTCCTTGGGGAAGACGCTCGGGAGTCTTCGACAGGTACCGGTGAACCCCGGAACACACATAATAATTTTATACACATATAAGTCACAAAATTTACATGACAATTTGGCATCTCAGACATAGCTGAAGTAATGTTGAAAGCGGCGTAAAAACACCATTCATTTTGAAATGTGGGTCATCAAAAAGAGTTAAGTTTGAAAACAAAAATACTTGTGTTCAAACATTGTGGCACAAAGACAAATTACGGGTTAGAAGCAAGTAATCCTTTGGTGACATTGTTTTCAAAAGGCGGTTTGCGAGTGAAAATAAGATAGCATACTTGAAAGGGTTAATTAACATTTATAAAATTACTCCTGCATGACTGTAACCCTTTATCACACAATTACGTGTTTAAACGACCATAAATAGGGGAGGGGGATTTTGAAAACATTGTGGTAACCAGTATTTTCTGCTTTTCCTACAATGTTTTCATTCCTTTCAAAGAGAATCCATTAATTTGAATCATCCATTAATCGGCTGCAAATACTTTGGGTTTGGTTGGACACGGCGAAATTGTTTTGTTGTAAAGAGTTGAGCTTTATTCGAGGTCAAGAGAGGTCATATCACTTGCATTAAATTGATATAGACAGTTCGCAGACACTTTGCGATAGTATGAATTATCACAAAGTGGCGATTTTACTTTAACCCCTTGGCTGCTAAGCTCGACTTACTGACCTTTTGCGGACAGTGCAGATCAAGATCAGACTGCACAGAATGTGCAGTCTGATCTTGGATCTACACTGTCCGATGAGGAGATCTTATTCCTCAAAACATAGCTTTGAAATAGCAATATTTGGATTTTTACTATCGAACTGAAAATATTATTTCAGTTATCTAGCAGGATATGGGTTAATATCATACAAAGAACATGTAATCAAATCCGTCTGTTTACAAGTTGACTATTCCTTTATCCTTTACCATACTTTTCCGAGTTTTAAGGACCTTGAGGATGAAGCCTTTTGAAAACAATGTAAGACAAGGAAAGAATGCTGGTGACCACCATTTTCTAATTTTCCCAGAATGCTTTCTACTCAACCAAAACAGATTTCAATTTTTTGGTCACATTTATTTTATCGTGTGCAAATCCTTTCAATTTGGACAAAATAATTTTTTTTCTTTTGGTAAAGAGTTTAATTTTTCCTGAAACAGTTTAGCTGTAGACAACTAGGTCTGAAAACATCCTAGTAAAATATACATAGTCTGTGAAAATTTGGGCTTTACACGTGGATACGTATGCCATTGAATTGCAGCGAAAAGACAAATTGCTCGTAGAGACCCGTTTTTGTGGTATTTGTCGAAGACAGTACCACTATGAGTTCAATATTGAATTTTGAAGACCATGTATCGTATTTTGTGCAAAGCCGAAGGAAAAAAATCCAATGAAACTCAATTTTTCTCAGGTAAATGGGTTTTTCGGTAGCACTCAGATATGTAATTGGAAATGGCATGTTAAAATACACTGGGTGAGGCCATCGGTCATGGAAATACTAATTTTTGATTGAAAATAGCTTCACTCGCTTATAGCCTTCTATTGGCGCAATGATACAAAATTTGTCTACCGATCACTTGGTCCTGGACTTTTTCGTTCCAAAACCAGTTCGTCCCATGGCTTGTTCATCCAATGATTGCGCGCTACTCCATTCGATTGGGCATGAATATTTATAGATCGAAATAATTGATTGTAATGTTGGGAATTAAATGTTAACGGCCAAAGATATTTCAAAATCATAGTTTTCGGGTACAAACTTAATTTTATTCGATATATTCACGTGGTTTCTCTCTCTATCCATCATGCATCCTACTGTCAAGGGACGTTACTCCTGACTCCTAACGATCAAAGGGAGACCACCAATACACAAATAATCATAACTTTGTCATGAGTACTCTCCCTTCAACCAAAAAAAGCTATTTATTTGCTTAGTAGGTTGACTTTCAAGCCAATATTTGAATAATATTTTTCTTTTTCTTTCAAATTATTAATTCCACACAATGGCTTCCTTGACAAATACCACTTCAGGGTTCTCAACGCTTTGATTCATTTTGCCACAATGTTTAAAGAATGAGAGGTCCGCTTTCAGACGAAAAAGTCGTTGGGTAGCAGGTGATACTTTATCCCTCGGAGCGCTGAATAAACTATCAGACACTTTTAGTCTAGAAATAAAGCCACCAAAATTACAGTTTCAGTGTTACTCTTGTCCAGAATTTCTCCACAAAGCAGTATATGTGTTCATCAAAGGACAGGCTATACATTTTGTGAACTCCGGGTCGCTATTCACCAACCATTCTTAAGAACGTTCTAAGTCTTATTCTTCTAAATTTTCTAAATTTGAAAGTAACACAAGTTCTGATTGGCTAAACCAAATGGTTTAGCCAATCAGAAGCTGTGTTACTTTAAAATTTAGAAAATCTTGGAGAATAAGACTAAGAACGTTCTTAAGAACGGTTGGTGAACCAAATGGTTAGGCGATCAGAAGCTGTGTTACTTTCAAATTTAGAAAATCTTGGAGAATAAGACTGAGAACGTTCTTAAGAATGGTTGGTGAATGCGTGCTCTGGTATTCGATACAGGTTGGCCGTAAAGGCATCTAAAGTAGTGACTAGCATTTAACCCTTTACCAAACGACAACGTTTTAGAGTTGTCCAAATTGAAAGTAATTACAGACGACAAAATAAATGTGACTCAAAAACTGAATAGTGATTTTGGAATGTTACAAAATGTTGTGAAAAAAGGTGATAATGCTTGCCTCCAAATTTTGCGATTTCAAAGTTCTGTCGGAAGCCAAAATCTCGCTGTATCGGACAATGCAGATCCAAGATCAGACTGCACATTATTTGCAGTTTGTTTTTAACTCTTTACCACACCAGAAAAATCTAGACTTGTCCAAATTGAAAGCATTTGCAGACGACAATATATATGTGGCTTAAAAATGGGATTTGTTTTTAGAAGGGTAGGAAACATTGCTGGAAAAGGAGAAATGATGGCTACCAGCATTTTCGCCTGTTCTCACAATGTTTTCAAACGGCTCCTTTCTAAAGGTCTTTAAAACTCGGAACTGTATTGTAAAGAATAACCTACACTGTCCGCAAAAGAAAACTGAGTCGCGCTAATCAGACTAAGTGTCAAACGACTATAATATACTGTATAATGGTTCAGATTATAATTGGCTTACAACACGCGAAAAGGGGCATTCGGACATTTGCGTAAAGTGTCGTCTCGGATTAGCCTGCGCAGTCCGCGCAGGCTAATCCGAGCCGGCACTTTACGACCACATTAGATTTTGTCCTACAGTAGACTTGTGTGAAACAGAAAATTACATAAAAACGGAAAGTGTCGTTTCGAATTAGCCTGTGCGGACTGCGTAGACTGATCCGAGACGACACTTTACGCAAATGTCCGAATGCCCCTTTTCGCTTGTTGCAGGCCATATAGTACACTGACGATCCATGAGAAATGTAAAGTCAACACTGAACAAAATATCAAGCGGCGTAATAACCAGCCTACAGATCAGAGATATGACTGCACGTTCTGTGTAGTCTGAGCTTGATCCCCATCCTCGTCCAAAGAAAACCGAGTTCAGCTTAGCAGCCTTCGGCTAAGGGACCAATAATTGAGATTATACACTTTACTGACGATCTATGGGAAATCTACAAGTCACCACTTAACAAAATATCAAGTGGCATAATAACCAACCCACTCTTACCCATAATAGACATTAAGTGCATGCTTAGAACATGTTAAATTGTCACTGCCACTGGTTTTTGCGGAAAGCGTAGATCAAGATCAGGCTGCAGTCTGCGGAGGCTGACCTGATTCGATACCTTTTGTTACTCGGCAATTTACTGCATGTCAAAGGACCAGTCAACCTCTTGATTCAGTCGGTTATTAGACAAAGTATATTTCATGGATCTGTTATTATACGATGACTTTCTTGGTATAATGCGCCAAAGAGATGCAGTAAACCCCCTTTTCTTAGAGCGCAGAACATTTATAAAACACCATGTTTCATAACAGCTGTCCCGTAAAGATTTCCAGATAACTCCCAGACGCTAGAAATCAGGGAGTCAGTTTAACCTTTAGACAGCTAAGTGGATCAAATGAACGTTTCAAGCCAATGTTACAAAACCTAAATATCACGATTTCAGTTTCTTTCGCTGGAAAACTGTCACTGTATAGGACAGTGTAGATATAAGATCAGACTGCAAGTTCTGTGCAGTCTGATCCTAACCTTTATTGGCTGCAAAAGCGATCTGAGTCGCACTTACTAGTTCGCGGCTTAGCCATATCCCAGCCGACAGCTTTTAGACTATTATAAATGAAAACCATCTGCAAGCGAAAATTATGTAATTTATACAAATGAGCTGAAGTTCTCTGGTAGGGAAGAAAACAATGTGGGAAATGGAGAAAATGCTGATTACCAGCATTTTCTCCATTTCCCACAATGTTTTCAAAAGCTTTTTTTCTGGTTCTTTCTCGCTGGACACTGTGGTAAAAGGTTAAACGTCCATAAAGTTTACTGCATAACTGTAATTATCACTTGCATTTATAATGAAAGAACGCCAAGTGCACCAGTTCAGTCACTATATACTTGAAAACGTTGGAAAATATTTGATCGTGTGAACATGTATAAGCGTGCCTTGTAATAGAAGCTGGGTTTATATAACAGGATGGCAATTAGCTGTTTTTGCCACCGACTAGCAAAAAGGCCGAGTGATTCTCTGCATCCAAAAATAGAAATACTAAGCTTAAATATAAATTCTTTTTGCATGCAATATAGATCTAGATCATACTCCAGCAAATTTGCAACCTGATGTTAGTTCTACACGGTGTGTCGAGCCCGGTAACGCAGTGTTTCTGCATTGTTTTCCATTGGTTCACAAACAAATTTCCAATTCTCTAGTCATATTCAATTTATCGTTTGCCAATGCTTTCAATTCGGAAAAGTCTAAAATTTTGTTGTCTTGTAAAGAGTTAAGATGTTCTTTCTAAAGGCGTTTACAGCATTTGTGTCACAAAAGTCAGCAATAGGTCAACTTACACTACATTTTTTTTCAGCAGTCAAAGGGTTAAGATTGCCTAATTACGTCCTAATAACCTATTACTACAGAATTCAATGTGTTACACCACTTCTTCAATCCTATGCCCGCATATTTGTCAATACAATTAAAGATATGTTCATTTCTTTTAACATTATCGAAACTTGTAAACAGTTCTTGGTGTTAAAATGGCTACCTTCTATCACTGAATTGAGCAAGGCATAATTTGCAGCATGTCAAATTCTTTGAAAATTGACCTGCCTGTTATAACGCATCATTATCCTGCACAGGATAAATTTTAATGCAGGGTGCCTCGTATCAAAACTCTGCCGCTGAAAAGTAGCAAGCGGAAAACGTGTATGGAGAAATTTAGCCTTGTTTTCGCTCCAAAATTCTCTAAAATATAAATGTACAAAGAAAAAATAAAAAGAAAATATCATTTTTGAGTCGCCTGGTTGCGGAGCAACCAGGCTCTCATTGTTATCATACTGATCTATGGGGTGACGTAAACATACCTCCGGCCTAGTACTGCTTCCTGTCTCAAGTTCCGGTTTGCGAGATGAAATATAGTTCTGTAATTATTCGTCGAACAGGCCAGTTTTTTTTTCTGTGGTTGATAACTTACAAATTGTGCCTTTGTGATAATGAATATGTCTATAAAGACTGAAGTATTTAACGATTCTGTCAGAAATAATCTGTAAGGTACAGACAGTACCGCATGTTGTACATGTATATAGTTTAATATCTATTATTGTGAGTACCGGGAGTACTTTGATCATTTGATGCTTTAGTACTATTTTTGGAATACGTATTCTCAATTGAATAAATCATAGACTTTAATTTTAATCAGTGTTTATGTTGTCTTAAATATATGCATTTTTCTTTTGTTATATTTTGAAATGGGTACATTGTAATTTCACGTTTAAAGTCCTGGTAGATTATCAGGTCAAGAAATCATAACGCTTTTAGAAAAACAAAATTCTGGCCCTATTTCGTCGATTGTCGCCTGAGAAACAAACCCACTCATCATCATCATCATATCTCTTGACAGATTCAAATCTTTGAAACAATCATTTCGTACACAAGAGCACGTGATTACAAATCGCTTACACAGATACATCAAGTGTAATTTGCGTACTGGAAATAAGTGGCCGTGAACTGAACAAGTTTGCGGACATGCTTAACAATACTTTCAACTATAAGCGTCTTTTCTACAGGATGCTTAGAATATTTGTCAAGAATACTTAGTGAAAATTGTTTGATAATTACCCATTAGCACTATGGACCAACGTACAGTCTCGCAAATCGGAAGCTGCTGTCACTGTACGCCCAAAATCAGTTAGCTGCGGTGAACAAATATCATAAAACAGGCTGGTACGTGAATTCTAGCGAACAGAAACTTATCAGGTGTATACCATTTGAGAGGTAACAGGTTTTTCTACCAACCTTTACTGCAATTTGGAACGCGAACCATGCGCTTTTTGCACAGGAAAGCTGCATCGCCAATTTTTGCCTTCATAAAAGCTTCAAAACTGAGTATTAATATTTCAGAATCACCGCCCCAGAAACTGTATAAGCAACTGTACCAAATTTTATATCCAGCGTCCTGTATTTGGAAAGTACAATTATTAAGTTAACCAACATATAACCATATAGTCCAATGTCAGAAAATTTGTGTCATACAAAAGTAACTTGTTCTAGATCTAGAGAGAAAAAAGTTTGCCTTATTTTATTGAAATTATTCAGAATGTTTATTTTGGTAATAAGTGTAGGAATTTAGAAATAAATGTAAGTTAAGTCACCAAGATTTTACGCTAGAAATACATTTTTATCAACCGAAGTCTAATTTTCGACCACATTCTTTAGAAGCGTTATTAAGCTGGGAGGAACTAAAAATATTGATGGAAATTTGACAGTTATTTTACATTGATTGAACCTTTCGATACCAATTTTTAAATGAAGTCACCCAGGGTTACAGACTTTGAACTTTTCAAAGCTGTTGCTGGGCATAAATTTTAATACTCACCACATGATTTTTTTTTTCATGTGAATTTTAATATTCATGTGAGTAATTTTAGGATTAGAGCCCTCTACAACTCAGAACTTAAGCTTGCATAATACTATCTTATGGTTAGATCATCTTGTATCTTCAACGCTTGTAATAGATTACCTATGGCAATTTAATAAGGGTGAAAACTTCTGACACATTACCCACCAGGCGACTCTCAGGACTATCAGTCCTTTGATTTTTATTTAAAATCTCTGTATTCAGGTTCTGTACCCAAATGCCCAAATCAAATAGTTGTGTATTTGAAAAATATCACCAAGGCTGAACATAATGTGTTGGATTGTATTTAAATAGTATACGATGATGTAATATCTGGTCTTTGATGATAAAAATCGGAGGACTTCCTGTTTGCGAAACGAACAACCCGTTATTAAAAAGCCGTCAGCACCTTTTTACTTAATCTTGCTGTCCAGCTTCTTTAAGCTTCCATTAAAAATAGGAGCCATGCTCTGTGAAAAGGGGTTGATTGCATCTGAAAAAAGTATCGACTCAGGTCAGCGTGCGCAGTCCGCGCAGGCTGACCTGAATCGAAACTTTTTCCTATTAGTCAATTTTTCACATGGCAAAGGTTCAGTCACGGTACCTCGGTTATTAGACAAAATGAATTTTATGTATCCACAATGCTTTGTACGATGCACAACAGAGATGCATCAAGCCCGTTTTGGCATAGCGTAGCATAAATCGGTGTTTTACACGAAATTTTAGGATGACGACAAACATGTTGAATAATATGACACAATCTAAATACCCCTTAAAGTAGCCATTGAGGTCATGGGTCAAGAAGATCTTTAGGTACGACCAAATCATTGTCAATTTAGATTATTCATCAAAATTACTCATCAGAACAAGCTTCTTAGAATTGCATGGCATGCACTATACAACAGTATTACTTATCGAGAGGGTGCGTTCCTCCTCATTCTATTTATATGAAATCAAACAGACGTGGTAAAACTTGTCAATTCCTTAATCCTATTGCTAGGCTGCTAAGCGGAACTCATGTGCTTTTGTGGACAATGTTGGTCAGGATCAGACTACACAGAATATGCATTCTGGTCTTTGATGTACATAGTCTGATTTGATGACTTCTTTTCGACGAAATCGCAAAATAGGGTTTCTTACTACTGGTTGGAATTTTTTGATTCAGTTCACCAAGCAGTTTAAGCGTAAATAAGTATACGAAACTGAAAACGGATCGAAATCTGTGTAGCAGAAGAGGAAATCGCTTGCTACAAGGAACTGCTCATTTTCCCGTAATATTAGAAAAAAAACTTTGTCCACTGCAGTATGATAAAAGTCATACTCTTCACTTAAATGCCGATTCTGCGTGCTTAAAATCTTTTGATCCCTTGTGACTCAATAACGGCTACATTTGACAAACAGGATAAGAAGTTTTAGAGAGTAACAGGGACATTCCTCATATTTTCTAGATGTATTTCTGTCTATATTTTAGTTTAAAAGCCGTAGGCGAGCGAATAAAAGTCATCAGTTTGTGCTGAGATTTTCTGAAAAAAAAAAATGTGAAAAAACAAAATCTGGGTCCGTATTTAGCAACCATTCTTGAGAACATTCTTTGTCATATTCTCCCAGACTTTCAAGATTTGAAAGTAACACAACTTCTGATTGGCTAAACCATTTGGTTTAGCCAATCAGAAGTTGTGTTTCTGTCAAATTTAGAAAATGCTGGAGAACAAGACTGAGAACGTTCTAAAGAATGGTCGGTGAATACGGAAACTGGTTGTATGCTTCTGTAATGCAGTTAGAGCTTAGAGATACAGTCGTGTATCGCAGTAGATTTGCAATCGTCTGGAAAATATCACCTCGTTTCCAATGCAAGCATTATTGACCCTAAACCTCATAATCTCAAGTTTAAACAACCCCCAAAGAAGAAAACTTTTGATAATCATTGTGGAAAAGCAAGACAATACTGGTTACGACCATTTTCTCCGCTTTTTTTTTTTTTAACAATTCAATTAGTTTACAATTCAAATTCTACCATTTGAAACATTTGATTTGTCGTCTGCAAATACGTTGGATCTGGATAGGCGCAAAATTTTGTCTTTGACCCATATATAAATTGTCGTCTGCAAATAGATTGAATTTGGACAGGCTCAAAATTTTGTCGCTTGGTAAATATATAAGTCACGAGTCCGACATTAGCTGGTCGTGAAACCTTTTCTCACGGATGGTGGATGAACATTTGAACGTAACATTTAAAAACAAGAGGGCCATGATGGCCCTGTATCGCTCCACTGGCTATTAAGTAAAAACACTACAAGCCAAACATTACAATATTCAGCAAATTGATTTCAAACACAAGGACATGCAAACACTTTTCTATCTAATCCTACGAGAAAGTTGTGATCCATGGGCAAAGCCAATTTTGATCGCAAAGCTATAATTATTTGAATCCTGGTGGAGGTCCACAATATAAAGCTCCATACCAAATAATTCAGTTCTTGAATGTTATAAACAAGAAGATTTTCAAATTTTTCTCAATGAAAAGCCCCGTAAAACATGAAACCCATGAGAGGAGAAGATTTTTAAAGAATTCCTTCATTTCTGTATAGTGCAAGAAGCCCCCATTCACCAGAGCCACGTTTTTTGACAGATCAAAATTTTATGAACAGTTTTTGAAAAGGGTCACCCAAGGAACAATCCTGTGAAATCATTTCGAAATCTGACCAGCGGTTTCAGAGAAGAAGAATTTTGAAGAATTCCTTCATTTCTATATGGTGCAAGAAGCCCCCATTCACCAGAACCACATTTTTTGACGGATCAAAATTTTACGAACAAATTTTAAAAAGGGTCACCCAAAGAGCATATCTGTGAAATTATTTCAAAATCTGACCCGTGGTTTCAGAGGAGAAGATTTTTAAAGAACTCCCTAAAAAATTCCATTTGGTTGCAATGGCAACCAGAGTTTTTGATGGAATCAAATTCTGTGAACAGTTTTTAAAGAGGACCTTCCAAGGAACATTCCAGCCAAGTTTGGTCCAAATCCGCCCAGTGGTTTAGGAGGAGTTGATGTTTAAAGAATTGTTGACGACACACGACGCACGACGGACACCAGGTGATCCTAAAAGCTCCCCTTGAGCACGTTGTGCTCAAGTGAGCTAAAAAGTTAACATACGGATGGACGCACAACGGACAACGGGCCATAACATAAGCCTGCTGGCCTTCGGCCAGTGGAGCTAAAAAACTTGTCTAGCACCAATCATGTATCACTGCAGCTTGATAATCAAGGGAGGTAAATAGTAACGAACTTTATCTTTCATAAAAAGAGTTATTTCCCTTGATTAATGTTTAAATTGAAGTGACAATATTTTGAAGCCCATGTTAAACTTGCGATCCCTGGAATGAAGGCAATTTTGACCCCAGACCTACAATATGAAACTAGAATGTGTGGTTATAAACAAAAAGATTTTTTAATCTTGCCCAACAAAAAGTCATGTAAAACAAGTTTGCTGAATAAAAGGCCCTGTAAAATATGTGATCCATGACACAGGTTTATCAAGTTTTCACTATAAAAGCCAATGTAAAACTTGTGACCCCTGGTGTGGAGTCAAACTTGACCCCCAAAGTTAAAATTTGGGCCCTCTTGGTAAAGGCCCATTATATAAAGTTACATGCAAAATTTGGTAGCCCTAGGCCTAAATATGGCTATGTACAAGTAGATTATTAAAGTTTCCTTATATAAGACCATGTAGAACTTGTGACCCCCTGGGGTGGGGCTACATTTGACCCCCTGGGCTATAATTTGGGCACCCTTGATAGAGACCCCCTAGATAAAGCTAAATGCAAAATTTGATAGCCCTAGCCCTTATAGCTAGATGCGAAAGATTTTCCTATATAAGCCCGCCCATGTAAAACATGTTACCCCCCGGGGCGAAGTCAAATTTGATCCTCGGCTATAATTTGGACACCCTTGGTACAGGTCCACTAGATAAAGCTACATGCCAAATTTGGTCGTCCTAGGCCCCATGGCTAGGTAGAAGAGGAATTTTAAAGTTCTCCCTAAATAAGCCCATGTAAAACTTGTGACCCCCGGGGCGGGGCCAATTTTGACCCCAGGGCTATAAATTGAAGAAACTTGGTAGAGGTCCACTAGATAAAGCTACATGCCAAATTTGGTAGCCCTTGGCCTTACGGTTTCAGACAAGAAGATTTTCAAAGATTTTCAAAATTTTTCAGTTTTGTTGCCATGGCAACCAGAGTTTTTGAAGGAATTAAATTCTTTCAAGAAATTCTGAAGAGGACCATGGCAGGATCATTTCTGTGAAGTTTCATCAAAATTGGATGGGTAGTTTCAGAGAAGAAGACGTTTTAAAAAAAAGTTAACGCACGGACGGACGGACGCACGGACGGACGGACGGACGGACGGACGGACGGACGGACGGACGCACGACGGACAACAGGCCATGACATAAGCCCGCTGGCCTTCGGCCAGTGGAGCTAAAAACAACACTTGGAAACCAAGCTGAAAGCAGTCCTCAGCCGGGGTTACTCGTATGTCATCGTAAACATACCGTACTGAAGACCGTATATGACGCTATGTCGCAGTTACGGACTTTTCCCGTCCTGTCTGATTTTTTTTCGTGTCTGGTCAGTACACGAATTTTTACAATCCTAGCGCCGTTTTTGCCAACATACCCGATAAAATTTCGGACACTGTAGACCTGCACCAGATTCCACATTCTGGAAGTTTGATTTTGATCTATTCAGGCTGCAAACGAACTGCATTTATGCTAGGGCATTCTAAGAGCTAAGAAAGATGTTTCTCTACCAATTACGATTTTATCGACGGCTGTAAATACAGTTCCAATGAATAGGCATTTTGATCATCGTTCAGAACACAGTAGTGGACGGTGAAGATCTAGATCACACAGGCACAGAATGTGTTATTGATCTTAATCTACGTCATCCGCAAAAACTGTTTTTGTTACTTATGGCATATTAAGAGTGAAAACTTTCGGAATTTTGACAGTTTCACACTAAGAGAGTTAGATCCATACAAAAATAGTCCATTATCTCGGTCGAGTAATTAAAGCAATTAATCATAGCACTATAATGATGGATTGCGCATGAAACACGAACAGTTTCTAAATATAACTGACTTCGATTACAAACTAGGGTAATTAAAGATATGAGTTTGATGTTCAATGAAAATCCTTCGACATAATTACATGAATTATCTACGGGATTCTAATGTCAGCTTCGTACAAGCGAAAGTTGATTTTAAGTGTTGTGAGCACTTAACATTGCTGGGAGCGTTCACTGTAATGCCAGACAATGTAGATGAAATTCAGACTGAACAGAAAGTAAAGTCTGATCTTTGATCTATTGACTGATAACTGTTAGTTTAAGGTCCATGGCTTCAACTGTTCGGAACCTTTGTTTGAGTTTTTAGATCTTAACTTTGTACTGACTCTTATATTGCTAAATCATAAAAAAAAAAAAAAAATAGTCGATTGTTAAAAACCAAAACACATTGACGTCGAAGCTCTTTTTTTTTCTGTGAAATATCAAATAAACGGACAGTGTGGATCTAAAATCAGACTGCACGTTCTATGCAGTCTGATCTTGATATACACTGGCCACAAAAGCACTCTTAAGAGTCGCCCTCAGGAGACTACGGATGAGGTTTCCCTTCTATCAGCCCGACCGTGTAGCTCAGTGGTTAGCGTATCTGACACCTGACCTGGAGGTTGCGGGTTCGATACCCGGTTGCGTTTTCTTTCCAGCGATTTTTCGCCTCTCGCCTCTGATGCAAGTGAGAAAAGTAGCCAGTGACTTTTGAAAGAAAGTACTGGTGTGAGAAAACCAGGAAACACACGGGTGCGTCACTGACCGCCATGATATGACCTAAGCTGTTAAAACGGCGTTAAATTCCAATCCAAACCGAACAAAACTTCCCTTCTATCATCCAGTCTGTTGCATGATAGGTCGTTATTGGAAAACTGTCATTGGTTAAGCAGCCTAGTTATCAAAGTTTCCAATAACTTTGTATGATGTAGTCGTTTGTCTGAATTTTTGACAACTGTCTCAGGAAAGAGAGACACCATTTGCCAGGCACACATACCCCCCACTCCCCCTGGAAAGAAAAATAAGTGTGGAAAAAAATAGGAAAGAAACAAAAAGGAGATGGTCACAGTTATTCAAGTGCATTGTTCGCGTTTTACTATAAGACAATTTGTTTTTTGTATTTGCTTAAAACTTTTAAATTCGGAACAAGTCGGAATATTCTTAACCCTTAGGCTGCTAAGCGCGACTCACTAACCTTTTGCGGACAGTGTTGATCAAGATCAGACTGCACTGAACGTGCAGTTTGGATTTTTACTATCGAAATGAAAATTTTATTTGAGTTATTTGACAGGATAAAGGTGAAATGATGCATTCTACTTTTTTGCCCTCTGCAGTACTTTCAGTACTTTGTTTTCCTGACAGAAATTGACCGATATAATAATTATATCATGTCACTTGTGTAAGAGACAAGTTGGCTTCTTTAAAAAAGAAGCCAGGAGAGGTCAGCATCAATGATTTCAAATAGTTTATTGGCTTTTAATTTCAATATATTTAGGTACATGTAAACAAACATGTAAAAAAGCCGCCGCGTGGAAACTTCTTTTGCTTTACATGACGGTCATTTGACCTTCTTTCCGCCTTTTCAAGTCGCATGATCTTGTCCAGCGGTCTTCTTTCTCTTTTTTAACGAAATTCTTCTTATTTTTTCTTCTGCTTAGATTTATTTGCTTAATGAAAAATTACAGTTATTTGAGAGGTCATTTGCAATCATGGCAAATTAATATAACAAATCTTTTCTGAAATTCGTCATATAAAAATAAACCACGTCTATTTCCTATTTCGGTTTTTTGATTTCGCTTTATTTACAAAACCATGACGAAACAGACTGTGTATCAGAACAATTTCGCAAGAAACATGGATTTAGACAGCGAATTCTGTGGCAGTCTGCCTTTTAAACTCAACACTGTTGGAGAGGTCTGATGATCTCTCCAAGAAACAGAACGCAAAATACTTTGTTTGGGCTTTTGATTTTGTGATGTAACCGCAAACAGATGAAATGTCAAGCCTTTTGGCTGTTAAGCGCGACTCAAAGCATTTTTCTGGATAGTGAAGAGTAAGATCAGACTTTGAGAAATGTGCAGTCTGATTTGTGGACCACACCGTTTCAGACTTTGAGAGAGAGAGAGAGAGAGAGAGAGAGAGAGAGAGAGAGTATAAAAGTGCTAAATTTGAAGGATTTTATACTTTATTATTTAACGTATAGATCTATGGCTCTTAAAAGCTTTAAAACCCGTATTCATGGTGCCTGTAAAAAGGTAAGTGGCTCCCAATTTGACAGACATGGCAATAAAAAATAACAGAAGGTCGAGAATAGGTCAAAAAACCGCCTCATTAGGTCATATTCCAAAATAATCACAAAGCATGCTAAGGGTAAAAATTAGAAAAGAAAATATCACCATCTTGGATGGTACCTAGAACATTTTGGGAAAACAAGCAATTGATTTATAGAATTATTTGCTCCATTTGCCACATCGTTTTACAAAAGCAGTCCACAGCAGGGTGAGTAAACAATCGTAATTAGAGCAAAATTAATGCTTTGTATATATAGACGAGTCTAAAATTTTATAATATGGTAAAGGGTTAACCTCTATGCAATGATCCCCTCATCACATTGCATCTAATCATTAACCCTTAGAGCGCAATATAAAATCAACTTTAAGTGTATTTAATTACAATGTATACCAGGATAAGACTGTACAGTCTGATCTTGGGTCAACACTGTTCCCTAGGATATTACTTACTCTGACCAAAACCCCATGAAACAGTAATATTAAGTGTTCTTCTTCAGCATGTATATTTCATGAATTTTTACCAAAAACTGAACTGGTGAAATGGTAAAATTCGTACGTAGAAGGGAAGAAAACATTGTAAGATAACAGCATTTTCTCCTTATGCCACGATGTTTTCAAAAGCCTTCTACCTCAAGATCCTCAAAATGCCTGATAGTTAACCCATAACCTGCTAAATAAATTGAAAGAAACATTCAAGCTAATAGCAAAAATCCTTAATTATGTTGCTAACTTATTTTTGTGGAAAAATATCTTTATCGGACAGTGTAGATCCAAGATCAGACTGCACGTTCTGTGCAGTCTGATCTTGATCTACACTGTCCGCAAAAGGTCATTGAGTCGCGCTTAGCAGCCTAAGGGTTAAACGCTTAATACAAGGCTGTGAGGATTAAGATAATTACGTACAACTGTACATATCAAGTTACTCACTAAGCATACCTTAAGTTGTACACAGCTGGTTAATATCTCGTCAACTTTTTCACGACCAAATCAATAAATTTGACTTTTGTCCAGATGTTTGACTAGATTTCCACTGCATTTAAAACCGATTACGATCATAGTGTAGCATCAAGTAGCAGACGATGTAGATCCTAGATCAGACTGCTCGTTCTGTGCAGTCTGATCTTGAATCAACACCGTCCATTAAAAGGTATCAAAATTGCCATTTCTAGAGAAAGAGTTACTGAAAAGAAAGCATTTTATTGTAAATAAAACTCTGACGGATTGAAAAGACGAAATAGTTTTATACATTCTTACCGGCCTATACATCAAACGTTTGATGATTCATTATAACTTTTTAATGGTCTGTCTGACTCATCATTCGTAAAACAATTTTTAGCCTCGTGAAATTGCAAAGCAAAAAAAGAATAAACGGACAGTGTAGATGAAGGTCAGACCGAGCTTTCTTCTCGGTCTGTATTTGTATCAAGAGGTTTACATGACGTTTGGTGATTAAAGGCCCAATAGCGGCCATAAAATCAAAGCAGGAGTTAAAATGCATTTAGGTTTCCCACAATGTTAAATAATACCTTTAAAGTAAAAGATATAAAACATGTTGTAAAGATTACAGTCTGTTATTGTCATATGATGTAGTCGGCCCATGTATTAGTTGCTGGCAGAAAAATGAATTTCAAAATCAGGCAAAAAGTGAACATAAGATAGAGTTACCTAGCAACATTGAACCTAGTTCTGAAATTAATTATCTGCCAGCGACTAACACTTGGCCCAACCGTACAATATCAGAATGTCATCTTCACAATGATATGATATGATATGATATGAGTTGAATTTAAATGCATTTTAACATCCGCTTTGTTACTCTCGGCAGCTATTGTCACTTGAAATTTCAACTTTTACAAGTTGTCTCAAACAGCGATCGTGTTACACTAATTTAGCTCCTTAACTCTTCACCAGACGACACTTTTCAACAAAATGAAAGCATTTGCAGACGACAAATTAAATTTGGCTGAAATGATAAAGTTTGTCGTTGAGAGGATGGAAAACACTATGGGAACAGGAGAAAATGCTGGCTACCAGCATTTATCCTTTTCCCTCCATGTTTCGAAAAGCTATCTTTAGGGGTCGTTGAAATACAGAACTGTGCGGTAAAGGTTAAAATGCAGATAGAAAATGTACTCCAAGACTGCGGAATAAATAGAACAAAATTTCCTTGTCCAAACCTCTAATATTGCGATTTAACCCTTTACCACACAATGACGCCTTTTGACGCCCCTAAAAAAGAGGCCTTTTGAAAACATTGTGGGAAAAGGAGAAAATGCTGGTAACCAGCATTTTCTCCTTTTCCCACAAAGTTTTCTACCCTATCGAAGAAAAGTTGCGTCATTTGAGCCACTATGAAATTGTCGTCTGCAAATGCTTTCAATTTGGATAGGTCTAAAATTTTGCCGTGTGGTAAAGGGTTAAAAGTGTGTTTGTGTTCCCCCTCCAGGGAAAAAATCTTATCATTTCTGTACAGGTTCTATGCAGTCTGAACTTGATGAACTGCACTGTCCGCAAAAGCTCATTGAGTGCCGAAATCAGTCTAAAAGTCAAGACGTTTTTATTTTGTGGACAGTGTGGCTTCAGATCAAACTGCACTTTCCCTGTACATGTATATCTAGTCAACATTCTTATCAGCTATACATAAAAGATTAAGTGATTCATTATAACTTGTGAAATATTGTTTGACTCATCAATAGCAAAATAAAAGTTAACTCTATACGACACAATCCCGAGTTTTAACGACATTTAGGAAGACTTTCGAAAACATGGTGGGAACAGGAGAAAATGATGGTAACCAACATTTTCTCCTTTTCCCAGAATATTTTCTAATCCTTCAAACACGAACTTTTATTTTTGAGTCACAGTTATTTGTCGTCTGTGAAAGCTTTCAATTTTGGCAAGTTTAAAATTTTGTCGTTTGGTAAAGAGTTAACTCTTGGGATGCAGAAAAGAGATCTAGATTTTGAGGAAAGAGTAAATCCAAGATCAGACGACGAAGGATGATAGTCTAATCTTAATCCATATTTTTTGACCATATAATGCTCAAGTTATGTCCCTTTTTCATGACTGAAAAAAATTAATGTTCGTTTAACTATTTTGGCGCTCAACAGATGACATTTTTTTTAAATCTCTAAAACAATTGAACAGTACATTTCCAGCCAATTGTAAAATTACAATCACTCCAATTTCAAAGTTCGCTTCGTCGGAAAAACCTCACCATAACGAACAGTGTAGATCAGAGATCAAGCAGCACCTTCTGTGCAGTCTGATCTTGATCTACACTGCCCATCACAGCGTGGGTATTGTTTGACAACCAAAGGATTAACAGAACAGAAGATATATTTATTTATGACTTGTACACAAGATACATCGTCAGTTATACAAATTTGATATACCAAATATACAGTCTAACATAGGTCAAAGCAAGCAAAAGACTATAGTAGCAATGAAAACAAGAATGAAAGAATGTAAGTCATCTGAAATAACCCATTAAACATTCGTTTGAAATAATGTTTTGGAGAGTGAGTCGAAAAGGGAAATTTAACGATACAATGCAAATTAGTTATGTCGGTAAATTATAAATTAATTCTTGATCCTTAGACTGCTAAGTGCGACTCACTGACCTTTTGCGGACAGTGTAGATCAAGATCAGACTCCACTGATCGTGCAGTCTGATCTTGGATCTACACTGTCCGATAAGGAGATATTATTTCCCAAAACATAACTTTGAAATAGCAATATTTGTGTTCTTACTATCGAATTGAAAATTTCCTTTTAGTTATTTAACAGTATAAAGGTTAATTCTAATTGGAATTTGTTCACACTTAACCTGCCAAGCGCGACTCACTGCCCCTTTTGCGGACAGTGTAGATCAAGATCAGACTGCACAGAACGTGCAGTCTGATCTTGGATCTACACTGTCCGATAACGAGATATTATTCCCCAAAACATAACTTTGCAATTTGTTAACACTTACGCTGGTAAATAATTTAACACATATCCTGCTAAACAACAAACATCAAACTTTCAAGTCGATAGTAAAAACCCAAATGTTGCTATTTCAAAATTATTTTTGGGGTAATAAATGTATCCTTATCGGAAAGTGTAGATCCAAGATCAGACTGCACGTTCTGTGCAGTCTGATCTTGATCTACACTGTCCGCAAAAGGTCAATGAGTCGCGCTCAGCAGCCTATGGGTTAAAATCAATATGTTGGCCAATATAGTGCGTACCGCACCTTTAGTTGTATGCCAGTGAGTCAGGTTTAGATAAAGATCTGGCTGCATCTTTCTTGCCGATTAATCTTGAATCTACACTTTCCAAAAGTTTCTTACAAATTCTGACTGTTGTAATAATTTTACCTCATTAAGCTTTTTTTTTTCATTCATTTCTGAATGAAAGGGTCAACATGTTCTCTGTGCCTGAGATTTGTTTGTTTCTTTGTATTGGAGTTCAATGCCGTTTTATCAACTTAGGTCATATCCCGGCGGTCAGCGCACCTACACGTTTGTTTCCTGGCTTTCTCACACTACTACTGACACAATTTTCTTTTCAAGCCACTGACTACTTTTCTGTCATGCATCAGACGTGAGAGGCGAAAATTTGCCAGAAAGAAGGTTTGCCTCAATCGGGTATCGAACTCGTAACACCAGGACACGAGCCAGATATGCTTACCACTGAGCAACCCGGCCGGGCCTTTGCCTGATCATTTCAATCAGTGTGTTACATTTTGATTTAGATATTTAACTTTTTACCGGTCGACAAAAAAAAAAACTAGATCTGTTCAAATTGAAAGCATCTGCAGACGACATACCGAATGTGGCTTAAATGATTCGGAAAGAAAAGAAAACATAACGGGTAAAGGAGAATACTTGTTACTAGCAATTTCTCCTTTTCCTACCATGTTTTCCAAAACCTTTTTTTACCCAGGGTCGTTAACGCTCGGAATTGTGTGGAAAAGGTTTAAGCGCCTATCACAAGAATTAGTTTTGCGGCCAGGCTATAACAAGATCCGACCGCACAAAACGGGCATTCATTAGGCGTTTAGCGGCGTTTTCGAAAGCAGCGTGTTAGCAACAACGCGGCGACCGGTGCACCGATCCACACGTTCCTGGAATTTCCTTTCATTTTCATTTGCACATCGGACAGTATTCCCTTGGTCACAGACTGCTTTCCCAAATAAACGAAGTAGAAACAGTTTTCAGAGGTGATAAGGGAATGATTTTTGTCGCCACGGCCATTATCTATCCTGGAAAAACGGTCCGGTCGGGCTGGTGTTTGAACGCAACAAAGTTTATAAGGCCTAGTTTACAAGCCCTACACACGTTACGGACACAGCTTCCCGGACTACGCTCTCAGCGTGAAAATTACGTGAATCATAGATAATTTAATTTTATTGTCGCCTCGGATGAATATGTATATCGTAATGATTAACCCCTAGGCTGCTAAACGCGACTCACCAACCTTTTGCGGACAGTGTAGATCAAGATCAGACTGCACAGAACGTGCAGTCTGATCTTGGATCTACACTGTCCGATAAGGTGATATTATTCCGCAAAACATAACTTTGAAATAGCAATATTTTGGTTTTCATTATCGAATTGAAAATTTCATTTTAGTTATTTAACAAGGTAAGGGTTAATACTTATTTGAATTTTAACTCTTTACCAAACGACAACATTTCAGATTTGTCAAAATTCAAAGCATTTGCAGACGACAAAATTAATTAAATGTGACTTAAAAGATGTAAGTTGTCTGTGAAAGGGTGGAAAACATAGTGGGAAAGGCAGAAAATGCTGGATACCAGCATTTTCTCCTTTTCCAACAATGTTTTCAAATGGCCTTCTTGTAAAGGTCATTTAAACTGACATTTAACACTTTACCAGACGACAAAATTTTAGACTGGTCCAAATTTGCGCCATTTGCAGACGACAAATTAGATGAAGCTCAAATGATGCATTGTGGAAAATGGAGAAAATACTCGGTACAAGCATTGTTTCCTTTTCCTACGAGGTTTTCCCAAAATTAAAGTCTTCTATCCCAGGGTGGTTGAAACACGGGACTGGTTTGGAAAGAGTTAAAACCGGCGAACGAAAATGTTGAGCATCATCAGCAGTTTCTGCAATTGTGGCGATGTTTTTATCTTTCTTCCCCATCAAAGTCTGGTTATTTTTGTAAGGCGATCTAGATTTTCATGAAATTGTATCAGGAAATTTTGCTAAATATTGTGGAAAGAAACTAGGGGCTTTAATAGGAGTATTGTTCCTAGAAATGGTGAAAGAAGTCCTTTGAAAGCATGGGCTGGTGCACTGATCGTCGTGACAAAGCCGCAAAGTCGTCGAAATGGCAATAATGAAACATCAAATAAACCGACGTAAGCGTTAAATCTTTCCATACTATAGCTGACACCAGAAGCTTTTGTGGACAGTTTAGATCAAGATCAGACTGCACAGAACGTGCATTCGGATCTCTGATCTACACTGTCCACAGCTTTCTAATAGATTATGACCAAATTATCTCTTGATCTTTTAGCGGAACTGTATTTGTAGCCAGTGAGATATTTCAATTATGCAGAAGTGAAAGAGATAAAGAGGAAAGGAAAAGAACGTAGCGCACTGTCTTGCAGGGGATTAACTCTTTACCCCAAATAAATAAATTGCACCTTTTCAACGGCTATAGAGGTGCAGTCCCTCTTGTGAAGAAGGCAGTTTGATCATGATCTTAAAAAAAAAAGTAGTGGAAAGTGTAGACCAGAGATAAGACTGCACGTTCTATGCGGTCTGATCTTGATCCAGATTGTCCACAAAAGCTTCTTGTGTAATCTATGGTATGGAAAAAGTTAATCTTTTCTGTCGCCAAGTGAATAATTTTTTGTTTATCTCGAGGTCTATAAATATCTTTGCACAGCAAATGACAAGATCCTGAGGAAATAAATTAGAGCTAAATTACAGACGATGTGGATTCTAGACCGGACGGTGCTGTCTGTGACGTCATTTGTAGTCTGATCTTGATCCAAACTGACAGTAAAAGCTGCCAGTGTTTTCCATGAATACGGACAGAGTGATGTCAAATCATTAACATAAGATAACCAACCAACAATAAAAGATCGTTTGTAAACTTTAAGAGACGTTAACCTCTTGAAGATGCTGACGTTAACGCAAACGTATGTCATGTGTCATATGTCATTGATCTACGCACGTTCTTCCAGTGAGCTTTATTTATTACACTTTGCAGACGACATTTTATATTTCCGTCTGATAGCAGACTTCTTTTGAAATAATTGTAACAAATGAAGAAATGGCTTATGATGCACAATTTCTCTTTTTGCCACATGCTTCTTCACATGTTTCGATGAACTTAACTTTTACCCTATGTCACACAGTTGCGAATTTGAACGATATTGGGGAAGAAAGCTTTTTAAAACATTGTGAGAAAAGGAGAAAATGCTGGTATCCATCATTTTCTCCTTTTCCAACATTGTTTTTCCATACGCTTACATACAAAATCCATCAATTAACCCTTAGGCTGCTAATCGCGACTCACTGACCTTTTGCGGATAGTGTAGATCAAGATCAGACTGCACAGAACGTGCAGTCTGATCTTGGACATACACTGTCCGAGGAGGAGATATTATTCCTCAAAACAAAACTTTGAAATATCAATATTTTGGTTTTCACTGTAGAAATAAAAAAATTATTCTAGTTATTTAGCAGGATATGGGTTAAGCCACATAAGATTTGTCGTTTGCAAATTGTCTCAATTTGAACCAATCTAAATTTATGTCGTTTGGTGAAGACGAAAGAGTTAGTTTGCATTTATAACAAGGGTGTCGTCTGCTGCATTTTTTTCCAGGAGAGAACGACATAAAATCTAGAAAATACGAAAGTTTGCGTCTTTACGACTGTTATATAAATCTGCTTACAGTAAAAACAACTCTTGAACTTTTACTTATTGCTATGAATACAATTGTAAGAAGTGGAACAAAACCATACATGAAACTTATTCCCAGAAAACCAAAAATACAGCAAAGAATGTTCCAAAATAGTTGGTCTGATTTTTTTTAAGGAATTGCGTTTAGTTATACTAACTATAGAACATTCATCAAAGCAGCCGCGGGATTCTAAAGGTCATTGACGTCTTAAAGCTCTCCTTACCAAACGATAATATGGCCTGCAACACGCGAAAATGGGCATTCGGACATTTGCGTAAAGTGTCGTCTCGGATCAGCCTGCGCAGTTAGCGCAGGCTAATCCGAGACGGCACTTTACGACTATATTAGATTTTGTGCTACGGTAGACTTGTGCAAAACAGAAAATTACATGAAAACGGAAAGTGTCGTTTCGGATTAGCCTGCCCGGACTGCACAGGCTGATCCGAGACGACACTTTACGCAAATGACCGAATGCCCCTTTTCGCGTGTTGCAGGCCATATTCTAGAACAGAACAGGACACACAAAAAGTTTGTTCTAGACAATATTTTAGTTGATTGATTAGTTGTATGGTGTTTAACGCCGTTTTAAACATTAAATCAATCGTATCGCGGCGGCCAGTGCAACTATCCATGCTTTCCTGGAGTTTCATTTACCAGTACTCCGCACAAAATTCTTTCCAAGCCACCGGCTGCTTTTTCACATAACCGTCGTCGAAACAATGGTCAGCGGTGAGAGAGACAATATTTTAGACTTGTCCAATTTAAAACTAATTGCAGACAACATGTTAGAAATGTTTCAATTGATAGAATTGGGCTACGAAGGAGCAGAAAACATTGTGGAAAATGCAAATAAATGCTAGTTACCAGCATCTTCTTTTTTTCTTTTACCACATTGTTTTCCAAAGCTTGATTCGCTAGGATCATTAAAACTCGGGATTATTCGATAAAAGGTTAACAAGAAGATAAATTTTCGATTTGTCCGAAAGGAAATCACCGAGAAGCGCCAAATTTGTGGCTAAAATGATAGGACCTGTCCTGAGCAGGGAAGAAAACAGTGTGGGAAAGGGAGAAAATGTTGGTCGCCAGTATTTTTTTCTTTTGTCATATTTTCAAAAGTTCTTTTCTTTAGGGTGGTAGAACACGGGATAGATTGTTTAACCCTTTATCTCACAATCTTGACTTAACAACCCGGAGGAAAAGGACATATAAAAACATTGTGGGAAACGGAGAAAATGCTGGTAACCAGCATTTTCTCCTTTTCCAACAATGTTTTCTTGCCTTTCAAAAACAAATTTAATAATTTTTGCAACATTTTATTTGTCGCCTGCAAATGCTTCTAATTTAGACTGGTCTAAAATTTTGTCGTTTTGTAAAGAGTTAAACACTAAGTGCATCGTGGACAACGTGGATTACCCAACGTTTACACCATTTTCCCGGCAGCCACGACAGCCCCGTTTCTGACAACCGTGGACAAAACGGGATTGACGTAATACAACGCAGAGCAACCGGATAAGCAAACTTAATCGCATCAGAACTTACCAGCATGTAACAAGCCGTAACAAGACTGAGAGACGATCCATGTTTGGACGTGGAAGCCCTTTTTTTCACCGGTATCGAACAGGCCGTAGTAGAAAGCAACGATCAACCCGTTCCGCTACGATATGTTAGGTTTCTCATCAGCACTAGGACTGCCGTGGCAATTTTTTTGACAGTCAAAAAATCTGGCACGGCAACCCCGGTGATCACGGTCTGATAAGTTTGCTTATCCCGTTCCTCTGCCTTGTATTACGTCAATCCTGTTTTGTCCACTGTTGTCAGAAACGGGGCTGCCGTGGCTGCCGGGAACATGGTGTAAACGTAGGTTTCCCTCTACGGCTTGTCACGGATACCGTGAGGTACCGTAAAGAGACCTAAACTAAACTTGGTAAATGGAGAAAAAAACGAACAAAATCTCACGGCACACCACGTTTCAGACAAACGGGGCTGCTGTGGCTGCCGGGAACATGGTGTAAACGTAGGGTTAGGTTGCTACCTGAGCACGTATTGTGATCTTAGCTTCACTCTTGTATATTTTGTAAAATATTGTGAGACAAGAAACAACCTTGAAACAAAAAGAAACAGAAAAGAAAAATACACATGCAGTGAATTAATACTGAACATCTTTTTAGGCAGTTAAGAAACTATTGCGTTTCGAAATGTTTTACCATCTGCCTAATTTGAAAAAGAAAAGCGATCAAGAATACGTATTCATGTGAAAACATTTAAACCATTTCAACCTTTTGAAAACACTTTGAAAAAAAATGCTTGTAACCTTTCAAAGACAACTACTATCATTTAAGCCTCTGCTCATGCTTTGAATTATGATCTGCATATAATTTTGTACCATATAACCTTAACTATTACCATACTAAAGACGACAACAGAAGCTTTTGTGGACAGTGTGGATCAAGATCAGACTGCACAGAACGTGCAGTCTGATCTCTGATCTACACTGACCACTGCTATATTGTAGATTATGGCTGAACTGTCTCTTGATTTTGCAGATGAAATGTATTTTTAGCCTTTGAGAAAATATTATTTATTTACTAGTGGTGAAAGAGTTAAAATACAGTTCAACAATCAAGCATTCAAGAACTATATGTTGATTATTATGATCTTAATATGACACAAGGCCAGAAATCGTTGTGAAAAAAGGGAGAAATGACTCATTCTGAGCCATTTCTCCTTTTATGACAATGTTTTCAAATGTCATCTGTAGGAGATTCCTCATAAAATGTTAACCTGCTGATTAGATTTTAAGGTTCAGGGTTTAATGCTAAGTAACAAAGGCTGAATTGTAAACACTGAAATGTGACTAAATACCGACATATCAAATGGTATAGTGAGCACTTGCGGTAGACCGCTACGCCTTTTTATATTGAAATTATGTTAATTGCTGCATGTCAGTATAATCCCTTCCTTTTACGTATACACTTCCCCATCTTCCTTTTCATGCCTCGCCTGTTCTTTCCCAACTCCTCGTCGTCGTCGTCATCATCATCATCACTATTGTTGAGTTGTGAAAAAACACAAGACTTTGCAACATGATGTACATTATGTACAAGTCAAATAAAACATCTATCGATCTAAGATCATCATAAGGATAGTGAAGATGACGTCGATGACAAAGGTGACATAGAAGAAGAACAAGAAGAAGAAGAACAAGAATATATCCACATTCCATGATAAGGGTCTAACTAATACAACTATTTTTCTTTCCTTCCCTTCAGTCTTTCAAATGTCAACTCGGCGCCCACGAAGCAGACAATATTTCGCCACCATTTTCTCTTTGAGATAATTTGACTGGTCGTTTCAGAAATGAAACCATATATATATGGCTGTATATAACACTAACAGTCCTTTTTCCTCTCAAACCTATTGTCCTTTATTTTAGGTATTATCGTGCGACAAAATTGAAAGCATATGCAGCTTAAATGATAAAATTTGTGTTTGAAAGCATAAACCATTGTGTGAAGCGGAGAAAATGCTGGTTACCAGCATTTTCTCCTTTTCCACAATATTTTCAAAAGGCTTCTTGTCGGGATCGTTAAAACTTGTGATTGTAAAGGGTAACTCTTTCAGAGCAAAATATGCATGTATGTGTACAAATCCGACATATTTCGACGGCTGCAAGTTCAATCCACTGAAACTAAGTCAGATATTTATGTTAAAGGCTTGACAAAACCAGGAGAAGGTATAGATCCAAGATCAGACTGCACGTTCTGTGTAGTCGGCTCTTGATCTTTCTGTCCACATAAGCCCCAGTTTTCGCCTATGGCGCTGATAAGGTGTAAGCCGAATATCATTCTTAAAGTATGTTAGTTGTAATTCTAGATTAAGTTACATTGCTTGTAAGAACTTATCATAACGACGTTGAAACATTGTGAAAAAGAGGAGAAAATGCCTCTATTATTACCAGCCATGTTTCCTGTCCCTTCAACGTGTTTCAACGTATTGCATTCATGTACTGATGAATGAAACGTGTTGAATATTCATGTTTTATATCTAACACACAGGAACTTTAAAAAGGATGCTTTCAACGTCATAATACTATATATACTGAAACCTGACCTTGTGCGCTAACGAATAGCGGCCCACTGGCAAGATGCGTCTCCGTGAGGCATTTAACCAAGCAAGTCATAACATTATTATGGATTCACAAAATTCAAATATCTGATAAAGAGCTGAATCTGGAGTTAGACTGGTCCGTTGGCATTCAGAAAATTGACCATTAGCAAAAAAAGTACATGTATCGAACCAGGTCGGCCTACACGGACGGCACAGACTAATCTGGGTCGATACTGTTTGCAGATGCATCAAACTCCCTTTTGACAGAGTACTGCTCAGTTAATTTTATGTAACTAACAACATGAACAAATCAATCTAGACAGTTTAGTAATGAGTATTGAAATATACAATAGTTCTTGACGACTTACAGATCGAATCAATATTTCCAGGCACTACAAAAATAAGTTAATAGAATTTCTAGATCGTTTCGGTCAGAATTTCGATCAAATTGAAAATCTTATTACTGAAAGCGATTTATGATATCCTCAAAGTGCGAAGTCACAAAGATTTAACCATTTAACATAAAATCCTGCAAGAAGTGGGAAATGGAGATAATGCAAGTTAGCAGCATTTTCTACTTTTTTTCCCACAATGTGTTCTATCCTTTCCATGACAAATTCCATCATTAAATTCTGAGCTACATCTACTTTGTTACATGCAAACCCTGTTACTTTGGACGAGTCGAAAGTTTGTCGTCTGGTAAAGACTTTAACTCTTTCATCGCCAAATAAATAAACTCGACCTCTTTCGACGGCTATAAATACAATCCGTTGAAACTCACAAATATTTTGATTGTATAGGCTTGACTAAACAAGCGGACGGTATAGATCAAAGATCAGACTGCACGTTCTGTGCAGTCTGATCTTGATCTATGCCGTCCGCAAAAGTCACAGTTTTCGCCTATGGCGCCGAAAGAGTTGATAGCCTAATTCAAACTCAAGTGACTTGCAGAAGGGTATGAAAATAACAAAAAAAAAAAACCGGAAGGTAGGAGTGAGTTTGAGAAGTGAACGACTGGTTGACTAAATGATATTTTACGCCGCTATCAATACTATTTCAATACTAGTACTCATCTCACGGCAACAACTCACACAGTATGTATTAGGTTTCACCATTACTAGGCCAGGGCTCTAAAGTGTCTCGCCCATGGACACTCCCGAGAAGAGAAAGTGAAAGAAGTTGGTATTTTCTCAATGCTTTAAAGCGACCTACAACCAGACTGGGTGATGACTTGCGGGGTTACATATATTACGAAGACAAACCATAAATGGGACAGCCATCGTGACATTCTTTGCGATATTTTAGTTTACGGGCAGTCGTTGCTGGCGAACGTACTTGATTAGTTTTTGACAACACTTTAAACAGAAAAACCCGCTCAAACGAAATCTAGTTTTGTGCCTCTTTAAATGTGGCCCTTCAGATTTTGGGACGAAAATTTTACAAAAATACAAAAAAATCAACCTTATACTCCCAAAGCCTTTTAATTTTCATTCATAAAACCCCAGTAGTCGAAAACCATCCGACAACAAGAGAAATTAGAGATTTACTACGGCCCAGGTCGACACCGACGGGAAACACGGTCTATTTCTACATGAGCAACTCTCTCATTTACTTACTGGAAATACACAGACGAAGCTTCAAACATAGCGTCCGAAGAAGACATTATGGAAAATAATTACATGCTTGTTATGTTATGGAATTTAAGCGTCATTAGTCACGTGCTAGTCACTTGACATTCACACAATGCTTTTTTGATTTCTGGCGCGAAATCTAAAAATACCTTAAGAGGCTACGTAGCCTTTTAAGGGAACACCATAATTTTTTTTTTGTAATTTTATGATTCTTAATTATTGATGATTTGTATTGTTTTTTCATATAAATTTCAGTGATATATATATTTTTTTATTTTGGTCAGATGTGATAAATCTAAATACCCACCTTTAAAAGTGCCACGGTGATTGACAATTTTGGGCTAAATTTTTCATTACGACACCTAGCGCATAGCCGACGATTAAGAAAGAAATTATCAAAGCGTTTTGAAGGCTATGAAGATCAAGATCAGATTGCATGGAAAGTGTAGTCTGGTTTTGGTTCAACTCTCCCGCTTTACATTGAGATATTCTAGCTTTAGGTAGCCTTTAAACTGAAACTATGGGTTAACCTGCACGAAACAAAACGTTCCTTTTGTTTGATTGACACTTTGATCCTTTCAGCACCTTATGCGAAGAAATTATTTTTTTTTCAATAAGCACTGATCAAGATCAGAAAACACAACGTGCAGTTTGATCTTGATTTAGACCATCCGCTTGTACAGACAAACCTGTAAGTTGTAAACCGGTTTTATTTTCACTGGATTGTATCGTAAGCTGCAGGAAGAGGTCGACTTCATATACATGTATTTAGCACTGATTAAATGAAGGGTTTAGTAGTTTTCTAAGCTATAATTGAGCTGTTTCAACCAGTTCTATTTATTTAGGGACCGAAGTTCGAAGGCCAAAATATGGTTTTCCTATATACGAAGAACTTTTTTCTTTTAATTACGTTAAAGTTTGTCCATGGTGCTGTTCAGAAACTGAAATTTGAAAGATTTGGGATTAGCAGTTCGCTCGAGGGCATTCAATGCGCAATCGAAATGTACGATAAAACAAGATTTGTGAAGTTTGATAAAACAACAGGAGAATGCGTTACACTGCAAGAAGATTGGCTCATCGAAAAGAAAGCCGAAAAAGACGAAAATTACTTCGTACAGGCAATGTATGAACCTATATTTGAACCGGTGAGAGTAGTTCACTAGCTTTTCTTTGCTCTATTCACTTGGTTTTTCGGCGTAGCTGTTTAACCCTTTCAGCGAAATCAGGGTCTTTTGCGGACGGCATAGATCAAGATCAGACTGCACAGAACGTGCAGTCTGATCTTGGATCCATGCCATCCGCATGTGTAGTCAAGCCTGTAAGAACAAAAATCTTTTTGAGACTCGTAGGACTGTATTTTCAGCCATCAAAATGGGTCGAGTTTATATAATTGGTGCTGAAAGAGTTCAGCTGGCTTTTGATTCACTTCTCGGTAATATGGAAAAGGCAAAGCCTCAATACGAGCGACGTGAATGATTTGTGGAACAAATATCTATTTATTCGAATGACGAGCTAGATTCTTGATCTTGAAATCAAGGGGTTTTGAGTTCAAATTCCGTCTTTGCCAAAACTAATTTTGAGCGTTGTCAAAAGTAGAAAGCATTTTTCTTTCGTAGATTTATACATGTGAAATAGGGCGAACTGTCCCTAATTTCCTGAACAAAATAAAGACAGTTCCTTGACAATTTCGTTAAGTTATGTCCCGAAAAAATATCTTGGAATGATTATTGGTCAACATGTAAAGACCATCTTATGGGAACATTTCCTCACTGCATGTAGATCTAGATCTATGTTAGAGAGACTTTGATTTTTACGAGGAATCCGTCAGAAGGTTGGGAAGAATACTAGTATTGAGCAGAGTACTGGTAAAAGGAACTTCAGGAATGCATGGTAGGTGCACTTGCCGCCGCAATGAATATACACACAAAAAGAAAAAACAAACAAACAAACAAAATCTTTCTTTCACTTCTTCGTTAGTCCACAGGTCTACCCACGTTTTACCTGGAGTTTCTTTACAATCAGAGTGCTTAGATCGCTAAAATCAGATTATAGACTATGTGGCTTTCCTTTTTCATCCCATCTGCTTTCCTACACATCCGTCGTTGAAACAGTGATCAGTGCAGAGACAGGAATGAATTCTGTCGCATTGACTAGATCTAGATCTATAATCAATCCTAGGAAAGAAATCTGCCGAGATATCCAACTTATGGCAAAAAAAACGCCAAACTTTTCGATCTATTAACAAGCTTTCGTAACATTAAATAGATCTAAATATATTTGAGCCATGTTGCGGTAAAAGAGGGTTTAATGCATCTCCGTGATGCATGATACCAAGCAAGTCATCACATAATTATTATACATCCATATTGTGTGATAACTGACTGAATCAAAAGGCATGCAAACTGGTCCTTTGACATGTAGAACGTTGAAAAATAGATCTAGCAAAGAGTTTTGATCCAGGTTAGCTTGCGCGGACTGCACAGGCCGACCTGGGTCGATAGTTTTTTGCAAATGCATTAAGCCCCCTTTTTACAGATCATAAATCCGGCTTTCTCTGTAAATGGTATTTTGAAACAGCCAAAAAACTAGTTTAGTCATGATTTCTTCGACACAATGTTTTCCGCAAAAAAAAGGCTCGTGTATGACGTAAGAATAGTATGATTAATGACGTCATTATTTGCTAGCATAGATCATTGCATATGTTTATACAAATAGACGCTTAATACGCTGAAAGTAAGTAAGAAATTAGATAATCTGTACTCATTAAAGTGAAAATGATTTTTAAGTAATCATCCGATCGGTAGATAATTTTTGTCATTTTTGACCAATCAGGTACTTGTGCGAAAGATTGTCATACGTGTGACGCTGTGCGACTAACCGGAAGACACTCAATTTTTAGTCATCCCTATTTAGATTTAGACTAAAACCCAGAACGAAGTCGGAATTTCATTTTTGAAAATCTAGAACGGTGTTACCGCAAAACGAGCTTCGCTCGTTACGGGCTTCGCCCGTAACTCGCTGTCGCTCGTTATTAGTCTCGAATGAATAAATGATAATTTGTTATTAGTTAAAAATACTGTAGATATGTTTATTCTGCTGGCCTATTGCGGGCCCATTTACGACAGCATAATACAAGGGTTGCTACCATTAATTACACCTTGGCAAATGTATATACATGTAATAGGGATATCTTTTACTGTACTAATTGATGATATTTTGTTTGCGTCACCTTATAACTCATTACTGTACAGTCTACCTTTAATTTCAGACATGCCATTCTAGCAGTAACTTCTTCTTTTCCAATCATGAGTTGAACTGACATCTAATATTGTAGATAGGTCTTTAAAAAATTCACTTTGCACAAAACAATAAGGAAAAGGGAAAATTGCTGACATGGTAGCTTTTTATTTTTTCACTTCAAACTGAACCACAATAGGGTTTTCATATTCATATTCCGGAACCTGTTACGCCGACTATCGGTCTTTATATATATATAAATATATATATATAAAAAAGGGGGAAAAGGATCTTTTTTGTTTCATTTGTTTTCTTTGAGTAACTGACTGACAGAACGACTGTGTTTATAAATCGATCGATAGGTTGATTTAGGCCCAAAAATAGTTGATCCTCCACTAGCCCGACCGTCTCTGACTTCGCCTCATCCCCCTGCTATTTTCTAGGGCCAAAGTAAAACAGAAATATCAGAGTCGTAAACATGGCGCATATCCACCAACCAGTCCAAACTGCATTATAAGTCTAAATCTAGATTTCGAATGTAACGCCTCTTTTATGATTTTATACTCAGGTTGATTTTTGATTTCAGACATCAGATGAATATTGGGATATTCCACAGACTTTTGGAACCGACTCATCTGTCGTTGCATACGTAAACACAAGAACATTGAATTCGAGCAGTGTGTAAGTAGGGTACTTCAGTTAAGGTAAAACTACACAGAGCCAGGCTTTTTTTTTTTCTTTCTTTAAATTATTTCAACGAATTATTGTATACCTTTACATCAAATAGTTATTCAATCCATTTTAAAACCACCTTTCGACGAATTATATTATTGCATTTACTGAGGACAAAAACCAAATTCTGGTAAAGGTACTAAAGCAGGTGATACTTGCAGAACTAACAGCGTGCTCAAACCAACCACAGGCCACCATCGTTCTATCATAGAATACCGAAATTTTCATTGCTCGATCATCGGACACCGTTGCTAAAAATAGCACGTTGTTGCGTCACCTCTGTATCCTATACAATAACAATAAAAATAAGTGTGCAACGAAACTGGAGAAAATTTGACCCTCTTTTCCTTTTGGAAAGGAAAGGAAAGGGGATGGATAATAAGGAAAAAATGCACTGTTCTTGTAAATGATTTTGAACCTTAATGTCCAAAACTTCTTCACTGATATGATTTGTCTTTGAAAAAGTAGCGAACACTGAGTGAAAAGGAAAGAAAGGTGGTTATCCATTATTTCAAAAGGTCATACTCTATGAAAAGGTGGTTTAATGCATCTGCAAAATTATCGATTTATATCAGCCTGCACAGTCCGAACAGGCTGACATGGTTGGAAAATTTTTGCTCTTCATAAATTTTTCTGCATGTCTTAGAATAATTCTGTCTCATGATTGTGTCGGTTGTTCAGTTGTAGCTAGCCCAGAAGAAAGTATACACAAAAGTAATACCGAAGGTATTCTTCGAGGCGCAAAGTGCCGAGAGGGGGAGGGAGCTTTCCCAGGAGGGTCTGAAGAGACTTTCACCAGAAAAGTTTTGAATTGTAGAAGCTTTTCAGTGGCCTCTAGTGACGACTTTTTTTTTGGCAAAATTGTCTTTTTTATTGCTTTCTTTTTTTTTTTACAAAGTATAAGTAACTGCGTTTCTGCATACGGATAGCTACGCCCCTGCATACCAATGCGACGACTTACCTGGTATAAGGAATAAAACTGCTCATCCTAGAGCTCCACTAAGATATTTTAAAAACATTGACATGTTTCAATCTTTATTTTTTGTCTGGTAAAAGTGTCAAACACAATATCTGCCATTTCAGACTTGCTGTACGATTTGTGGAGACTATCGACCCAGCGTTTTACCACATCAGCCTTGGCTTTCGTTATCAATTGAACAGGATCACCCTTAATTCTTTCAAAGACGGGAGGTGGGGTGTGGAGGTAAAGATCCCGTACGACGTCAAGAAAGAAAACACTGATTTCAAAGTAGAGTTCTTCATGAGGGACTCCTATTTTGAAGTAAGTTAATTGTTTCGAATTGGTGTTCCACACCATATTCAACGGTTCAACTATTTATCTTTTCCTGCGTTTTTCTTTGATTCCGTTAGTAACTTGATAAACCATTATTGCTTAACCCTTTACCAAACGACAAAACTTTAGACTTGTCCACATTGAAAGCATTTGCAGATGACAAAATAAACATGACTCAAAAATTGAAACTTGACTTTAGAAGAGTAGAAAACATTGTGGGAAAAGGAGAAAAATGCTGGTTACCAGAATTTTCTCCTTTTCCCACAATGTTTTCAGTAGGCTTCTTCCTCTGGGCCATAAAAACCAGGGATTGTTTGGTAAAGGGTTAACAAGGGATGAATATAGGTCCCAAAGCTCAGTTAGTCTAGTCGCCGACTCTAGTTTTGGAGATCCTAGGTTCGAGTCCCATCAGAAGCCTTTTTTTACAGCCTTTATGCACCCCACCCCCATCCCGGTTTAACAGTAACATTGTTATATTCTTTTTTTCTCTTTCGGTCAAAATCCGGTTCAATGCCATTTCAATACTTGTTTTTCTTTCGCTGTGTTTCAGGTGTTTGTTGATGAAAACAATATTTACAATCTCACTTACCGTTACCCAATACAGCGACCACCCTATTTCGGGTGTAAAAGTAACTACGAAAGCGAATGCTTGCAGATACAGTACCACTTTCCAGTCGAAACCAATGGATGAAAAAAGTCGGGAAAAAAGGGGGGAGGGTATTTTCTTAACTCTCAGCCAAATGAAAAAA
This sequence comes from Hippopus hippopus, assembly GCA_946811185.2. NCBI lineage: Eukaryota > Metazoa > Mollusca > Bivalvia > Cardiida > Cardiidae > Hippopus > Hippopus hippopus. The sequence goes on from OX328097.1 coordinate 46,014,230, forward strand.
ATGTAATCTCCCATCTTAAAAGCATTTACAAACCACAAATTCATTGCAAATAAAAGGGTGATTTCTGTAGTTAAAATGGTAGAAAACATTGTGGGAAAAAAAGGATATGTTGGTAACCAGCATTTTCTCCTTTTCCAACAATGTTTTTAAAAGTATCCTTACTCAGGGTCGTTAAGATTTTTAACTGTTTGGTTAAGAGTTAAGGAGAATTCGTTTGTATGGTGTTTTACGCCATTTTCATCAATATTCATAATTTCAGTTACATCGCGGCTGCCAGTGCAGCTATTCATGCCTTCTCGGAGCTTCTTAAACCAGTAGGTATACTTTGCACAAAATTCTTCCCAAGCCACTGAATGTTTTAAAACAATGATCAGCGGCGAGGGAGGGATGTATCCTTTCGCAATGACTATTACTGACTCATCAATCCCTGGAAAGAAATTCGCCGAGCTGGAGATTCGAACAAACGACCCCTTGTTTCGTTTGAGGCAAGTTACCGACTTCGCTTCCTGGCTCGGCAAGCGAAGAACATCTATGCCTCTTATTATACCCCCCACAACGAAGTGGAGGGGGGTATACTGGAATCGCCATGGCTGTCTGTCCGTCTGTCCGTCCGTCCGTCCGTATACACAAATTTGTCCGGCGAAATACTCTGACAGTTTTTCAGGTACTGAACTCAAATTTACACACAGTTGTGAATGTGCAATTTCCATGACCCTGCTGCAATTTGTTGCGGAATTATCTCCCCTTGAACTTTTTTCAACTCTTCCTTTTGTACTAAACCATTCTGCATTCTGTGACAAAGACCTGTTTTGTGACAAGGAGCTGGTGGAGGGTATGATCACGTTTGGTGATAGCTCTAGTTATGACATCCTCAAGAATTTGCAAGAATCAAAATCTAGAATAATTGCAGAAACGTGTCCGAGCTACAGTTTTCAGTTTTCAGGTACAAAGTAAACAAAAGATAGAGCGACCGGCAATTTTTAACCTAGTTTTGAAAATCATTTCACTGCCAGTGTCTAAAACCTGGGCCGACCGTACAATAACAGATTGTCAACTTCACATTACTTGTAAATTCCACACTTTTATCAGTATGATTTAAATCCAAATAAATTTTTAAAACCGGCATTGTTTACATTTGGGCGCTACTGTGCCTTTAAGGGTTAAGACAGGTGCTTGCTTGATAGAGACTGGGTCAGAACGGCCCACTTCCAAAATGGCCCAGTCCAAAACAGCCCACTTTTATGTTTACCGAAAATGCTCACTTTTGAAACATAATGTACTTTTAGTTCAATCATTTTTATCAGAATGAATGGTGACTTTCTTACTGCTATTTTAAACAATGAATTTAATTTCTAGAGCTTGCACCTCAATTTCCCCATGTTTGTGTGGGTTGTACTTTGCATTCATGTCCGATCTTAACTTTCATGAATGTATGCTCATTGGTTCCACCCATATTCTTTTCTCAAGATATAGAGGATAGTTGTTTTTTTCGGTGAAAGATCGAAATTTATTTCATCGAGTGAACACCATCGGTAATATTTTCACGAGTGGCGCCGCCACGAGTGAAAATATTACCGATGGTGTTCACGAGATGAAATAAATTTCGATCTTTCACCGAAAAAAACAAATATTCTATTTATTTCATGCTTTTAACCCTTTCTTGGAGGAGCTTTATCAAAATCCAGTACAGTTCTTTTCAATTATTCCCCGTGGCGTACCCCTCGCGCATAGCAACGCATTACAATATTACGTCAAGCGCGAGAAATGTAAGGTAAATGACGTCATATTTCCATCTGGTTGTGAGTCGCGCGCAATGTACCTAGGTAACTAGATTATATAAATTGGTATTTTCACTGGTCGTACCCGTGTAATATCGAAAAATATTTTCACTGCTATTTCTCGATATCTTCCGGGACGCATGAAATAAAAATTGACATTCTTCGAACTTACATACATGTTTGAGTTTGGCCCCGTGCTGATCACCTTCTATTGTGCACAAATTACAAATGTGGAAAACTACGGAGACATATATCGAAAAGAGAACAGGAATGTCTCCACGAATTCAAAAAAGGAGATTATCTGTCTTGAATCACATTATCAATGCTCATATTATTAGTAAAATATATAAAAATCTATTTTTGTGATCAAAATGATTTTCAAGAAATTCAATAATTTTCAAACAGTTATAATTACTAAAAAAGAGGGCCGTTTCGGTGGTGGGCCATTCAGCTACTGGGCTGTTTTGGTACTGGGCTTTTTTTGAAAGTGGGCCGTGTTGACGCCCATCCTGTTTAATACAGGTATAATTCAACATTATTTGCCTTCTCTGGGTGTATTCTTGCTTAAAAGAGTCTGCTTCCTGAACGCTTAGGCTGCTAAGCGCGACTCAGTGACCTTTTGCGGACAGTGTAGATCAAGATCAGACTGCACAGAACGTGCAGTCTGATCTTGGTTCTACACTGTCCGATACGGTGATATTTTTCCCGCAAAAATAACTTTGAAAAAGCAACATTTTTTACTATTGGCTTGAATAGTCTCATCAAAATTATATAGCAGCCTAAGGGTTAAGAACGTTGTCACTAAGATAGGTTTTATTGTAAATACTGTACATGTAATTGTATTTCTGTTATAATTGGCCTGCATCATGCGAAAAGGAGCATTCGGACATCTGCGTAAAGTGTCGTCTCGGATCAGCCTGCGCAGTCCGCACAGGTTAATCCGAAACGACACTATCCGTTTTTATGTAATTTTCTGTTTTGCGCCAGTCTACTGTAGCACAAAATCTAATGTAGTCGTAAAGTGCCGTCTCGGATTAGCCTGCGCGGACTGCGCAGGCTGATCCGAGACGACAATTTACGCAAATGTCGGAATGCCCCTTTTCGCGTGTTGCAAGCCATATGTAATTAATTCTATAATGCAATATTTTTTTCTTCAAAACTGAGCTAGTAAAATTACCAATGCTTTACCGCACCCTCAACTCATTATTTAAAGTATATGATTCTGAAAACAGCCTTTTAAATTATTTTCTACAGGGGGTAAGTGCAACTAATTCAGCAACTTTGTTGTTTTTAAAAATCTTTCGCTGCATTTCTTGCTTTTTATTAAACATGAAAATCAAAAACTGACCACGCGTATAGGCCTACGCCTTAGCGACAATGAAGTCATTTTTCCGCGAAACTGCGTATTAGTACAAATTCTGGCATTTACTGTGGTTGGTTTTTCAAGCTTCACGCGCTCATTACAGAAAATTGATCAGAACCGGGACCCACAAAACGATAATACACTATTGTATTATCAAAAATAAGTCATGGGTTTAATACACCGCCGGGGGAAGTTTTATGTGATAGAATCTTTTAAATTTAAGAATTTTGATATCTCAGACAGAATAATGACTGGTACTTTAAACCGTTATCAAACAATCACGTGTAGAAACAGGGCTTTTGAAATCATTGTGGGAAAAGGAGAAAATACTGGTAACCAGCATTTTCTTCTTTTTCCACAAAACCTTTCCAATCTTTCAGAGACAAATTTCATCATTTAAACTTCATTTAATTTGTCCTCTGAAAAGGCTTTTAATTTGGAACAGTCTAAAATTTTGGCCTTTGGTAAAGAGTTAAGAAATACGGAAAATTTGCAGTGGAAAAAGCTCAGAAATCAGGGCTGATCCGAGTTATTAAGCTCAATCCGATCTGATCCGGTGAATTTACCCACCCTTTAACTTGTAAGTTCTTATTGGTCAAACTACAAATCATTTCTAATTATGAAATAACTAAACATTTGAAGATATGGAAAACTCGTTGCATTTTCTAGCGGCATGGAAAAAACACTGCTACAAGCACTTGCTTCTTTTCACACAATGCTTTCGAAAGTGCCGTAAAATGTCATACTTGTACTGTCTATGTATCTAATTAACCCTTTACCACACAATCCCGAGTTTTAACGACCCTGAGGCCTTTTTAAAATATTGTGGGAAAAGTAGATAATGCTGATAACCAGCATTTTCTACTTTTCCCACAATATTTTCTAGCCTATCAAAGAACTTCAGTCTATTTGCACCACTTTCAGATTTGTTATGCCCCCGCCATGAAATGGAGGGGGGGGATATAGAGTTACCTGTGTCCGTCTGTGTGTGTGTGTGTGTGTGTTAGTGTGTGCGTGCGTGTGTGTGTGCTTGGGTTAGTGTGTGTGTCCCATTCTTGTCCGGACCATAACTTCTACATTTATCAATGGATTTCAAAATAATTTTGCACACTTGTTCTCCTTAACAAGTACTAGTGTCATGCGAAAAGTTTGTTTCGATACGCCCAAGGTCAAGGTCACAGTTGAAGGTCAAATGTTTAAATTGACCTTGTCCGGAGCATAACTTCTACATTTATCAATGGATTTCAAAAACACTTCACACACTTGTTCTCCTTAACAAGTACTAGTGTCATGCGAAAAGTTTGTTTCGATACGCCCAAGGTCAAGGTCACAGTTGAAGGTCAAATGTGTAAATTGACCTTGTCCGGAGCATAACTTCTACATTTATCAATGGATTTCAAAAAAACTTCGCACATTTGTTCTCCTAAACAAGTACTAGTGTCATGCAAAAAGTTTGTTTCGATACGCCCAAGGTCAAGGTCACGGTTGAAGGTCAAATGTTTAAATTAACCTTGTCCGGAGCATAACTTCTACATTTATCAATGGATTTCAAAAAAAACTTCGCACACTTGTTCTCCTTAACAAGTACTAGTGTCATGCGAAAAGTTTGTTTCGATACGCCCAAGGTCAAGGTCACAGTTGAAGGTCAAATGTTTAAATTGACTGTTCAACCCAGTTTTACATCCTGCTCAGCAGAATTGTGATATGAAGATACAGTTTTGGTTTTTAAAAAGACTCATCCAAAGAACTATGCCAGAGAATATTGAGACTGCAACCTACCCTTCAACTATAGTCCAGTGTGATAAAATTCGATCCAATTTGTTCCTGTCTCATAGAGGAAGTCCAACAAAGTAATTCTTATTGCTATATTTCTCACTCTCATTCCTCAAGATCTTCATAATCCTGAGTATAAGTAACCCTCAGTTGAAAGATTAAGGAAAACGCTGAATAAAAAAAAGTTAATGCTCAAAACCAGCATTTTCTTCTTTTTCTCACAAAGTTTTCTACCATATGCAATACAAACCATATAATTTATTGTCTGCATATTGCTTCCAACTTGGACCAGTCCTCAGTTTTGTTATCAGGTATAAATAATCTTTTATCTGCTTGGCTATATATATAACAAACCTTCTTAACCCTGTCTAAGCTGTTATCCAAAACAACAATTTTCTGTAATACCTATTGATTCACTCATATGACATATCTGTGACCAATACCGTTTAGCGGGGGCATCCGTGTCTCTGACACACCTATTTCTAGTTTGCAGATGCTTTCCATTTTTACAGTTCTATGATTGTTTCATTTAGTAAAGGGTTAAAGCTTATGACACATGATCATCGTATTTATTTCACTTTATTGCTAGCTTTCAAACTAAAGAAAATGTTTATATGGGAAAACAAACAAAAAAACCCCAACGTTCTGACGAAACCTGATTGGTTAAATATGCACATAATAAATGTCATGGAAGCAGGACAAAGAAAATGCAGTTTTACATTATGTCGTCTGCGTAGTATGAAATTACGATGCGCTATCACTAGAATGGACCCTTTTCATATCTAAAAAACTGAGAGACAGAAAGGAGATTAATCTTTTCGGAGTTGAAGATGTTTGTTGTTCAAAAATTACAAGAAAAGAAATAAAAACACTAACAGATATATAAAATACTTAATCGAAAAAAGAGATGTCATGTTTGACAGGCCACATTTAACAGATTGAATCAGTGCGACAGAAGAAATACGGCTATTTACGATAGGATTGTTTTATTATTGCTGTGTTTTTATTGTCGTGTTGACTCCTTCTGTTTCGTATCTGAAAACAGGGGCTTTTGCGACAACATAGTTCGAAATTGGACATCACAGAATATACAGTCTGATCTTGGATCTATACTGTCAGCCTGTTTGATGAAGGCTATCAGATATAAGTATTTCTAAGTTTCTGTGTATTGTATTTTCGCCGACGAAAGTGATTCAGCACAGTTTGTACCCTGTGAAAAGGGGGTTAATAAATTTGCAAAAAGTATCGACCCATGTCAGCCTACGCAGTCTGCGCAGGCTGACATGAATCGAAACTTTTTGTTATTAGTCAATTTTCATCATGGTAAAGGACCATTCTACTAACTTCATGATTCAGTCGGTTGTTAGACAAAATAGGTTTTATGGATCCGTAATCATCTGATGTCTTGCTTAGTTCATTACATTACGGAGATGCATTAAGCCCTCTTTTGCAAGAGCACACCCTTGTCTGCCTTCACCAATAAAACGAGTTGCAAACAGGATTCAATTTTTCCGTCACCTTAACCCTGTACCACACAATCCCGTGTTTCAACGATCTCGAGGAAGAAGCCTTTTGAAAACATTGTGGGAAAAGAAGAAAATGCTGGTAACCAGCATTTTCTTCTTTTCCCACAATGGTTTTATACTTTCAAAGGACAATTCCATTATTAAGTAACAGGAACATTTAGTTTCCCATCTGCAAACTCCTTTTGATTTGGAAAAGCCTAAAATTTTGCCGTTTAGTAAAGAGTTAAGGCTCTTTGAAACTGAAGCTATTTGCAGACGACAAATTGGAAATTGGTGCAAAGGAGCTGAAGTTCTCTGAGAGCTGCTAGAAAGCTTTGTGGGTAAAGTTGAACTTACTTATTGCCTATTACCAACAACTCTCCCTCATCAACAATGTTTTCAAAAAAATTCCTAAGTAGACAAGTTAAAACACGGAAGCTAAAAGAACAACTTAAAAGAAAACTTGTAACCATCATTTTCTCCCCCCCCCCCCCCCCCACAATGTTTTCTGTCCTTTGAAATTCTAACATTTTATACGTCTTGCATTTGTCAATTGCAAATGTTTCTATTAGGAAAAAATATGTTCTCTTGTATAGAATAAAATTAAGTTATAACAAAGAAAAAATAAATATTGAGATGATCCTTATCTCGATATTTGAGATGGGGGTCAAGCACAAGTCGTTCTCAATAATCTCTGTTTTTGCTTCACTGTTTTCAAAGGCCACTGCCATGATGTGCAGATTCATGAAACTCTCCTACTTTGAGTGAAGTGTAAATTGTCATCTCTGGTTCTTTCTGGCTGTCCGTTGACAAAGTTGATTCACCCTTCACCAAACGACCGGATTTTAGACTCGTTCCTATTCAAAGCGTTTGCCGATGATAAATAAATGAGGTTCAAATGATTTGTTTGTCGTTGATAGGGTAGATAACATTGTGGAAAAAGGAGAAAATGCTGGTTACCAGCATTTTCTCCTTTTTCCACAATGTTATCGAATGCCTTCATTCTTAGGGTCGTTAAAACACGGATTTGCTTGGTAAAGGGTGTATCCCATTCACCAGACAACAAAATTTTAGGTTCGGCCATATTTAAAGTATTTACAGGCTACTGACAAAAAGTGGCTCCAATTATAAATTTTGTCTATAAAGGAGAAAAAAAGAAAACATTTAAAGGGGAAGGGGGGCGAATGCTGGTTACCAGCATTTTCTCCTTTTCCCACAATGCCTTCAAAAAACCTGTTTTTCCAGTTGTCGTTTAACTCGGGATCATGCAGTAAAGATTGAACTCTTTACTAAACGAAAAAATTTAGACTTGTTGCAAAAAGAATTTGCGGACGACAAGCATGAGTTTGCTAAAATGACGGGATTTGTCTCTAGAAGGGGTTGAAACAATTGTAGGAAAGGAGATAATGCTGGTATCCAGCAATGAAGAAAATGCTGGTATCCAGCATTTTCTTCCTTTTCCATATTGTTTTCTTAATGCTTTTTCACCAACATCGTTTGAACGGAGGGTTGTTGGGTAAAGATTTAAATGTAAAATGCACATTTCAATTTTCTTTCATCACAAGTTCGCAAGCAATAAACGGGAACGCTTAACTCTTTCCATACCATAGACGGCACCAGAAGCTTTTGTGGACGGTGTAGATCAAGATCAGACTGCACAGAACGTGCAGTCTGATCTCTGACCTACGCTGTCCACTGCTACCCCCTAGATTATGACCGATTTGTCTCTTGGTCTTGCAGAGGAAATGTATTTGTAGCCTTTGAAAAAATGTAGTTTGTTTAGTAGTGAAAGAGTTAAAGGTGCAGAACATAATTAGGAATGTCTGTGTGATATCTAATGACTTTATAACAGGCCATGACATTTTAACTAATGAATTTTTTTTGTGGTGGCTAATTTTCTCTTACTGTAATATTATTGAAAGGAGAGGTGGTCTTGTAGTTTACACGCTGGACTGCCAATCGAAGGTCTGAAACTCGATCCTTGGTCACAGGGTGTCTTTTTTTTTCAGAGACACTTTGTGTTTACAAACTCAAAAAGGAGGTGAAGTAATCAGAAAACCCAGAAGTGTCCATTTCTACGAGGTCCTATCTGCCGAGAATCGGTAGAGCAGTCGGTAGCGTACAGGACCTGAGAACAGGTGATCGCTGGTTCGAATCCCCAGCTCGGCCAATTTTTTTCCCCCGAAGATTGATGATAGTCATTGCGACAGAATTCATTCTTCTCTCACCATCTGCCTTTGCAGAAAGCGGAAATATAGATCAGTCTGCGTTGACGTTAATGCTGGATCTATATTCACCTACAATTCTTAATAACATTCTAAGTGTTATTCCTAAGATTTTTTTCCCAAAGTTTCGAGTAACGATATTTTTCAATGGCTAAAACAAATGGCCTAACCAATCAGAAGGTTCGTTACTTTCTGAATTTAGAATAAGACAACGAATGCAATTTGGAATGGTTGGTGGATGTTTAGTTTAAACATATTTATTTTACATCGATTGAGAAACAAGTTCTTACAACTTATTCTAATCTCTCTCGATTCTGCTTCCTGGGAACTACACCAGTACTCGCGCCGAATGTGTGGGCCTATGAAAAATCCCAAAGCCGACACCCGCTCCCGGGTATCGACCTCGGGACCTCATGGTTACGAGGCCGACACTCGACCTCACAACCACGGACACCACCCTCACAACCAGGGACACCATGCAGACTGTAATATTGACTTTCAATGTCCGAGAATTTGTGAAATACTCTGACGAAGAAAATAACCTTGTCCGGACTGCTAAGAACGTCAGATTTTCTGACAAAGATAGCTTAGAAATTGCAGTATCTGTATCTTTGGCACTGGCCTAGAATGACAATTTCTATTAACCCTTAGACTGCTAAGTGCGACTCAAGGACCTTTTGCGGACAGTGTAGATCAAGATCAGACTGCACAGAACGTGCAGTCTGATCTTAGATCTACACTGTCCGATAAGGAGATATTTTCACTAAAAAAAAAACCCTTTGAAACAGCAACATTTGGGTCTTTACTATCGACTTGAAATTTTCATTTCACTTATTTAGCAGGATAAGGGTTAATCAGCGATACACACGTTATTCACCGTCTGAAAATAAGCAGTTTCACTTACTTATCTTTGAACACACAGAGAAGAAAAAAAGAAATAAAAGTAAATGAAAAGGATAAAACACTTGAATTAAAAACGTGGAACGACTTCCTGTTTTAGGATGTAAATGATGTGAACTATAAGCCCATTTCACCGCTGAACCGGCTCGTAAACTAGGGTAACATTTGTTGGTGTGTGTTTATTGTTTGTCCTCCAAATTTTGTTAATGTAAGTTAGTATTTACGTCTAAAATCACACAATATATGGATTATAGTCATTCTATGCATGATATATTGACATAACATAGTGGTACGTTGGAAACTGCAACTATTCATGTATGAAATATTCGGTCAAATTTCTTGATATGAATCAATTTACAAACACGTCTGAGATAGGAAAGGACAGGGAAATAACTCTTTAATTCCGACTTCGGGCTAGTCAAAAGTTATCTCCCATATAAATATTGACAAATAGACTACAATCAACCACATGAAGTATCAGCATCTTTGAGTATTACAAGCAAGTCATCACTTAATTATGGATCGATAAAGCCAAAGATCGAACAACCGACTAAATCATAAGATAGAATGGTTCTTGGACATGCAGAAAATTTACAAATATAAAGAAGTTTTTATCCATGACAGCTTGCGCGGACTGTGTAGGCTTGAAGGGTCGATTCTGTTTTCAAATAAATCTCTTTATCACAAGGCGAGACACAATGATCTGAATCACTACGTATTGCAGACAAACAACCATTTTCTTGTTCACTTTGCAACACATGTATTTATTGCATAAATTTTCTAGTTTTCAATCCTATATAGCCATTTCTTTTATGACATGAGACCTCCTCCAGCAATGCATTAAACCCATTACTTATTTTTGATAATACACTAGTGCGGGATGTAGTTATTTTTTAGTCATGAGCACGTGAAGAGAGAGAAACCAACAATCCCATTCTCAATCAAAGGACTGATAGTCCTGAGAGTCGCCTGGTGGTAATGAGTTAGAAGTTTTCACCCTTTTTAAACTTCAAAAGGAAAATACAATAAAAGCATTCAAGATACAAGATAACCTAACCATAAGGTAGTATTAGATGTAAGCATAAGTTCTGAGTTGTCATCTTAGAACTACACACATAAATATTAAAATTCACATAAAAGAAAAATGTGGTGAGAATTAAAATTTATGCACAAGGAAAAGCTTTGAAAAGTTCAAAATCTCTTCATTTGACTTTATTTATGAAATAGATATCAAAAGGTACAACCAATTAAGAAATAATCTTCTTTCTATCGTGGTTTATCGTTCAATAAACCACAGTTGTGAGTTATGAGGCACAATAAATAATCCATATAGAATGACGTAGATTTTACTACGCTTTCGTTGCACTGTGTTTGTAGAGCCGAATTCACGTGTCATGTTAGAATGTAAAATAACTATCGAAGTTCCATCAATATCTGCAGTTCTTCCCTAGCTTAACAATGCCTCTAAAGAATGTGGACAAAAATTAGGACTCTGGGTTGATAAAAAAGGTTTTTCTAGTGTAGAATCTTGGTGACTTAACTTACATGTATATCTTAATTTTTACACATATTGCCAAGACAAACATAATAATTTCAGTAGAATAAGGCAAACTTTTTCTCTCTAGACTTAGAACATGTTTCCTATGGCACAAATTTTCTAACATTGGACCATATGGTTATAGAGCTATGTATATCGGTTAACTTGAATAATTGTCCTTTCCAAATACAGGACGCTGGATATGAAGTTTGGGTATAACAGTTACTTAGGCGTTGATTTTGAAATGTTCATACTCAGTTTTGAAGTTTCTGTGAAGGTTATAGAAACAGAGCAGAACCACTTGAACGATTTGCAAGAGGACCATATAGGCAACATTAGTATGGAACTCAATGGAACTTTGCCTTCTGGTACAGGATCTACTGACATACTTTTAGACCAAAATGCCCTTTTGCAACCCACCCATACCTAATTTAAGCAATCTGACAAAGATTCATGAGTACTGGACTGAACATGAATAGATTCTACAGCACTATTACAGTTTTGTGAACCCTTTTCTTTTAACCACAGGTAACCAATGTTTAGTTTTGTCAAAATTATTATTGAGACAAATATCCGGGCAATTTTATGAACATTGGACTGAAATGTAGCCGCTGGAGCACACACAAGTATTTGACTCAGTAATATACATGTCCTTTGGATATATACACACACACACACACACCCCCACACACATCAGCAGACTATCATAAGGAAGACATGTATGAAGTTTCATCAATTTTCGTCAATGATTTTAGAACGGACGGACGGACGAACAAACGGTGTCCATAATGAAATTATTGAACCCTCCTTTTCCATGACATTTTATCAAATAAAAACAAATAGTTGTTGCCTTTGGCTCATGCATGATAAACAAAGTAAACATGAAGTTTTATAAAATTTTGTACAGGTGTGAAAGAGATACTGGTCCATAGTAGAAATGTGCATCAAGTCCCCTCTTTCCATGACACGGCTTTAAAATAAATACAAAAAAAAAAAAAGTAGACATACATCGGCGGACTATCATTAGAACAGGTGTATGAAGTTTCATAAATTTTCGTCAAGGATTTTAGAAGATATCTGTCCAGACTGGGAGACAGACAATGTAATTTTAAACTATATCCTCCACCCGGAATCCGAAATTCGAAAATTGTAGAGATCTGCATGTATTTTGCTTAGATTTACCCTAAGTATTAGCAATTCCCAAAGCTTTATTATCCTTTACAACACTGACAAACACTGCAATAAAGAACTTGTTATTTGAGTTTGTTTTTTTTTTTATTGATCTAGATGCTCTAGTTTAGAGTATTTGAGTTATAGTGGATTAAAAGGTCAAGTTTTTAGATTGCTAGTTGTTATAACTGCGTAGTTACCAGTCAAATTCCATCTTTCTGGAGTGAATTCAAATTTTGGCAGTTACGAATGCACCTTGTATTCTGAAACCCGCACTATTTATTTCTTGTTTCATTTATAAATACTTGGTCTAGGTTAATTGGTAATTCGTAAAAATTACAGCGGGTTTTGACAAAATTCACTTAAGGACGATAAACAATGAATTAAACACAGCTTATAACACCCTCTCTGCATGGATCGGTGAAGCGTTAGGTCGGTGTACGCTGAAAATAAACGCCGGTTCAGCGACTGATTCGTAAATATGTAAATTTATAAAGAATTTTTGTGGTACAAATAACATCGTACATCAAGTGAATACAACATCTATATTTGTCGCAATGCTACATTCCAGAAAGCACTTCCTGAGCAATTCTTTGGTGCAGTCAAGAACCGTACACAATCCATACGCTATCTACGATTTCTGGTGCACCTAAAATATGGGTGTGCAAAGTATTTAAAATATAGAGTAATAAGCCGTGAAGAAGCAACGTGCCAGATTGTATTAGTAGTCCAAGCAAACACTCTTAGTCGGAGTAAATTTGTTCGAAAAAATTATTTTCAGGAAAAATTTCCATTTGAAGGCTTCCATGTAACTCGGTATCGCCTTTCTTTTTCCGATCATAGATTGAGTGTTGAACTGAAATAACATTTATAGCTAGGGACATATAGCGAGATTTACAGTGTTCTTCTAAAGGTTACTTATCTAACAATTTTCACTGAGGGATCTCCACAAATAGAAGCGTGCCGTAGAAAAGACGCTTGTAGTCGAAGAGTATTTATCAGCGTGTTCAGTTCATGACCGCCAATGGTAGATATGCAAATTACACTTGATGTCTGTGTAAGCGATTGGTTATCGTGTACCCTTGTGGAAGAAATGATAATTTCAGAGTTTCGAACCGTTAAATAATAGATCTGCAGTCTTTATAGACATATTCATTATCACAAAGGCACAATTCGTAAGTTAATTAAAAAAAAAAACTGGTTTGTTCACCGAATAAGTACAAAACTATGTTTCATCTCGCAAACTGGATCTTTGGACAGGAAGCAGTGCAAGGAAGGATGGTATACTTACGTCACCCAAATAAATCAGTGTGATAACAATGAGAACCAGGTACAACTACACAATAATAAGCGGTCTGGTAAACAAACATACTTAGCAACTCAAAAATGGTGCAGTTCGCATAATTTGTTATTGTTTCGTTATGTTTCATAGTAACTTTTGAAAAAGAGAGGCTCCAAGAGATATTTGCATAACGATCTGGTGCTAATACTTCATTTCATGTGGAAACCTAACCTGTTTATTAAATATAGATTAAGTATTTGTTTATCATTTTCATCTTGTTTGTATAACGTTACTTTTTTTTAACATTACGTTTTACGAGGGGTATCATGCAGATGAAGATTCTGACTGCTGTATGGATTTTGACTTTGCTGGTGTACATGTATGTTCTGACTTTGAGATGGCCTTACAGGCAAGAAGCTTACCCAAAGTCATTGGTGACAGATTTCTCTGGTGATATCCCCACGAACCGTACACAAGACTGTACTCGAGCTTCCAAGGACAATCTCTACATACTTCTACAGTCTAAACACGGTAGAGCAGGAAACCAGTTATTTCAGATTTATTGTCTTCTTGCACTTGCTTCTAAATTTTGCTATACAGGAGTAATAGAGTTGCAGAATAAAGAATTCTCGAAGACTATTCTACCATATTTTGATCTGCGGAACATTCAAATACACAAGAATGTTAATAGAAGTACATACTTTTTATAATATAACAGACGTACTGTCTAGGGAGCAGCTACAAAAAGTATCTGAACATCGTCATAAATGGACACTTAATGATAAATGCTATGGCTACGAGTTCTTTGAAGGCCAAGAAACATTTATACGATCCTCTGTACGACACGATTCGCCGCAGCCGTAAACAAGTTTCCAAGTCCCTTTCCACCTGACCGTACAACGAATTTATTTTACTGCAAAGTTTTACCATTCCAACTTGTGCAGCGAAATTTCCCTGTTTTATGGCCTCACGGATTGAGTATACTGACCGTTGTCTGCGCATGTCATATTCTTCGAAGATTCGACCTGTCTGCTATGACGCATCACCCATCCCCCGAATATTCGGGAAAAGTAGGGCTTACAGCGAAGCTATTAGCCTATTACCCAAGCATGTAGGAGCTGTTTTAATAAATGGCCGATACATAGGTTACACGCTAGCCGATCACAGATGAATGAATCGCACCAGGTAGCGTTTTATTGAGTAAACGTTTATTTTATTTTGAAATTCAAAGTAACGGTTGTCGTTTTGAAAAATTAGTCCGCTTCTGTACCCAGCATGCCCATATTAGATAGATGTGTATTTGTAGAATGCCATCTAGCGGGAGATAATGGTATACTGACGACATAGAATTTCCCTTCTGAGTGCCCCAGTTCAATCTGACGTCTCTGAGAACTGGCGTCACTCAAACATTAGAAAAAACGTACCGTATTTTCCGGACAATAAGCCGTTGCACTGTGTAGGCCGCACCCTTTCATTTTAACCATTGTAGAAATAAAATTTATCGTATAGGCCGCTCCGGCACATAGGTCGCGGCTGATACAATGTCATCTATCTATAGATATATGTACCAATATATGTATTGTAATAAACACATGACAAAAAATATTCCGTTTTTTTTTTATTTCGTTTTCATTTCATTGGAGTGATGGTCCCCTCAGGACTGCAGATTAAATCACTGAGTGGACTTGAGACCGTTATCATTCATTCATCCCTTGTCGGATGTTTTAGGGAATTTCGAAATTGTCAAATTGTCACTTCGATTGATTAATTAACGGTACACACCAAACAACGCCTTTAATTGCATTGGTATAGTTAAACACTGATTGGTACCAGCCGACACTATCATTCAGAAGGTGTGAAAATCACGAGTTTTAACACCCTTGCAAGTTTGAAAGCGGATTAATTTTTTACCGATTAAAGGTGTTCGAAAAATACGTTAGAGGCAATGGTACACTGGTTTCCTTAATTTTCAGTTTTATAGGCCGCACAAAAAGATCAATTAGAAAAAATAAAATTAACGTATAATCCGCTTCGTCTTATAGGCCGCATCCTTGAACATTTCCACTTTTTTTAAGAGATAGGCCGCGGTCTATTGTCCGGAAAATACGGTACAGTTTGGTGAATTAACTTGATGATGTCACTGTGATAGACATTTACTTACCTGACGATGGTATGGCTCGTTTTAACCCCGTATATTAGTTTAAGAGTTCATGATAACAAACGATAATATAAGTAACAGTATTTATTCATTTTCAAAAAATAATCCAATCCTTGCGCTTTAATGACAACCATCAAGGGATACTAGTAATAGTATGGTGCAGGCTACTCGGTATGTTTTTCCTGTGGGCGGCTCGTTTAGATCGATGCCGCCATTTTGGGTGTTGTGTTGAAAGTGTAGTCATGTATACATACGGAAAGGGAAACTGCTTTTACGTGGATTTTTTTCAGTGTACAGAAATATATGTATGGGTCAGATCGCGAGAAATTTCTTTGAAGTATAATAAAACAGCTTGGTACACTTCTGGTTTTAGTTCTTTAGCTGCGAACTAAATAAATTCGGCTCTTGTCAAAGACAACAGAAAGTGTTAGACCGAACTGAAGATGACTTTGGTCAAGTTCTAGCATTAAGTAGCGGGATGGTGTTCCATTCAGACTGATCTTGATAAACGCCATCCGTAACTTAAGCTACACTGCCATTGAGGCTTTAATAAAAATGCTTGTACCCTAGCCAATACTGTAACAACCCTTCTACAAATTACTCATCTGCATGAGTTGAGCTGTGGATAAAGAAGGTCAGAGTATTTGTCAAAAAAGTCTCATTACCTATTGGACACATGCAATAAATAGCCTATAAAAATGCTGAAAAAGAGCAAGGGTCATAGTTGTGTACGCTTACAGAATGAAATAATGATAATATTGAATACCCATTTTCGTAGTGTATTTCGTTTTTCAACATTTTTTTTGGATAAAAATACTAATGACTACATGTAATAAAAAAGCTGTAGAAAAGTACGTATCCTAAACCCTCTGGCAAGAAAAGTAATAACATTTGCCTTTAAATAATATAATGCAAAGATTATCAGAATTGGCTGTATGTGTGGCGTTAGGTACAAATTTAATTATCAACGTTACAATATTGTTATGGTCTCTTATTTATACGTTTCAATTTAAACCTCTTTCTCGCTGCAGACGTGAGTTTTATTATTTTATATAATTTTAGATTCTCATTGGGTTGACCATGTAATTCCTGTTTATCCTTTGTGTTGTTACATTCTTGGGCAATCAAGTACCTGGATACCCTGATATCCAGAATTTGAATAAATATCTTTTTACCGTAAGTGTGCCCTAATCAAGGACAACGAAATCTCTTCATCAATCCCAGGTGTCGCAAAACGAGTCTGGATGATCCAAACTCTTTGTAAAAGTTGACCTTTCTCCGCCGTCGACTGGCATGCAATACTATTGACTTACCACCATCTAAATTGCCTATAACTTTTAAATTAATGTTTTTAAGTTTTTGTATCGGCCGTATTTCATTCATCTAACGTAGGTTTTCTATTCGAAATGTAGATTAAATACTTTTCATATACATGTTTTTACTTCATCGCACCAAAATACCATGAAAATCGAGGGATACATCATTTCCTGAAAGTCACAAAAATTGGGCTTTGTCACAAAAAGCACCCTGGAGACTATCTTTACAAATCATTTAAGCATGAGTAAGACAGGGTCACAGGTATATCTCATGCAAACTTTAAACGGCTGTGTGAAGTTTTTGGCGCTTAGAAAACTTTGAGTAATATATTTAGAGCTCAAAAGGTTAACTGCATATGGCTTGCAACAAGTGAAAAGGGACATTCGGACATTTGCGTAAAGTGTCGTCTCGGATCAGCCTGCGCAGTCCGCACAGGCTAATCCGAGACGGCACTTTACGACTACATTATTAGTTGTACGGTCAGGTGGCAGGGGACTTGGAAAATTGTTCACGGCTGTGGTGAATCATGTCGCCCCGAGCTGAAGGCGAGGTGGCAACATTATTCGCCACAGCCGTGAACAAGTTTCCAAGTCCCCTGCCACCTGATCGTACAACGAATTTATTATACTGCAAAGTTTTACCATTCGAACGTGTGTTAAGCGAAATTTCCCTGCTTTATGGTCTCGAAAATTGAGTATGCCGACGAAATACAATTTCCCTTCTGAGTGCCCCAATTCAATGAAAACTGACGTCACTGGGAACTGACGTCACTGAATCCTTGGTAAAACGTGCAGTTTGGTGTATAATCTTGATGATTTCACTGCGATAGACATTCGTCATATTATTATTTAAACACGGATTTAAACAACTTCAAGTTAAGTAACTATGAATTTTAATGATCTTTTGGCAAAAGTAAACGACCATTAGTTGCCTCAGACGACCATTAGGTTATTCTTTTAACGTTATGTACAATGTATGAGTTTCAACACTTCACAATTTGCTTACCCGACGAAGGGATGGCTCGTTTTAACCCCCGTTTATTTGTTTTAGAATGACATCAAACAATAATACATGTGAAATTCTAAGTTCATTTATTTTCAAAAATAATCCTTTCTTTCCGAGTTAATGACAACAATCAAGGGAAACTAGTAATAATATGGTGCAGGCCGCTCAGTATGTTTGTCTTGTGGGCGGCCCGTATCGACCAATCGACGCCGCCATTTTGGATGTTGTGTTGAAAGTGTAGTCATGTATACGGGGCTCACGAAAGGGAAACTGCTTTTACGTGGGTTTTGCCAGTGTACATGATATATATGTTCGGGGCATATTATCCAATCAAATCACGAGAAATTTCTTTGTAGTATAATAATAAAATTTGTCCTACTGTAGACTTACGCAAAACAGAAAATTACATAAAAACGGAAAGTGTCTTTTCGAATTAGTCTGTACGGACCACGCAGGCTGATCCGAGACGACACTTTACGCAAATGTCCGAATGCCTCTTTTCGCGTGTTGCAGGCTGCTGGACAGATATTGCGTTTTTGCATGAGCATGAGTATCTCCTTTTACGGTTACAATAAAAGTCATATAAAATTACGACTTGATTGCTTTATCTATGGTTTTTCTGTTATTACAGTCGTCTAGAAATGTTTCCTCCAAAATCATTTTTTACAAACGCCCAAAGGAAAAAAAAAACATTCTTCAACCTTTAAACTTCTCACCAAACGACAGAATTTTAATTTTTTCCAAACTGAAAGTACTTGCAGACAACAAAATAAATCTGGCTCAAGTTCTGGAATTTCTCTGAAATGGATAGAAAACATCGGTAGGAATAGAGGAAAATGCTAGTTTCCAATATTTTCTTCAAAATCCTTAATGTTTTTAAAAGGCGTCTCCCACGCGGTCGTTAATGGAATGGTAACGGGGTAAAAACTTTTCATAAGTAAAGGAATTTTTTAAGGGATAAGGAATGCACTTTATTATCTCATCCCTAGAAATCACTATTATGTTCATTCATGTTAAGTTATTGCCAGACAGACTGGCGTTAGACCTTCTGAAATACATCAAAGCTCGTATTGACGCTTTGCTTCATTCATATCATAGCTATAATTTTCTTACCTGACACATGTTTGAGATTGAATTGTATGACGAAATAGGGGGCTTACATGACGTCATTATTAGATCATCGTTTATCTGTCCAGTATTTCCAAAGCACGAAAGACACAAATTTTCCAATGAGTTCAACTACCAAGATCGATGATCTTGGTAAAGCCAAGGTTTGTTCTAATTTTCAGATTTAAAATTCAATATGTCAGTTTCTTTGCAACTACTTCAATTTGGAAAATTCACTCAAAGCAGTGAGTCAATCACATTGATTCAGATGTAGATCTGATTGTAATACATTTTCAAATATTTCGTGAGATACAGTCATGTGATAAAACGGATCTGGTATTCGTCGATCTTTTAGATATATTGGATCTGACACGACTTTGTGTTTGAGATAAAATTTTATTAAACGAGTCTAGGGAAAATGTTATTAAGCGAGTCTTTGGCGAGCTTGATAACGGTTTTCCTTTACGAGTTTGATAATCTTTTATCACAATCACTAACGAATGTCAGTTTCTTTTTATCACATAACGTTAATTTACAAATTATAGATCATAAGATGCAAAACCATCTAAAGGTCACCCGTTGTAATACCCATAAAACTCATTCACCTTTATGAAATGCGTACTAAATGACGTAGATCTATGAATGTATAAGATAAGAAAATTCGTAATGGGTATACCACTGAAAACAAGGGAAGTTATGTGATAAAAAGAAAAATATTAAACTTGTCTGGAAAGAAAAAAAAAAACAATATTAAGCTTGCCCTAGACTAGCTTAATAACATTTTTCCATGCTCGTTTGATAAAACATTTATTTTTCACATAACCTCCCTTGTTTTCAGTGTAATATACCCGTTACGAATTTTCTTACCTTTTACACGTTTGAAATCACAGTTGTATGGCGTCATTGTTACGTCATTTTGTATGTATTTCATAGGAGTATTAGATCTATTGATATTATCGCACGTGCATCTAGATGGTTTTGCACCTTCTTATCTAGGATTTGTGAAATGTTGATATGTGATAAAAAGAATTTGACATGAGTTGGCGTTTGAGATAAAATTCTATTAAACTCGTCAAGAAAAAATGTTATTAAGCTCACCAAAGACTCAAAAAAATATTCCCTAGACTCGTTTAATGAAATATCATCTCAATCGCCAACTTATGTTAGATCCTATATTTCTCACACAACACTTATGACGGATATATTCAATTTAAAAAAAGGAAGATATTTCAAACGCTTAGCTAACCAATGATTTGCTTTTCCAAAACCAACCTTTTATTATAATTCAAATATAGAGCTATTCATTCAGACACACATTTACAAATGAAACAAATCTCTCTCGATTCTGCTTCCTAAAAACTACACCAGTAATCGCGCCAAATGTGTCGGCCAAGGAACAGTCCAAAAGTTGACACCCGCTCCCAAGATCGAACTTGGGCCCTCATGTTTAGAGGCCGACGCTCTACCTCACAACCGCAGACACAACACACGCCCTCTTTTCATAGAGCGACGCTAAAATGTATTTTGTCTGTCCTACACACATGTGTAAGCAAGTTTTCTATTTATTTCTTCTATTCATTTCTTTATTTCAAACACAATGCACTGGTAAAAGTTTGTCACCACACAGGACAAGGGAGGTCACCTTTGCTCACCATGCCCGTTAGAAGTTCGAAAAAATATAGAAGGAATATGCCTGTTACGCACGTTCCATTCGGGGTTAATTTCAAGGGTACAATCACTTTTTGAGCAGCGCTGTCGTAAAGGGGGTTTAATGCATCTCAGTGATGCATTATACCGAGCAAGTCATCATATACTTATGGATCAATGAGATACATTTTGCGAACAACCAACTGAATAATGAACAATCAACCGAATAACGAGGTAGAAAAGTCCCTGGACTGCAGAAAATTGAGCAATGGCAAAATAATTTTGGTGCACACCGCTTTACTGATTACCACTAATTAATGCTGGCTATCAGCAATGTTTTCAAGTGCCTTCTTCCTCAGAGTCGTAAAACACAGGATTGCGTGATTAAGGGTAAACCCTGTCCCAACATATCCGTGAGATTTAACGATACCGAGGAAGGAAACTTTTGGAAACATTGTTGGAAACGGTGACCATAATTTTCACTCGTTTCTACAACGTTTAACTCTTTACTAAACGACACAATTTTAGACTTGTCCAAATTGAAAACATTTGCAGACGACAAATCAAAAGTGGCTCAAATGGCGGAATTTGTCTTTGATAGAGTAGAAAACACGGTTGGAAAAGGAGAAAATGCTTGTTACCAGCATTTTCTCCTTTTCCAACAATGTTTTCAAAAGGTTTCTTTCCCAGGCTTGTTTGGTAAAGAGTTAGCATTCCAAATACAAATCTCAAAATTTTACCAACATTTAATTTATCGTTTGCAAATGCTTTCGAGATGGAGCAGTGTAAAATTTCTTCGGCCGGTAAGGGGTAAATTACAGTTTTTTAATCGATAAACACCGTCGTCTTTCTCGTTTAACCTTACTAAGATTGAGTTGACACCTGGTTCTGATTGCTTATCTAGTTTCGGACGAAAAGATGAAAAATAAAACGACAGGTGGATTCACTTTTGTCGCTGAAGATTTTTATCATATTGGCCATGATCTGTGAAAAGGGGGCTTCATGCATCTGCAAAAATTATCGATTCAGGTCAGCCTGCACAGTCCGTGCAGGCTGACCTAAGTCGAACATTTTTGCTTTCCTCGGAATAAAAGGGTAAATACAATTTAGCTTATAATTTTTAAGTATATATTTTTCTAAAACATTGGTTTATGGCCTGACATCAACAGGAATGTATACTTAACGTTTCCTATGTACTAATGTCCAGTCAGAGATTTTTTTCTAGACACTTTCGACAGCTCCTAGTTACGCATATGAAGTTAAATGAAAAAAGTTCTTTTGGATCCTAACAGTAAAGATACTTTTATTTAGTGCTTAGGTTATGATAAAAAAAAAAAAGCATAAGCTTCAATTCAAAAATCTAATTCAACTAATTTTTGCACAAAGGCAAGGAAGATGATGCTGCTTCAATCGTCCTTGGTCACAAATATCTTACCGTTACGTATTTAGTTTAGTTTCCTATCACCTTTCGCTAAACAATCCCGAGGTTTTACGATGTAGCATATCAACAAAACGCCAAGAGTTCAAATAAGTTTATTAAAAAGTCCCAGGTTCGTTCGTTCCAGCAGGAGTGGGGGTTAGAACACACTGAACACAAACTGAAATAGTTCGGTATTTATACAAATCCAAGATGGAAATAACATTAATATTTTGACAGCTAATAGTCAACCATATAGCCATACAGGCATAGATCTGATGCAACAACGTAATGCAGATGACCATTGACCAGGTCAAATCTTAAGAAAGTACTACTTAATGGTCATAACTAGTTCCGTATGCATGTCCAGGTAACTGCGTTTTAAATAAACAATATTACTGTCTCGCCCGGCAACAACAACAAACAACCACCTAGAATATCTATTTTAGGTGTCTGTCTGTATTGTTACAACGACCTTGAGGAAGAGAACTTTTGAAAACGCTGTGGAAAAAAAGGAGAAAGTGATGGTAATCCCCTTTCCCCACAATGGTCTGTACTCTTTCAAAGACGATCCAATTGAGCCATATTTTATTTGTCGTCTGCAATTGTTTCCAATTTGGACAGACCTAAAATGTTGTTGTCTATTCAGGTGTTTAGGATAATTACTTGTAAACATGGTATGACATCTGTTGTTACTAATCAACAGTGGTAAAACACTGCATGGTGCATTGTATACGGGCCATGGAATGACCAGTTGTAAACTTGCGAGTTCAAGAACTTTTAAGCTTTTATGAGCATCTAGCTTAGAATGAGTATGGGAGTCATTTGAAAAATAGCCACACTTAAAACTTTACCAGGAAAGTTAGATTACAAGTATCTGATTAAGCTGTAAAGCACTGAGTAAGTTTGACAATTAATCTATAACACCACAGAAGAGAACAACTTTAATTTAACGTTTTTGAAGAATTTTGCCATTTCTTTTTCATATGAAACCTAATGCTTGTCTACAATGAACATGTAAGTATTTGTACCTTTTTTTTCAGCATTTTATTCCAGCATTACGCTTCTTTTTATGAGGAGCATCATGGAGATAAAGATTCAGATAGCTGTGTGGATTGTGACTTTGCTGGTGTATACTTTGACCTTGAGATGGATATACAGGCAAGAAGCTTACCCAAAGTCATTGGTGACGGATTTTGCTGGTGATTTCCTCAAAAACCTTACACAAGACTGTACTCGAGCTTCCAAAGACAATCTCTACATGCTTCTACACTCTCAACCCGGTAGAGCAGGAAACCAATTATTTCAGATTTATTGTCTCCTCGCACTTGCTTCTAAATTTTGCTATACAGGAGTAATAGAGTTTAAGAATAAAGAATTCTCAAGGTCGATTCTACCATATTTTGATCTGCGGCACATTTAAATACACAAGAAGGTCAATAGAAGTAATTTTTATAACATAACAGACGTACTGTCTAGGGAGCAGCTACAAAAAGTATCTGAACATCGTCATAACTGGACACTTAATGATAAATGCTATGGCTACGAGCTCTTTGAAGGCCAAGAAAAATTTATACGATCCTCTGTACGTCTCAAGAAAAAAATAACAAAAGCAGTTGACGAATACGTGAAAAACACCTTTGCAAGTCGGTCTAATGTAGCTATACAAGTTCGAAGAATAGACAGAGTAAATAGCCATTTTAAAATGGCGCCCGAAAATATCGATAGAAAACAGTGAACAAAAATCGGCATAAAATTGAATTTTAAGTCTTCTTTGAAGGCTGTTATGCAGTCTTTGGCAAACTGTCAGGCATGCACCCTCCACACATGCCAGATTTCACTGAAAATGGGCGAAAATTTAAGAAAACAGGGTGACAGAAGACCTTGTTTTGGTGCCTTCTAGCACCTTGCAAGAGTGACTTCCCCTGATCCCTTGATCCCTTGATTCGATTTGCATTTCTAATTCAGGCCAACTCCCATACTGCACATTGATACTTTGAATATGCTAAGATGATCAATGTACAGTGTAGAAACCCCAGAAAATCAGAAAATAATGTCACAAGTGGCTAAAAAAGACTGAAAACTCTTTCAGTAGCAACTGCTTCCTATTGCATAAATCAAACAAAGGGAACTAAATTTTTATTTTTTTTCTAATCTGTTTATACCGTGACAAAAAACCCAGTTACGTTGACTACCGTCTCATACGTGCCAGTTACGCACCCGCAAAAACAAGAAAAATCGACTTACGGCACATTCCATAGCAGACGACACCTGTTGCTTAAGTCAAATATAGGGAACAATTTTTTTTTCTTTTTCTTTTACTAGGGCCATTGAATTGGCATTGATACTTTGAATATGCTAAGATGATCAATGTACAGTGTAGAAACCCCAGAACTAGTGTCACAAGTGGCTAAAAAAGACTGAAAAATCTTTCAGTAACAACTGATTTCTATTGCATAAATCAAACAAAGGGGACTAAATTTAAATTTTTTTTATCTCTTCATACTGTGACAAAAAAACTCAGTTACATTGACTACCGACTCATGTGCCAGTTACGCGTCCGCGAAAACATGGAAAATCGACTTACGGCACATTCCATAGCAGACGACACCTGTTGCTTAAGTCAAATATAGGGGATTTTTTTTCCTTTTCTCTTACTAGGGCCATTGGATTGGTTACGATGACTATCCCACCCATACGTGACCGTTACATGCTGTGCATAAAATCATTAAATGAACTTGGACACTTTTGGAGGCAACTGATACCTGTTGCACAAATCAAAGAAAGGTAAGCCAAATTCGTTTTCTTACCAGGGTCACGAAAAACATTGAACCAATTTTGGTGACCGTGTGAGTCATTAGTCAATTTTATGTTTAACCGCTGCGCAAAAACATTGATTCAGAAACAACCGGTTGCTGTTACGTAAACTTTTTCCAATAAGAAATCTTGTTCTTGTTTGAAGAATTTAGAAATAGGCAAATGAAATACAATAAGATGTAAGAATAACTAATAATAAAAAGAGGTAAAATAGATAAAATGGCAAAGTTGGGGATTCAACCTCTGACCATCAGGACCCAAAAAAGGTCTTGGTGCAGGGGTCAAACCCTCTTTGCCATTGAATAGGCTAAAATGACCCGAAGAATTAACCTAGATATACAGAGATTTCCCACCCTTCCAATCAGCCAATCAAATCTCAGGCCTCTCTTAAATTATCCAATCACAGAAGCTTTTAGAAAATCAAAATGGCGTCCAATCAGCCAATCAAATCTCATCCCTCTCTTAAATTATCCAATCAGAAAAGCTTTCAGAAATCCAAAATGGCGCCCAATCAGCCAATCAAATTGCAGACACACCCCCACAATCATCCAATCAGAAAGCTTTGAGCCATTTTAAAATGGCGCCCGAAAATATCGATAGAAAACAGTGAACAAAAATCGGCATAAAAGTGGATTTTAAGTCTTCTTTGAAGGCTGTTATGCAGTCCTTGGCAAACTGCCAGGCATGCACCCTCCACACATGCCAGATTTCACTGAAAATGGGCGAAAATTTAAGAAAACAGGGTGACAGAAGACCTTGTTTTGGTGCCTTCTAGCACCTTGCAAGAGTGACTTCCCCTGATCCCTTGATCCCTTGATTCGATTTGCTTTTCTAATTCAGGCCAACTCCCATACTGCACATTGATACTTTGAATATGCTAAGATGATCAATGTACAGTGTAGAAACCCCAGAAAATAAGAAAATAATGTCACAAGTGGCTAAAAAAGACTGAAAACTCTTTCAGTAGCAACTGCTTCCTATTGCATAAATCAAACAAAGGGAACTAAATTTTTATTTTATTTCTAATCTCTTTATACCGTGACAAAAAAACCAGTTATGTTGACTACCGTCTCATACGTGCCAGTTACGGACCCGCAAAAAAATGAAAAATCGACTTACGGCACATGCCATAGCAGACGACACCTGTTGCTTAAGTCAAATATAGGGAACAATTTTTTTTTCTTTTTCTTTTACTAGGGCCATTGAATTGGCATTGATACTTTGAATATGCTAAGATGATCAATGTACAGTGTAGAAACTCCAAAAAATAGTGTCACAAGTGGCTAAAAAAGACTGAAAACTCTTTCAGTAATAACTGATTTCTATTGCATAAATCAAACAAAGGGAACTAAATTTTTATTTTTTTTCAATCTCTTTATACCGTGAAAAGAAATCCAGTTGCGTTGACGACCGTCTCATACGTGCCAGTTACGCGCCCGCGAAGACATGAAAAATCGACTTACGGCACATTCCATATCAGACGAAACCTGTTGCTTAAGTCAAATATAGGGAACAATATTTTTTTCATTTTCTCTTACTAGGGCCATTGAATTCGCATTGATACTTTGAATATGCTAAGACGATCAATGTACAGGGTAGAAACCCCAGAACTAGTGTTACAAGTGGCTAAAAAAGACTGAAAAATCTTTCTGTAACAACTGCTTTCTATTACATAAATCAAACAAAGGGGACTAAATTTGAATTTTGTTTTCTCTCTTCATATGGTGACAAAAAATCCAGTTACATTGACTACCGACTCATGTGCCAGTTACGCGTCCGCGAAAACATGGAAAATCGACTTACGGCACATTCCATAGCAGACGACACCTGTTGCTTAAGTCAAATATAGGGGATTTTTTTTTTCCTTTTCTCTTACTAGGGCCATTGAATTGGTTACGATGACTATCTCACCCATACGTGACCGTTACATGCTGTGCATAAAATCATTAAATGAACTTGGACACTTTTGGAGGCAACTGATACCTGTTGCACAAATCAAAGAAAGGTAAACCAAATTCGTTTTCTTACCAGGGTCACGAAAAACATTGAACCAATTTTGGTGACCGTGTGACTCATTAGTCAATATTATGTTTAACCACTGCGCAAAAACATTGATTCAGAAACAACCGGTTGCTGTTGCATAAACTTTTTCCAATAAGAAATCTTGTTCTTGTTTGAAGAATTTAGAAATAGGCCAATGAAATACAATAAGATGTAAGAATAACTAATAATAAAAAGAGGTAAAATAGATGAAATGGCAAAGTTGGGGATTCAATCTCTGACCATCAGGACCCAAAAAAGGTCTTGGTGCAGGGGTCAAACCCTCTTTGCCATTGAATAGGCTAAAATGACCCGAAGAATTAACCTAGATATACAGAGATTTCCCCCCCCCCCCTTCCAATCAGCCCATCAAATCTCAGGCCTCTCAGAAATTATCCAATGACAAGCTTTTAGAAAATCAAAATGGCGTCCAATCAGCCAATCAAATCTCATCCCTCTCTTAAATTATCCAATCAGAAAAGCTTTCAGAAATCCAAAATTGCGCCCAATCAGCCAATCAAATTGCAGACACACCCCCACAATCATCCAATCAGAAAGCTTTGAGCCATTTTAAAATGACGCCCGAAAATATCGATAGAAAACAGTGAACAAAAATCGGCATAAAAGTGGATTTTAAGTCTTCTTTGAAGGCTGTTATGCAGTCCTTGGCAAACTGCCAGGCATGCACCCTCCACACATGCCAGATTTCACTGAAAATGGGCGAAAATTTAAGAAAACAGGGTGACAGAAGACCTTGTTTTCGTGCCTTCTAGCACCTTGCAAGAGTGACTTCCCCTGATCCCTTGATTCGATTTGCTTTTCTAATTCAGGCCAACTCCCATACTGCACATTGATACTTTGAATATGCTAAGATGATCAATGTACAGTGTAGAAACCCCAGAAAATAAGAAAATAATGTCACAAGTGGCTAAAAAAGACTGAAAACTCTTTCAGTAGCAAGTGCTTCCTATTTCATAAATCAAACAAAGGGAACTAAATATTTATTTTTTTTTCTAATCTCTTTATACCGTGACAAAAAACCCAGTTACATTGACTACCGTCTCATACGTGCCAGTTACGCACCCGCAAAAACAAGAAAAATCGACTTACGGCACACTCCATAGCAGACGACACCTGTTGCTTAAGTCGAATATAGGGAACAATTTTTTTTTCCTTTTCTCTTACTAGGGCTATTGGGTTGGCATTGATACTTTGAATATGCTAAGATGATCAATGTACAGTGTAGAAATCCTAGAAAATAGTGTCACAAGTGGCTAAAAAAGACTGAAAACTCTTTCAGTAACAACTGATTTCTATGGCATAAATCAAACAAAGGGAACTAAATTTTTATTTTTTTTATCTCTTCATACGGTGACAAGAAATCCAGATGTGTTGACGACCATCTCATATGTGCCAGTTACGCGCCCGCGAAGACATGAAAAATGGACTTACGGCACATTCCATATCAGACGACACCTGTTGCTTAAGTCAAATATAGGGAACAATTTTTTTTTCTTTTTCTCTTACTAGGGCCATTGAATTGGCATTGATACTTTGAATATGCTAAGATGATCAATGCACAGTGTAGAAACCCTAGAAAATAGTGTCACAAGTGGCTAAAAAAGACTGAAAACTCTTTTAGTAACAAGTGATTTCTATCGCATAAATCAAACAAAGGGAACTAAAGTTTTATTTTTTTTTCTAATCTCTTTATACTGTGACAAAAAACCCAGTTAGGTTGACGACCGTCTCATATGTGCCAGTTACGTACCCGCAAAAACATGAAAAATCGACTTACGGCACATTCCATAGCAGACGACACCTGTTGCTTAAGTCAAATATAGGGAACAATTTTTTTTCTTTTTCTATTACTAGGGCCATTGAATTGGCATTGATACTTTGAATATGTTAAGTTGATCAATGTACAGTGTAGAAACAATAGAAAATAGTGTCAAAAGTGTCTAAAAATGATTGAAAACTCTTTCAGTAACAACTGATTTCTATCGCATAAATCAAACAAAGGGAACTAAATTTTTATTTTTTTTCAATCTCTTTATACCGTGACAAGAAATCCAGTTGTGTTGACGACCGTCTCATACGTGCAAGTTACCAGCCCACGAAGACATGAAAAATCGACTTACGGAATATTCCATAGCAGACAACATCGTTTGCTTGAGTCAAATATAGTGAACAATTTTTTTTTCTTTTTTCTCTTAATAGGGCCATTGAATTGGCATTGATACTTTGAATATGCTAAGATGATCAATGTACAGTGTAGAAACCCCAGAAATAGTGTCATAAGTGGCTGAAAAAGATTGAAAAATCTTTCACGAACAACTGATTTCTATTGCATAAATCAAACAAAGGGGACTAAATCTTAATTTTTTTTATTTCTTCATACGGTGACAAAAAACCAAGTTACATTGACTAGCGACTCATGTGCCAGTTACGCACCCGCGAAAACATGAAAAATAGACTTACGGCACATTCCATAGCAGACGACACCTGTTGCTTAAGTCAAATATAGGGAAGAATTTTTTTTTCTTTCTTCTTACTAGGGCCATTGAATTGGTATTGATACTTTGAATATGCTAAGATGATCAATGTACAGTGTAGAAAACCCAGAAAATAGTGTCACAAATGGCTAAGAAAGACTGAAAACTCTTTCAGTAACAACTGATATCTATTGCATAAATCAAACAAAGGGAAGTAAATTTTTATTTCTTTTCAATCTCTTCATACCATGACAAGAAATCCAGTTGTGTTGACGACCGTCTCATATGTGCCAGTTACGCGCCCGCGAAAACGTGAAAAATCAATGTAGGGCACATTCGATAGCAGACGACCCCTGTTGCTTAAGTCAAATATAGGGAACAATTTTTTTTTCATATTCTCTTACTAGGGCAATTGAATTGGCATTGATACTTTGAATATGCTAAGATGATCAATGTACAGTGTAGAAACCCCAGAAATAGTGTCACAAGAGGCTAAAAATGACAGAAAACTCTTTCAGTAACAACTGATTTCTATTGCATAAATCAAACAAAGCGAACTAAATTTTTATTTTTTTTTCTAATCTCTTTATACCTTGACAAAAAACCGAGTTATGTTGACTACCGTCTCATATGTGACAGTTACGCAACCGAAAAAACATGAAAAATCGACTTACGGCACAGTCCATAGCAGACGACACCTGTTGCTTAAGTCAAATATAGGGAACAATTTTTTTTTCTTTTTCTCTTACTAGGGCCATTGAATTGGCATTGATACTTTGAATATGCTAAGATTATCAATGTACAGTGTAGAAATCCCAGAAAATAGTTTCACAAGTGGCTAAAAAAGACTGAAAACTCTTTCAGTAGCAACTGCTTCCTACTGCATAAATCAAACAAAGGGAACTAAAGTTTTATTTTTTTTTCTAATCTCTTTATACTGTGACAAAAAACCCAGTTAGGTTGACGACCGTCTCATATGTGCCAGTTACGTACCCGCAAAAACATGAAAAATCGACTTACGGCACATTCCATAGCAGACGACACCTGTTGCTTAAGTCAAATATAGGGAACAATTTTTTTTTCTTTTTCTTTTACTAGGGCCATTGAATTGGCATTGATACTTTGAATATGTTAAGTTGATCAATGTACAGCGTAGAAACAATAGAAAATTGTGTCAAAAGTGTCTAAAAATGATTGAAAACTCTTTCAGTAACAACTGATTTCTATCGCATACATCAAACAAAGGGAACTAAATTTTTATTTTTTTTCAATCTCTTTATACCGTGACAAGAAATCCAGTTGTGTTGACGACCGTCTCATACGTGCAAGTTACACGCCCTTGAAGACATGAAAAATCGACTTACGGAACATTCCATAGCAGACAACATCGTTTGCTTAAGTGAAATATAGTGAACAATTTTTTTTTCTTTTTTCTCTTAATAGGGCCATTGAATTGGCATTGATACTTTGAATATGTTAAGTTGATCAATGTACAGTGTAGAAACAATAGAAAATAGTGTCACAAGTGGCTAAGAAAGACTGAAAACTCTTTCAGTATTAATTGATATCTATTGCATAAATCAAACAAAGGCAAGTAAATTTTTATTTCTTTTCAATCTCTTTATACCATGACAAGAAATCCAGTTGTGTTGACGACCGTCTCATACGTGCAAGTTACGCACCCGCAAAAACAAGAAAAATCAATGTAGGGCACATTCGATAGCAGACGACCCCTGTTGCTTATGTGAAATATAGGGAACTGTTTTTTTTTTTCTCTTACTAGGGCCATTGAATTGGCATTGATACTTTGAATATGCTAAGATGATCAATGTGCAGTGTAGAAACCCCAGAAATAATGTCACAAGTGGCTAAAAAAGACTGAAAACTCTTTCAGTAACAACTGATTTCTATCGCATAAATCAAACAAAGCGAACTATAGTTTTATTTTTTTTTCTAATCTCTTTATACCGTGACAAAAAACCCAGGTACGTTGACTACCGTCTCATATGTGCCAGTTACGCAACCGCAAAAACATGAAAAATCGACTTACGGCACATTCCATAGCAGACGACACCTGTTGCTTAAGTCGAATATAGGGAGCATTTTTTTTTTCTTTTTCTCTTACTAGGGCCATTGAATTGGCATTGATACTTTGAATATGCTAAGATGATCAATGTACAGTGTAGAAATCCCAGAAAATAGTGTCACAAGTGGCTAATAAAGACTGAAAACTCTTTCAGTAACAACTGATTTCTATCGCATAAATGAAACAAAGGGAACTAAATTTTTATTTTTTTTCAATCTCCTTATACCGTGACAAGAAATCCAGTTGTATTGACGACCGTCTCATATGTGCCAGTTACGTGTCCGGGAAGACATGAAAAATGGACTTACGACACATTCCATAGCAGACGACACCTGTTGCTTAAGTCAAATATAGGGAACAATTTTTTTTTCTTTTTCTCTTACTAGGGCCATTGAATTGGCCTTGATACTTTGAATATGCTAAGATGATCAATGTACAGTGTAGAAACCCCAGAAATAGTGTCACAAGTGGCTAAAAAAGACTGAAAAATCTTTCAGTAACAACTGATTTCTATTGCATAAATCAAACAAAGGGGACTAAATTTTAATGTTTTTTATCTCTTCATACGGTGACAAAAAACCCAGTTACATTGACTACCAACTCATGTGCCAGTTACGCGTCCTCGAAAACATGGAAAATTGACTTACGGCACATTCCATAGTAGACGACACCTGTTGCTTAAGTCAAATATAGGAGATTTTTTTACTTTTCTCTTACTAGGGCCATTGAATTGGTTACGATCACTATCTCACCCATATGTGACCGTTACATGCTGTGCACAAAATCATTGAATGAACTTGGACACTTTTGGAGGCAACTAATACCTGTTGCACAAATCAAAGAAAGGTAAACCAAATTCGTTTTCTTACCAGGGTCACGAAAAACATTGAACCAATTTTGGTGACCGTGTGAATCATAAGTCAATTTTATGTTTAACTGCTGCGCAAAATCATTGATTCAGAAACAACCGGTTGCTGTTGCATAAACTTTTTCCAATAAGAAATCTTGTTCTTGTTTGAAGAATTTAGAAATAGGCCAATGAAATACAATAAGATGTAAGAATAAATAATAATAAAAAGAGGTAAAATAGATAAAATGGCAAAGTTGGGGATTCAACCTCTGACCATCAGGACCCAAAAAAGGTCTTGGTGCAGGGGTCAAACCCTCTTTGCCATTGAATAGGCTAAAATGACACGAAGAATTAACATAGATATACAGAGATTTCCCCCCCCTTCAAATCAGCCAATCAAATCTCAGGCCTCTCTTAAATTATCCAATCACAGATGCTTTTAGAAAATCAAAATGGCGTCCAATCAGCCAATCAAATCTCATCCCTCTCTTAAATTATCCAATCAGAAAAGCTTTCAGAAATCCAAAATGGCGCCCAATCAGCCAATCAAATTGCAGACTCACACTCACAATCATCTAATCAGAAAGCTTTGAGCCATTTTAAAATGGCGCCCGAAAATATTGATAGAAAACATTGAACAAAAATCGGCATAAAAGTGGATTTTAAGTCTTCTTTGAAGGCTGTTATGCAGTCCTTGGCAAACTACCACGCATGCACCCTCCACACATGCCAGATTTCACTGAAAATGGTCGAAAATTTAAGAAAACAGGGTGACAGAAGACCTTGTTTTGGTGCCTTCTAGCACCTTGAAAGAGTGACTTACCCTGATCAATTGATTCCTTGATTCGATTTGCTTTTCTAATTCAGGCCAACTGCCATACTGCACATTGATACTTTGAATATGCTAAGATGATCAATGTACAGTGTAGAAACCCCAGAAAATAATGTCACAAGTGGCTAAAAAAGACTGAAAACTCTTTCAGTAACAACTGATTTCTATTGCATAAATCAAACAAAGGGAACTAAATTTTTATTTTTTTTCAATCTATTGATACCGTGACAAGAAATCCAATTATCATGACTACCGTCTCATATGTGCCAGTTACGCACCTGCAAAAACATGAAAAATCGACTTACGGCACATTCCATAGCAGACGACACCTGTTGCATAAGTCGAATATAGGGAACAATTTTCTTTTCTTTTTCTTTTACTTGCGCCAGTGAATTGGCATTGATACTTTGAATATGCTAAGATGATCAATGTACAGTGTAGAAATCCCAGAAAATAGTGTCACAAGTGGCTAAAAAAGACTGAAAACTCTTTTAGTAACAACTGATTTCTATCGCATAAATCAAACAAAGGGAACTAAATTTTTATTTTTTTTTCAATCTCTTTATACCGTGACAAGAAATCCAGTTGTGTTGACGACCGTCTCATATGTGCCAGTTACATGCCCGTGAAGACATGAAAAATCGACTTACGGCACATTCCATAGCAGACGACACCTGTTGCTTAAGTCAAATATAGGGAACAATTTTTATTTCTTTTTCTCTTACTAGGGCCATTGAATTGGCATTGATACTTTGAATATGCTAAGATGATTTATGTACAGTGTAGAAACCCTAGAACTAGTGTCACAAGTGGCTAAAAAAGACTGAAAAATCTTTCAGTAACAACTGATTTCTATTGCATAAATCAAACAAAGGGGACTAAATTTTAATTTTTTTTATCTATTCATACGGTGACAAAAAACCCAGTTACATTGACTACCGACTAATGTGCTAGTTACGCGTCCGCTAAAACATGGAAAATCGACTTACGGCACAGTCCATAGCAGACGACACCTGTTGCTTAAGTCAAATATAGGGGATTTTTTTTCCTTTTCTCTTACTAGGGCCATTGAATTGGTTACGATGACTATCCCACCCATACGTGACCGTTACATGCTGTGCATAAAATCATTAAATCAACTTGGACACTTTTGGAGGCAACTGATACCTGTTGCACAAATCAAAGAAAGGTAAACCAAATTCGTTTTCTTACCAGGGTCATGAAAAACATTGAAACAATTTTGTTGACCGTGTGAGTCATAAGTCAATTTTATGTTTAACCGCTGCGCAAAAACATTGATTCAGAAACAACCGGTTGCTGTTGCATAAACTTTTTCCAATAAGAAATCTTGTTTTGTTTGAAGAATTTAGAAATAGGCCAATGAAATACAATAAGATGTAAGAATAACTAATAATAAAAAGAGGTAAAATAGATAAAATGGCAAAGTTGGGGATTCAACCTCTGACCATCAGGACCCAAAAAAGGTCTTGGTGCAGGGGTCAAACCCTCTTTGCCATTGAATAGGCTAAAATGACACGAAGAATTAACATAGATATACAGAAATTTCCCCCCCTTCCAATCAGCCAATCAAATCTCAGGCCTCTCTTAAATTATCCAATCACAGATGCTTTTAGAAAATCAAAATGGCGTCCAATCAGCCAATCAAATCTCATCCCTCTCTTAAATTATCCAATCAGAAAAGCTTTCAGAAATCCAAAATTGCGCCCAATCAGCCAATCAAATTGCAGACACACCCCAACAATCATCCAATCAGAAAGCTTTGAGCCATTTTAAAATGGCGCCCGAAAATATCGATAGAAAACATTGAACAAAAATCGGCATAAAAGTGGATTTTAAGTCTTCTTTGAAGGCTGTTATGCAGTCCTTGGCAAACTGCCAGGAATGCACCCTCCACATATGCCAGATTTCACTGAAAATGGGCGAAAATTTAAGAAAACAGGGTGACAGAAGACCTTGTTTTGGTGCCTTCTAGCACCTTGCAAGAGTGACTTCCCCTGATCCCTTGATCCCTTGATACAATTCGCTTTTCTAATTCAGGCCAACTGCCATACTGCCCATTCATACCTTGAATATGCTAAGATGATCAATGTACAGTGTAGAAATCCCAGAAAATAAGAAAATAATGTCACAAGTGGCTAAAAAAGACTGAAAACTCTTTCAGTAGCAACTGCTTCCTATTGCATAAATCAAACTAAGGGAACTAAATTTTTATTTTTTTTTCTAATCTCTTTATACCGTGACAAAAAAACCAGTTAGGTTGACGACCATCTCATATGTGCCAGTTACGCATCCACAAAAACATGAAAAATCGACTTACGGCACATTCCATAGCAGACGACACCTGATGCTTAAGTCAAATGTAGGGAACAATTTTTTTTTTCTTTTTCTTTTACTAGGGCCATTGAATTGGCATTGATACTTTGAATATGTTAAGTTGATCAATGTACAGTGTAGAAACAATATAAAATAGTGTCAAAAGTGTCTAAAAATGATTGAAAACTCTTTCAGTAACAACTGATTTCTATCGCATAAATCAAACAAAGGGAACTAAATTTTTATTTTTTTTCAATCTCTTTATACCGTGACAAGAAATCCAGTTGTATTGACGACTGTCTCATACGTGCAAGTTCCCAGCCCACGAAGACATGAAAAATCGACTTACGGAATATTCCATAGCAGACAACATCGTTTGCTTAAGTCAAATATAGGGAAGAATTTTTTTTTCTTTCTTCTTACTAGGGCCATTGAATTGGCATTGATACTTTGAATATGCTAAGATTATCAATGTACAGTGTAGAAAACCCAGAAAATAGTGTCACAAGTGGCTAAGAAAGACTGAAAACTCTTTCAGTAATAACTGATATCTATTGCATAAATCAAACAAAGGGAAGTAAATTTTTATTTCTTTTCAATCTCTTCATAACGTGACAAGAAATCCAGTTGTGTTGACGACCGTCTCATACGTGCAAGTTACGCGCCCGCGAAAACGTGAAAAATCAATGTAGGGCACATTCCATAGCAGACGACCCCTGTTGCTTAAGTCAAATATAGGGAGCAATTTTTTTTTTCTATTCTCTTACTAGGGCCATTGAATTGGCATTGATACTTTGAATATGCTAAGATGATCAATGTACAGTGTAGAAACTCCAGAAATAGTGTCACAAGAGGCTACAAAAGACAGAAAACTCTTTCAGTAACAACTGATTTTTATTGCATAAATCAAACAAAGCGAACTAAATTTTTATTTTTTTTTTCTAATCTCTTTATACCTTGACAAAAAACCGAGTTATGTTGACTACCGTCTCATATGTGACAGTTACGCAACCGAAAAAACATGAAAAATCGACTTACGGCACAGTCCATAGCAGACGACACCTGTTGCTTAAGTCAAATATAGGGAACAATTTTTTTTTCTTTTTCTCTTACTAGGGCCATTGAATTGGCATTGATACTTTGAATATGCTAAGATTATCAATGTACAGTGTAGAAATCCCGGAAAATAGTGTCAAAAGTGGCTAAAAAAGACTGAAAACTCTTTCAGTAGCAACTGCTTCCTATTGCATAAATCAAACAAAGGGAACTAAATTTTTATTTTTTTTTCTAATCTCTTTATACCGTGACAAAAAACCCAGTTAGGTTGACAACCGTCTCATATGTGCCAGTTACGCACCCGCAAAAACATGATTAATCGACTTACGGCACATTCCATAGCAGACGACACCTGTTGCTTAAGTCAAATATAGGGAACAATTTTTTTTCTTTTTCTTTTACTAGGGCCATTGAATTCGCATTGATACTTTTAATATGTTAAGTTGATCAATGTACAGTGTAGAAACAATAGAAAATAGTGTCAAAAGTGTCGAAAAATGATTAAAAACTCTTTCAGTAACAACTGATTTCTATCGCATAAATCAAACAAAGGGAACTAAATTTTTATTTTTTTTCAATCTCTTTATACCGTGACAAGAAATCCAGTTGTGTTGACGACCGTCTCATACGTGCAAGTTACTCGCCCGTGAAGACATGAAAAATCGACTTACGGAACATTCCATAGCAGACAACATCGTTTGCTTAAGTGAAATATAGTGAACAATTTTTTTTTCTTTTTTCTCTTAATAGGGCCATTGAATTGGCATTGATACTTTGAATATGTTAAGTTGATCAATGTACAGTGTAGAAACAATAGAAAATAGTGTCACAAGTGGCTAAAAAAGACTGAAAACTCTTTCAGTAACAACTGATATCTATTGCATAAATCAAACAAAGGGAACTAAATTTTTTTTTTTTTCAATCTCTTTATACCGTGACAAGAAATCCAGTTGTGTTGACGACTGTCTTATACGTGCAAGTTACCAGCCCACGAAGACATGAAAAATCGACTTACGGAATATTCCATAGCAGACAACATCGTTTGCTTGAGTCAAATATAGTGAACAATTTTTTTTCTTTTTTCTCTTAATAGGGCCATTGAATTGGCATTGATACTTTGAATATGCTAAGATGATCAATGTACAGTGTAGAAACCCCAGAAATAGTGTCACAAGTGGCTAAAAAAGATTGAAAAATCTTTCAGGAACAACTGATTTCTATTGCATAAATCAAACAAAGGGGACTAAATCTTACTTTTTTTTATTTCTTCATACGGTGACAAAAAACCAAGTTACATTGACTACCGACTCATGTGCCAGTTATGCACCCGCGAAAACATGAAAAATAGACTTACGGCACATTCCATAGCAGACGACACCTGTTGCTTAAGTCAAATATAGGGAAGAATTTTTTTTTCTTTCTTCTTCCTAGGGCCATTGAATTGGCATTGATACATTGAATATGCTAAGATGATCAATGTACAGTGTAGAAAACCCAGAAAATAGTGTCACAAGTGGCTAAGAAAGACTGAAAACTCTTTCAGTAACAACTGATATCTATTGCATAAATGAAACAAAGGGAAGTAAATTTTTATTTCTTTTCAATCTCTTCATACCGTGACAAGAAATCCAGTTGTGTTGACGACCGTCTCATACGTGCAAGTTACGCGTCCGCGAAAACGTGAAAAATCAATGTAGGGCACATTCGATAGCAGACGAAACCTGTTGCTTAAGTCAAATATAGGGAACAATTTTTTTTTTCTTATTCTCTTACTAGGGCCATTGAATTGGCATTGATACTTTGAATATGCTAAGATGATCAATGTACAGTGTAGAAACCCCAGAAATAGTGTCACAAGAGGCTAAAAAAGACAGAAAACTCTTTCAGTAACAACTGATTTCTATTGCATAAATCAAACAAAGCAAACTAAATTTTTATTTTTTTTTTTCTAATCTCTTTATACCTTGACAAAAAACCGAGTTATGTTGACTACCGTCTCATATGTGACAGTTACGCAACCGAAAAAACATGAAAAATCGACTTACGGCACAGTCCATAGCAGACGACACCTGTTGCTTAAGTCAAATATAGGGAACAATTTTTTTTTCTTTTTCTCTTACTAGGGCCATTGAATTGGCATTGATACTTTGAATATGCTAAGATTATCAATGTACAGTGTAGAAATCCCAGAAAATAGTGTCACAAGTGGCTAAAAAAGACTGAAAACTCTTTCAGTAGCAACTGCTTCCTATTGCATAAATCAAACTAAGGGAACTAAATTTTTATTTTTTTTTCTAATCTCTTTATACCGTGACAAAAAAACCAGTTAGGTTGACGACCGTCTCATATGTGCCAGTTACGCATCCGCAAAAACATGAAAAATCGACTTACGGCACATTCCATAGCAGACGACACCTGATGCTTAAGTCAAATGTAGGGAACAATTTTTTTTTTCTTTTTCTTTTACTAGGGCCATTGAATTGGCATTGATACTTTGAATATGTTAAGTTGATCAATGTACAGTGTAGAAACAATATAAAATAGTGTCAAAAGTGTCTAAAAATGATTGAAAACTCTTTCAGTAACAACTGATTTCTATCGCATAAATCAAACAAAGGGAACTAAATTTTTATTTTTTTTCAATCTCTTTATACCGTGACAAGAAATCCAGTTGTATTGACGACCGTCTCATACGTGCAAGTTCCCAGCCCACGAAGACATGAAAAATCGACTTACGGAATATTCCATAGCAGACAACATCGTTTGCTTGAGTCAAATATAGTGAACAGTTTTTTTTCTTTTTTCTCTTAATAGGGCCATTGAATTGGCATTGATACTTTGAATATGCTAAGATGATCAATGTACAGTGTAGAAACCCCAGAAATAGTGTCACAAGTGGCTAAAAAAGATTGAAAAATCTTTCAGGAACAACTGATTTCTATTGCATAAATCAAACAAAGGGGACTAAATCTTACTTTTTTTTATTTCTTCATACGGTGACAAAAAACCAAGTTACATTG
Source organism: Hippopus hippopus (assembly GCA_946811185.2). NCBI lineage: Eukaryota > Metazoa > Mollusca > Bivalvia > Cardiida > Cardiidae > Hippopus > Hippopus hippopus. Next base: position 46,053,944 of record OX328097.1, read on the forward strand.
ACTAGCGACTCATGTGCCAGTTACGCACCCGCGAAAACATGAAAAATAGACTTACGGCACATTCCATAGCAGACGACACCTGTTGCTTAAGTCAAATATAGGGAACAATTTCTTTTTTCTTATTCTTACTAGGGCCATTGAATTGGCATTGATACTTTGAATATGCTAAGATTATCAATGTACAGTGTAGAAAACCCAGAAAATAGTGTCACAAGTGGCTAAGAAAGACTGAAAACTCTTTCAGTAACAACTGATATCTATTGCATAAATCAAACAAAGGGAAGTAAATTTTTATTTCTTTTCAATCTCTTCATACCGTGACAAGAAATCCAGTTGTGTTGACGACCGTCTCATACGTGCAAGTTACGCGCCCGCGAAAACGTGAAAAATCAATGTAGGGCACATTCCATAGCAGACGACCCCTGTTGCTTAAGTCAAATATAGGGAGCAATTTTTTTTTTTTATTCTCTTACTAGGGCCATTGAATTGGCATTGATACTTTGAATATGCTAAGATGATCAATGTACAGTGTAGAAACTCCAGAAATAGTGTCACAAGAGGCTACAAAAGACAGAAAACTCTTTCAGTAACAACTGATTTTTATTGCATAAATCAAACAAAGCGAACTAAATTTTTATTTTTTTTTTCTAATCTCTTTATACCTTGACAAAAAACCGAGTTATGTTGACTACCGTCTCATATGTGACAGTTACGCAACCGAAAAAACATGAAAAATCGACTTACGGCACAGTCCATAGCAGACGACACCTGTTGCTTAAGTCAAATATAGGGAACAATTTTTTTTTCTTTTTCTCTTACTAGGGCCATTGAATTGGCATTGATACTTTGAATATGCTAAGATTATCAATGTACAGTGTAGAAATCCCAGAAAATAGTGTCAAAAGTGGCTAAAAAAGACTGAAAACTCTTTCAGTAGCAACTGCTTCCTATTGCATAAATCAAACAAAGGGAACTAAATTTTTATTTTTTTTTCTAATCTCTTTATACCGTGACAAAAAACCCAGTTAGGTTGACGACCGTCTCATATGTGCCAGTTACGCACCCGCAAAAACATGATTAATCGACTTACGGCACATTCCATAGCAGACGACACCTGTTGCTTAAGTCAAATATAGGGAACAATTTTTTTTCTTTTTCTTTTACTAGGGCCATTGAATTCGCATTGATACTTTTAATATGTTAAGTTGATCAATGTACAGTGTAGAAACAATAGAAAATAGTGTCAAAAGTGTCGAAAAATGATTGAAAACTCTTTCAGTAACAACTGATTTCTATCGCATAAATCAAACAAAGGGAACTAAATTTTTATTTTTTTTCAATCTCTTTATACCGTGACAAGAAATCCAGTTGTGTTGACGACCGTCTCATACGTGCAAGTTACTCGCCCGTGAAGACATGAAAAATCGACTTACGGAACATTCCATAGCAGACAACATCGTTTGCTTAAGTGAAATATAGTGAACAATTTTTTTTTCTTTTTTCTCTTAATAGGGCCATTGAATTGGCATTGATACTTTGAATATGTTAAGTTGATCAATGTACAGTGTAGAAACAATAGAAAATAGTGTCACAAGTGGCTAAAAAAGACTGAAAACTCTTTCAGTAACAACTGATATCTATTGCATAAATCAAACAAAGGGAACTAAATTTTTTTTTTTTTTCAATCTCTTTATACCGTGACAAGAAATCCAGTTGTGTTGACGACTGTCTTATACGTGCAAGTTACCAGCCCACGAAGACATGAAAAATCGACTTACGGAATATTCCATAGCAGACAACATCGTTTGCTTGAGTCAAATATAGTGAACAATTTTTTTTCTTTTTTCTCTTAATAGGGCCATTGAATTGGCATTGATACTTTGAATATGCTAAGATGATCAATGTACAGTGTAGAAACCCCAGAAATAGTGTCACAAGTGGCTAAAAAAGATTGAAAAATCTTTCAGGAACAACTGATTTCTATTGCATAAATCAAACAAAGGGGACTAAATCTTACTTTTTTTTATTTCTTCATACGGTGACAAAAAACCAAGTTACATTGACTACCGACTCATGTGCCAGTTACGCACCCGCGAAAACATGAAAAATAGACTTACGGCACATTCCATAGCAGACGACACCTGTTGCTTAAGTCAAATATAGGGAAGAATTTTTTTTTCTTTCTTCTTACTAGGGCCATTGAATTGGCATTGATACATTGAATATGCTAAGATGATCAATGTACAGTGTAGAAAACCCAGAAAATAGTGTCACAAGTGGCTAAGAAAGACTGAAAACTCTTTCAGTAACAACTGATATCTATTTCATAAATCAAACAAAGGGAAGTAAATTTTTATTTCTTTTCAATCTCTTTATACCATGACAAGAAATCCAGTTGTGTTGACGACCGTCTCATACGTGCAAGTTACGCACCCGCGACAACGTGAAAAATCAATGTAGGGCACATTCGATAGCAGACGACCCCTGTTGCTTATGTGAAATATAGGGAACTGTTTTTTTTTCTTTTTCTCTTACTAGGGCCATTGAATTGGCATTGATACTTTGAATATGCTAAGATGATCAATGTACAGTGTAGAAACCCCAGAAATAATGTCACAAGAGGCTAAAAAAGACTGAAAACTCTTTCAGTAACAACTGATTTCTATTGCATAAATCAAACAAAGCGAACTATATTTTTATTTTTTTTTTTCTAATCTCTTTATACCGTGACAAAAAACCCAGTTACGTTGACTATGGTCTCATATGTGACAGTTACGCAACCGCAAAAACATGAAAAATCGACTTACGGCACATTCCATAGCAGACGACACCTGTTGCTTAAGTCAAATATAGGGAACAATTTTTTTTTCTTTTTCTCTTACTAGGGCCATTGAATTGGCATTGATACTTTGAATATGCTAAGATGATCAATGTACAGTGTAGAAATCCCAGAAAATAGTGTCACAAGTGGCTAAAAAAGATTGAAAACTCTTTCAGTAACAACTGATTTCTATCGCATAAATGAAACAAAGGAAACTAAATTTTTATTTTTTTTCAATCTCTTTATACCGTGACAAGAAATCCAATTGTGTTGACGACCGTCTCATATGTGCCAGTTACGTGTCCGCGAAGACATGAAAAATGGACTTACGACACATTTCATAGCAGACGACACCTGTTAGTTAAGTGAAATATAGGGAACAATTTTTTTTTTGTTTTTCTCTTACTAGGGCCATTGAATTGGCCTTGATACTTTGAATATGCTAAGATGATCAATGCACAGTGTAGAAACCCCAGAAATAGTGTCACAAGTGGCTAAAAAAGACTGAAAAATCTTTCAGTAACAACTGATTTCTATTGCATAAATCAAACAAAGGGGACTAAATTTTAATTTTTTTTATCTCTTCATACGGTGACAAAAAACCCAGTTACATTGACTACCAACTCATGTGCCAGTTACGAATCCTCGAAAACATGGAAAATTGACTTACGGCACATTCCATAGTACACGACACCTGTTGCTTAAGTCAAATATAGGAGATTTTTTTTCCTTTTCTCTTACTAGGGCCATTGAATTGGTTACGATGACTACCTCACCCATATGTGACCGTTACATGCTGTGCACAAAATCATTGAATGAACTTGGACACTTTTGGAGGCAACTAATACCTGTTGCACAAATCAAAGAAAGGTAAACCAAATTAGTTTTCTTACCAGGGTCACGAAAAACATTGAACCAATTTTGGTGACCGTGTGAATCATAAGTCAATATTATGTTTAAATGCTGTGAAAAAACATTGATTCAGGAACAATCGGTTGCTGTTGCATAAACTTTTTCCAATAAGAAATCTTGTTCTTTTTTGAAGAATTTAGAAATAGGCCAATGAAATACAATAAGATGTAAGAATAAATAATAATAAAAAGAGGTAAAATAGATAAAAGGGCAAAGTTGGGGATTCAACCTCTGACCATCAGAACCCAAAAAAGGTCTTGGTGCAGGGGTCAAACCCTCTTTGCCATTGAATAGGCTAAAATGACCCGAAGAATTAACATAGATATACAGAGATTCCCTCCCCCTTCCAATCAGCCAATCAAATCTCAGGCCTCTCTTAAATTATACAATCACAGATGCTTTTAGAAAATCAAAATGGCGTCCAATCAGCCAATCAAATCTCATCCCTCTCTTAAATTATCCAATCAGAAAAGCTTTCAGAAATCCAAAATTGCGCCCAATCAGCCAATCAACACACCCCCACAATCATCCAATCAGAAAGCTTTGAGCCATTTTAAAATGGCGCCCGAAAATATCGATAGAAAACAGTGAACAAAAATCGGCATAAAAGTGGATTTTAAGTCTTCTTTGAAGGCTGTTATGCAGTCCTTGGCAAACTGCCAGGCATGCACCCTCCACACATGCCAGATTTCACTGAAAATGGGCGAAAATTAAAGAAAACAGGGTGACAGAAGACCTTGTTTTGGTGCCTTCTAGCACCTTGCAAGAGTGACTTCCCCTGATCCCTCGATCCCTTGATTCGATTTGCTTTTCTAATTCAGGCCAACTGCCATACTGCACATTGGTACTTTGAATATGCTAAGATGATCAATGTACAGTGTAGAAAACCCCAGAAAATAGTGTCACAAGTGGCTAAAAAAGACTGAAAACTCTTTCAGTAACAACTGATTTCTATTGCATAAATCAAACAAAGGGAACTAAATTTTTATTTCTTTTCAATCTTTTTATACCGTGACAAGAAATCCAGTTGCGTTGACGACCGTCTCATACGTGCCAGTTACGAGCCCGCGAAAACATGAAAAATGGACTTACGGCACATTCCATAGCAGATGACACCTGTTGCTTCAGTCAAATATAGGGAACAATTTTTTTTTCTTTTTCTCTTACTAGGGCCATTGAATTGGCATTGATACTTTGAATATGCTAAGATGATCAATGTACAGAGTAGAAACTCCAGAAATAGTGTCACAAGTGGCTAAAAAAGATTGAAAACTCTTTCAGTAACAACTGATTTCTATCGCATAAATCAAACAAAGGGAACTAAATTTTTATTTTTTTTCAATATCTTTATACCGTGACAAGAAAACCAGTTGTGTTGACGACCGTCTCATATGTGCCAGTTACGTGCCCACGAAAACATGAAAAATAGACTTACGGCACATTCCATAGCAGACGACATCTGTTGCTTAAGTCAAATATAGGGAACAATTTTTCTTTCTTTTTCTCTTACTAGGGCCATTGAATTGGCGTTGATACTTTGAATATGCTAAGATGATCAATGTACAGAGTAGAAACTCCAGAAATAGTGTCACAAGTGGCTATAATAGACTGAAAAGTCTTTCAGTAACAACTGATTTCTATTGCATAAATCAAACAAAGGGAACTAAATTTTAATTTTTTTTATCTCTTCATACGGTGACAAAAAACCCAGTTACATTGACTACTGACTCATGTGCCAGTTACGCGTCCACGAAAACAAGGAAAATCGACTTACGGCACAGTCCATAGCAGACGACACCTGTTGCTTAAGTCAAATATAGGGGATTTCTTTTTTCCTTTTCTCTTACTAGGGCCATTGAATTGGTTACGATCACTATCTCACCCATACGTGACCGTTACATGCTGTGCATAAAATCATTAAATGAACTTGGACACTTTTGGAGGCAACTGATACCTGTTGCACAAATCAAAGACAGGTAAACCAAATTCGTTTTCTTACCAGGGTCACGAAAAACATTGAACCAATTTTGGTGACTGTGTGAGTCATAAGTCGATTTTATGTTTAACCACTGCGCAAAAGCACTGATTCAGAAACAACCGGTTGCTGTTGCATAAACTTTTTCCAATAAGAAATCTTGTTCTTGTTTGAAGAATTTAGAAATAGTCCAATGAAATACAATAAGATGTAAGAATAGCGAATAATAAAAAGAGGTAAAATAGATAAAATGGCAAAGTTGGGGATTCAACCTCTGACCATCAGGACCCAAAAAAGGTCTTGGTGCAGGGGTCAAACCCTCTTTGCCATTGAATAGGCTAAAATGACCCGAAGAATTAACATAGATATACAGAGATTTCCCCCCCCTTTAATCAGCCAATCAAATCTCAGGCCTCTCTTAAATTATACAATCACAGATGCTTTTAGAAAATCAAAATGGCGTCCAATCAGCCAATCAAATCTCATCCCTCTCTTAAATTATCCAATCAGAAAAGCTTTCAGAAATCCAAAATTGCGCCCAATCAGCCAATCAAATTCCAGACACACCCCCATAATCATCCAATCAGAAAGCTTTGAGCCATTTTAAAATGGCGCCCGAAAATATCGATAGAAAACAGTGAACAAAAATCGGCATAAAAGTGGATTTTAAGTCTTCTTTGAAGGCTGTTATGCAGTCCTTGGCAAACTGCCACGCATGCACCCTCCACACATGCCAGATTTCACTGAAAATGGGCGAAAATTTAAGAAAACAGGGTGACAGAAAACCTTCTTTTCGTGCCTTCTAGCACCATGCAAGAGTGACTTCCCCTGATCCCTCGATCCCTTGATTCGATTTGCTTTTCTAATTCAGGCCAACTCCCATACTGCACATTGATACTTTGAATATGCTAAGATGATCAATGTACAGTGTAGAAAACCCAGAAAATAAGAAAATAATGTCACAAGTGCCTAAAAAAGACTGAAAACTCTTTCAGTAGCAACTGCTTCCTATTGCATAAATCAAACAAAGGGAACTAAATATTTATTTTTTTTTCTAATCTCTTTATACCGTGACAAAAAACCCAGTTACATTGACTACCGTCTCATACGTGCCAGTTACGAGCCCGCGAAAACATGAAAAATAGACTTACGGCACATTCCATAGCAGACGACACCTGTTGCTTAAGTCAAATATAGGGAACATTTTTTTTTCTTTTTCTTTTACTAGGGCCATTGAATTGGCATTGATACTTTGAATATGCTAAGATGATCAATGGACAGTGTAGAAACCGCAGAAATAGTGTCACAAGTGGCTAAAAAAGACTGAAAACTCTTTCAGTAACAACTGATTTCTACTGCATAAATCAAAAAAAGGGAACTAAATTTTTGTTTCTTTTCAATCTCTTTATACCGTGACAAGAAATCCAGTTGCGTTGACGAACGTCTGATACGTGCCAGTTACGAGCCCGCGAAAACATGAAATATCAACTAACGGCACATTCCATAGGAGACGACACCTGTTGCTTAAGTCAAATATAGGGAACAATTTTTTTTTTTTTCCTCTTACTAGGGCCATTGAATTGGCATTGATACTTTGAATATGCTAAGATGATCAATGTACAGTGTAAAAACCCCAGAAATAGTGTCACAAGTGGCTAAAAAAGACTGAAAACTCTGTAAGTAACAACTGATTTCTATTGCATAAATCAAACAAAGGGGACTAAATTTTAATTTTTTTTATCTCTTCATACGGTGACAAAAAAACCCAGTTACATTGACTACTGACTCATGTGCCAGTTACGCGTCCACGAAAACATGGAAAATCGACTTACGGCACAGTCCATAGCAGACGACACCTGTTGCGTAAGTCAAATATAGGGGATTTTTTTTTCCTTTTCTCTTACTAGGGCCATTGAATTGGTTACGATGACTATCTCACCCATACGTGACCGTCACTTGCTGTGCATAAAATCATTAAATGAACTTGGACACTTTTGGAGGCAACTGATACCTGTTGCACAAATCAAAGACAGGTAAACCAAATTCGTTTTCTTACCAGGGTCACGATAAACATTGAACCAATTTTGGTGACTGCGTGAGTCATAAGTCAATTTTACGTTTAACCACTGCGAAAAAGCATTGATTCAGAAAGAACCGGTTGCTGTTGCATAAACTTTTTCCAATAAGAAATCTTGTTCTTGTTTGAAGAATTTAGAAATAGGCCAATGAAATACAATAAGATGTAAGAACAGCGAATAATAAAAAGAGGTAAAATAGATAAAATGGCAAAGTTGGGGATTCAACCTCTGACCATCAGGACCCAAAAAAGGTCTTGGTGCAGGGGTCAAACCCTCTTTGCCATTGAATAGGCTAAAATGACCCGAAGAATTAACATAGATATACAGAGATTTTCCCCCCCTTTCCAATCAGCCAATCAAATCTCAGGCCTCTCTTAAATTATCCAATCACAGAAGCTTTTAGAAAATCAAAATGGCGTCCAATCAGCCAATCAAATCTCACCCCTCTCTTAAATTATCCAATCAGAAAAGCTTTCAGAAATCCAAAATTGCGCCCAATCAGCCAATCAAATTCCAGACACACCCCCACAATCATCCAATCAGAAAGCTTTGAGCCATTTTGAAATGGCGGCCGACAATATCGATAGAAAACAGTGAACAAAAATCGGCATAAAAGTGGATTTTAAGTCTTCTTTGAAGGCTGTTATGCAGTCCTTGGCAAACTGCCAGGCATGCACCCTCCACACATGCCAGATTTCACTGAAAATGGGCGAAAATTTAAGAAAACAGGGTGACAGAAGACCTTGTTTTCGTGCCTTCTAGCACCTTGCAAGAGTGACTTCCCCTGATCCTTTGATCCCTTGATTCGATTTGCTTTTCTAATTCAGGCCAACTGCCATACTGCACATTGATACTTTGAATATGCTAAGATGATCAATGTACAGTGTAGAAACCCCAGAAAATAGGAAAATAATGTCACAAGTGCCTAAAAAGGACTGAAAACTCTTTCAGTAGCAACTGCCTCCTATAGCATAAATCAAACAAAGGGAACTACATTTTTATTTTTTTTTTCTAATCTCTTTATACCGTGACAAGAAACCCAGATACATTGACTACCGTCTCATACGTGCCAGTTACGAGCCTGCGAAAACATGAAAAATAGACTTACGGCACATTCCATAGCAGACGACACCGGTTGCTTAAGTCAAATATAGGGAACATTTTTTTTTTCTTTTTCTTTTACTAGGGCCATTGAATTGGCATTGATACTTTGAATATGCTAAGATGATCAATGTACAGTGTAGAAACCCCAGAAAATAGTGTCACAAGTGGTTAAAAAAGACTGAAAACTCTTTTAGTAACAAGTGATTTCTATTGCATAAATCAAACAAAGGGAACTAAATTTTTAATTTTTTTCAATCTCTTTATACCGTGACAAGAAATCCAGTTGTGTTGACGACCGTCTCATACGTGCCAGTTACGTGCCCGCGAAGACATGAAAAATCGACTTACGGCACATTCCATAGGAGACGACACCTGTTGCTTAAGTCAAATATAGGGAACAATTTTTTTTTCTCTTACTAGGGCCATTGAATTGGCATTGATACTTTGAATATGCTAAGATGATCAATGTACAGTTTAGAAACCCCAGAAATAGTGTCACAAGTGGCTAAAAAAGACTGAAAAATCTTTCAGTAACAACTGATTTCTATTGCATAAATCAAACAAAGGTGACTAAATTTTAATTTTTTTTCTAATCTCTTCATACTGTGACAAATAAACCCAGTTACATTGACTACCGACTCATGTGCCAGTTAAGCGTCCGCGAAAACATGGAAAATCGACTTACGGCACGGTCCATAGCAGACGACATCTGTTGCGTAAGTCAAATATAGGGGATTTTTTTTTTCCTTTTCTCTTACTAGGGCCATTGAATTGGTTACGATGACTATCTCACCCATACGTGACCGTTACATGCTGTGCATAAAATCATTAAATGAACTTGGACACTTTTGGAGGCAACTGATACCTGTTGCACAAATCAAAGACAGGTAAACCAAATTCGTTTCCTTACCAGGGTCACGAAAAACATTGAACCAATTTTGGTGACTGCGTGAGTCATAAGTCGATTTTATGTTTAACCACTGCGAAAAAGCATTGATTCAGAAAGAACCGGTTGCTGTTGCATAAACTTTTTCCAATAAGAAATCTTGTTCTTGTTTGAAGAATTTAGAAATAGGCCAATGAAATACAATAAGATGTAAGAATAGCGAATAATAAAAAGAGGTAAAATAGATAAAATGGTAAAGTTGGGGATTCAACCTCTGACCATCAGGACCCAAAAGAGGTCTTGGTGCAGGGGTCAAACCCTCTTTGCCATTGAATAGGCTAAAATGACCCGAAGAATTAACATAGATATACAGAGATTTTCCCCCCCTTTCCAATCAGCCAATCAAATCTCAGGCCTCTCTTAAATTATCCAATCACAGAAGCTTTTAGAAAATCAAAATGGCGTCCAATCAGCCAATCAAATCTCACCCCTCTCTTAAATTATCCAATCAGAAAAGCTTTCAGAAATCCAAAATTGCGCCCAATCAGCCAATCAAATTCCAGACACACCCCCACAATCATCCAATCAGAAAGCTTTGAGCCATTTTGAAATGGCGGCCGACAATATCGATAGAAAACAGTGAACAAAAATCGGCATAAAAGTGGATTTTAAGTCTTCTTTGAAGGCTGTTATGCAGTCCTTGGCAAACTGCCAGGCATGCACCCTCCACACATGCCAGATTTCACTGAAAATGGGCGAAAATTTAAGAAAACAGGGTGACAGAAGACCTTGTTTTCGTGCCTTCTAGCACCTTGCAAGAGTGACTTCCCCTGATCCTTTGATCCCTTGATTCGATTTGCTTTTCTAATTCAGGCCAACTGCCATACTGCACATTGATACTTTGAATATGCTAAGATGATCAATGTACAGTGTAGAAACCCCAGAAAATAAGAAAATAATGTCACAAGTGCCTAAAAAAGACTGAAAACTCTTTCAGTAGCAACTGCCTCCTATAGCATAAATCAAACAAAGGGAACTACATTTTTATTTTTTTTTTCTAATCTCTTTATACCGTGACAAGAAACCCAGATACATTGACTACCGTCTCATATGTGCCAGTTACGAGCCTGCGAAAACATGAAAAATAGACTTACGGCACATTCCATAGCAGACGACACCGGTTGCTTAAGTTAAATATAGGGAACATTTTTTTTTTCTTTTTTTCTTACTAGGGCCATTGAATTGGCATTGTTACTTTGAATATGCTAAGATGATCAATGTACAGTGTAGAAACCCCAGAAAATAGTGTCACAAGTGGTTAAAAAAGACTGAAAACTCTTTTAGTAACAATTGATTTCTATTGCATAAATCAAACAAAGGGAACTAAATTTTGATTTTTTTTCAATCTCTTTATACCGTGACAAGAAATCCAGTTGTGTTGACGACCGTCTCATATGTGCCAATTACGTGCTCGCGAAGACATGAAAAATCGACTTACGGCACATTCCATAGCAGACGACACCTGTTGCTTAAGTCAAATATAGGGAACAATTTTTTTTTTTCTCTTACTAGGGCCATTGAATTGGCATTGATACTTTGAATATGCTAAGATGATCAATGTACAGTGTAGAAACCCCAGAAAATAAGAAAATAATGTCACAAGTGCCTAAAAAAGACTGAAAACTCTTTCAGTAGCAACTGCTTCCTATTGCATAAATCAAACAAAGGGAACTAAATTTTTATTTTTTTTTCTAATCTCCTTATACCGTGACAAAAAACCCAGTTACGTTGACGACAGTCTCATACGTGCCAGTTACGAGCCTGCGAAAACATGAAAAATCAACTTACGGCACATTCCATAGCAGACGACACCTGTTGCTTAAGTCAAATATAGGGAACAATTTTTTTTTCTTTTTCTTTTACTAGGGACATTGAATTGGGATTGATACCTTGAATATGCTAAGATGATCAATGTACAGTGAAGAAACCCCAGAAAATAGTGTTACAAGTGGCTAAAAAAGACTGAAAACTCTTTTAGTAACAACTGATTTCTATCGCATAAATCAAACAAAGGGAACTAAATTATAATTTTTTTTCAATCTCTTTATACCGTGACAAGAAATCCAGTTGTGTTGACGACCGTCTCATATGTGCCAGTTACATGCCCGCGAAGACATGAAAAATCGACTTACGGCACATTCCATAGGAGACGACACCTGTTGGTTAAGTCAAATATAGGGAACAATTTTTTTTCTTCTTCTCTTACTAGGGCCATTGAATTGGCATTGATACTTTGAATATGCTAAGATGATCGATGTACAGTTTAGAAACCCCAGAAAATAGTGTCACAAGTGGCTAAAAAAGACTGAAAACTCTTTCAGTAGCAACTGCTTCCTATTGCATAAATCAAACAAAGGGAACTAAATTTTTATTTTTTTCTCTAATCTCTTTATACCGTGACAAAAATACCACTTAGGTTGACTACCGTCTCATACGTGCCAGTTACGCACCCGCGAAAACATGAAAAATAGACTTACGGCACATTCCATAGCAGACAACACCTGTTGCTTAAGTCAAATATAGGGAACAATTTTTTTTTTCTTTTTCTTTTACTAGGGCCATTGAATTGGCATTGATACCTTGAATATGCTAAGATGATCAATGTACAGTGTAGAAACCCCAGAAAATAGTGTCACAAGTTGCTAAAAAAGACTGAAAACTCTTTCAGTAACAACTGACTTCTATCGCATAAATCAAACAAAGGGAACTAAATTTTTATTTTTTTTCAATCTCTTTATACCGTGACAAGAAATCCAGTTGTGTTGACGACCGTCTCATGTGTGCCAGTTACGCGCCCGCGAAGACATGAAAAATCGACTTACGGCACATTCCATAGCAGACGACACCTATTGCTTAAGTCAAATATAGGGAACAATTTTTTTTTCTTTTTCTCTTACTAGGGCCATTGAATTGGCATTGATACTTTGAATATGCTAAGATGATCAATGTACAGTTTAGAAACCCCAGAAATAGTGTCACAAGTGGCTAATAAAGACTGAAAAATCTTTCAGTAACAACTGATTTCTATTTCATAAATTAAACAAAGGGGACTAAATTTTAATTTTTTTTATCTCTTCATACGGTGACAAAAAACCCAGTTACATTGACTACCGACTCATGTGCCAGTTACACGTCTGCGAAAACATGGAAAATCGACTTACGGCACAGTCCATAGCAGACGAAACCTGTTGCTTAAGTCAAATATAGGGGATTTTTTTTTTCCTTTTCTCTTACTAGGGCCATTGAATTGGTTACGATGACTATGTCACCCATACGTGACCGTTACATGCTGTGCATAAAATCATTAAATGAACTTGGACACTTTTGGAGGCAACTGATACCTGTTGCACAAATCAAAGACAGGTAAACCAAATTCGTTTTCTTACCAGGGTCACGAAAAACATTGAACCAATTTTGGTGACCGTGTGAGTCATAAGTCGATTTTATGTTTAACCGCTGCGCAAAAACATTGATTCAGAAACAACCGGTTGCTGTTGCATAAACTTTTTCCAATAAGAAATCTTGTTCTTGTTTGAAGAATTTAGAAATAGGCAAATGAAATACGATAAGATGTAAGAATAACTAATAATAAAAAGAGGTAAAAAAGATGAAATGGCAAAGTTGGGGATTCAACCTCTGACCATCAGGACCCAAAAAAGGTCTTGGTGCAGGGGTCAAACCCTCTTTCCCATTGAATAGGCTAAAATGACCCGAAGAATTAACATAGATATACAGAGATTTTCCCCCTTTCCAATCAGCCAATCAAATCTCAGGCCTCTCTTAAATTATCCAATCAAAGAAGCTTTTAGAAAATCAAAATGGCGTCCAATCAGCCAATCAAATCTCATCCCTTTCTTAAATTATCCAATCAGAAAAGCTTTCAGAAATCCAAAATTGCGCCCAATCAGCCAATCAAATTCCAGACACACCCCCACAATCATCCAATCAGAAAGCTTTGAGCCATTTTAAAATGGCGCCCGAAAATATCGATAGTGAACAAAAATTGGCATAAAAGCTGATTTAAAGTCTTGTTTGAAGGCTGTTATGCAGTCCTTGGCAAACTGCCAGGCATGCACCCTCCACACATGCCAGATTTCACTGAAAATGGGCGAAAATTTAAGAAAACAGGGTGACAGAAGACCTTGTTTTGGTGCCTTCTAGCACCTTGCAAGAGTGACTTCCCCTGATCCCTTGATCCCTTGATTCGATTTGCTTTTCTAATTCAGACGTCTCCGTTTTCTACACAGGGTTATGATCTTGCTTTAATCGCAAGATGTGAAGACATGATATTTACGTCAGGTACGGTTGGCAAGGCGCATGGCTTGGGGAAAAGAAGACGGTCATTTATAGCAAAGATTACCTCCCATTGAGATATACAGAAGCAGCATTCCTTTATCCATGGTGCACAAGTATATAAATCTGAAACATATCCTTTTAAAGAAAATTTACTTGATCGAAAATAAGTTAATCCAAAACCGTTGCTTTACTTGAATTATTTGCTGAGAATGATATATTATATGAGTCATGCTCTGTAAAAATGGATTTAATGCATCTGCAGAAATATCAACCCATGTCAACCTGCATAGCCCGCGCAGGCTGACATATGATGAAACATTTTACTCTCGGTTAATTCTCTGCATGTTGAAGGACCAGCCTACCTCGGGAACAGAAAAAGTGCCCCCAGGAAAACTGCACCGAGGAAAATTGCCCACGGGAATTTTTCAACGTAGTGATATTGATGCAGATGTTGTTGGTTATTATTCAATGTATTTTATTTTCATTGATTGAATTTATTCCACATGAATGTTTTTTTAATAATACATTTCTCGAGAAATTAAGATTCCCTTTGAAAGGTTTAGCCCTGTTAAGGAGAAGTGATTCCTTTGAAAGGTTTAATCCTATTAAAGTTAATTGACTGCTTCTAAGTATTAACTGTGGAAAATTTTGCGCTTCTCTCTCCTCCGTGAACATCTAACAAGAGGGCCATGATGGCCCTGAAGTCGCTCACCTGAGCCTTTTGATCAAACATGACCCATTTCCAATCTCTTCAGAGATACAAACACTCTGACAAACACTCATTAGTATTGGGCTTACAAATATGGCCTCTAGAGTGCACACAAGCTTTTTCTAGAATTTGTCTCAGCTGCCTACTTGACATGTAGAAATTATCCAGACATACATTCTGACAAACTTTCATGAGTATTTGAGAGAAAATGTGGCCTGTAGGGTGTATAAAAGGTTTTTCCGAGATTTCACCTAGTTACCTAGTTTTTTATCCAACATGACCCATATTCATACTAGTCTAAGATATTATCAAGACAAACATTTAAAGCAAATTTCAAGATTATTGGACTGAAAATGTGGCCACTAGAGCGTACACACAGTTTTTCAAAGATGAAACTTGCTGACCTAGTTTTTATTTCACGTGACCCATTTTCAAACTCATGCAAGATATCATCAAGACAAACATTCTAACAAAAGTTTAAAGAATACTGGACTGTAATTATAGTACGAAAGGTTTTTCCGAGATTTGACCTTGTGACCTAGTTTTTTATCCAACATGACCCATTTTCATACTAGTCTAAGAAATTATCAAGACAAACATTCTGACCAACTTTCAAGAGTTTTGAGAGAAAATGTGGCCTGTAGGGTGTATAAAAGGTTTTTCCGAGATTTCACCTAGTTACCTAGTTTTTTATCCAACATGACCCATATTCATACTAGTCTAAGATATTATCAAGACAAACATTTAAAGCAAATTTCAAGATTATTGGACTGAAAATGTGGCCTCTAGAGCTTACATAAGGTTTTTCTAAGATTTGACCTGGTGACCTAGTTTTTCACCTGACATGACCCATTTTCAAACTTATCCAAGCTATCATCATAACAAACATTCTGACCAACTTTAAAGAGCATTGGACTGAAAATGTGGCTTCTGGAGCGTACACAAGGTTTTTCAAAGATTTGACCTAGTGACCTAGTTTTTGACCCCACATGGCCCACTTTCGAACTCGTCTGCAATATTATCAAGACAAACATTCTGACCAAACTTCAAGAGTATTGGACAGAAAATGTGGCTTCTGGAGCATACACAAGGTTTTTTTTAAGATTTGACCTAGTGACCTAGTTTTTTACCCAACATGGCCCGTTTTTAAATTTGTCAGAGATATCATCAAGACAAACATTCTGACCAGCTTTCAAGAGTTTTGGACTGAAAATGTGGCCTCTAGAGCGTACACAAGGTTTTTCTAAGATTTGACCTGGTGACCTAGTTTTTGACCCGACATGGCCCATTTTCGAACTCGTCTGAGATATCATCAAGACAAACATTCTGACCAACTTTCAAGAGTATTGGACTGAAAATATGGCCTCTAGAGCGTACACAAGGTTTTTCTAAGATTTGACCTGGTGACCTAGTTTTTGACCCCACATGGCCCATTTTCAAACTCGTCCGAGATATCATCATAACAAACATTCTGACCAACTTTCAGGAACATTGGACTGAAAATATGGCCTCTAGAGCGTACACAAGGTTTTTCTAAGATTTGACCTGGTGACCTAGTTTTTGACCCTACATGGCCCATTTTCGAACTCGCCCGAGATATCATCATAACAAACATTCTGACCAACTCTCAGGGGTATTGGACAGAAAATGTGGCCTCTAGAGCGTACACAAGGTTTTTTCTAAGATTTGACCTAGTGACCTAGTTTTTGACCCGACATGACCCATTTATGAACTCGTCCGAGATATCATCAAGGCAAACATTCTGACCAAGTTTCATGAGTATCGGACTGAAAATGTGGCCTCTAGATCGTACACAAGGTTTTTCTAAGATTTGACCTAGTGACCTAGTTTTTGACCCGACATGACCCATTTTCGAACTCGTCCGAGATAGCATCAAGACAAACATTCTGACCAAGTTTCACAAGTATCGGACTGAAAATGTGGCCTCTAGAGTGTACACAAGGCAAAAGTTGACGACGCAAGACGCACGACGGACGCCGGACACGGCATGATCACAATAGCTCACCATGAGCACTTCGTGCTCAGGTGAGCTAAAAATGCATTGTAAATACAGTGTTTAATAAGGATGATAGTGGTAAAGAATGTGTATATTGCCCAATTAAAAGATGCGCTGAATAAGAAATTAAAAAAGAAAAAAAAAAAAAAAAAATGATGCACCATATCATTTCTGAAAAGTACTTATATTTCTTTGTGTACATATGTTCCATTTTTTAATGTTTCTGTTACAGAATTACAACTAAAACAATAAAATAAGATGATTAAAAAAACACGGGGATATTAAGGGCAATTTCTATCTTTTTTATAGAAGTTGCTATCAACGCCTGGTTAGGCTTGTAGATGAGCTGTAATAGTTCTTTTTTTGTAAAACATGAAATACAAAAAAAGTCTGAGCGGAGGTAGTTTTGTTTTCCTACAACCCCTACCTCATGATTTAGCCGGTTGTAAGACAAAATGGAGCCTTGTGTTGCTTGGTACAATTACGGAGAAGCGTCAGACCTCTTTTTGCCGGGGATGGCTCATTATTATGCTCTGCACAAGACAAATATTCCCATAGAGATAACTGTACA
Source organism: Hippopus hippopus (assembly GCA_946811185.2). Taxonomy (NCBI): domain Eukaryota; kingdom Metazoa; phylum Mollusca; class Bivalvia; order Cardiida; family Cardiidae; genus Hippopus; species Hippopus hippopus. The sequence continues at coordinate 46,071,373 of OX328097.1, forward strand.
TAACAGACTGGTACATTCCAGTTTTTAGCTCTTTCGCTGCTAGCTATATTAATTCGACTCAGATTGTCAAGGACTACAAAAAGTGTCAGCCTAACTGAAGAAGACTTTGGTCAAATTCTAGCATAAGGTAGCGGATGGTGTAGATGTGAAGCCTGACCTTGATCTCTGCCATCCGCATTGGCTTCATTGACAGTGAAAGCTTTAATAGAAATCATTCTACCCCAGCCATTGCTCTGACAACCTTTCTACAAATTACTTATGCATATTATGAGCAATGGATAATGAATAAAGAAGGTTAGAACGTTGTTCATAAGACTATTTGCCAACAAAATGTAAGTTAGTATTTCTTAGTTTATTTCCCTTAGTTTATTTCCTTTTTTTTTTACAAAGAGAAAATAATGAATACATGCAAGTAGCTGACAAATTATCATTGGCTATTGGACACATGTAATAAATAGACTATAAAAAATGCTGAAGGAGAGCAAGGGCCGTAGCAGTTTACGTCTACAGTATGAATAATAATACTAACAATAGTTACGAATTTCCTTGTGCAACATTGATTTTTTTTAATATACTAATGAATATAATTATGTAATAAAACGGTCTTTATAAAATGTTCGAGAATTGTGTATATGTATCTATATATTAACCCCTTAGGGTTTCGGCGGATTAAGGATTAAAGCTTTCGTAACCTCCTAGAAAAAAATCACAGGCAGATAGTTATAAAACTTGTAACGCTAAATTTGCCACTGAAATTTTCTTAGAGCAAGAAACACCCCCCCCCCCACACACACAAATCCATCATTTGAGACATATTTAGTTTTCCATCTGCAAATGCTTTCAATACAGATAAGTGAAAATTTTGATGTTGGTACAGAGCTAAATATTATCCAAGAAAAACCTTAATATTGGCTAAAGCAGATTTTGTAACTGTACATAAGTGAAAAACTGAATTTTGTCTCGAGCTTTTTTTTTTTTTCAAAAGAAAAACAATTTGAAGTTTTTGAAAACATCATGACATGAACAATTGTTCATTATCATTGATTTCTCCTTTCTGAAGCTTTAGAAACTGCAGTGATGCATAATACTCGGTTTACACTGTTTGAATAATATTACTTCAGTCATATAAGTGCGGTGGTACATCTATATATGTATCATAAGTCATCCAATAGTTCTAGGGCTAAGAAAAAGTATCTTTCACATGATTACTTCAATCCTGATGGGTGTCAGTAAGGACAAAACTTTTACCATGCCTAAATCACCTTTACTATTGATTGATTGAATGATATTTTACGACGCTTTGAAAATTGTTCCAGTAATATCACAGCAACAGCACGCTTATTGATGTATGTACTAGGCTAGGGCCCTGAAGTATCTTGCACAAAGAAATTTTCACAAAATACCCAGTGCTTCCTGCGAGACTGGAACCAAGAACCTCCCCAGGTTACAAGCCCTACTCTCTTCGGTTACACTGAGCAATGCAGGACCCCAGCCACTTGAATAAAGAAACTCTGATTGTGAATGAAAAATAATAGAATTCATGTATATCTAACATCTAAATACAACATCTGATATTTCTTAATAAATGCTTAGCAATACAATTCAATCATTTATTAATTATGGAAGTACTCTTACAAAAATGAAAGGTCGCTACAGATACAAAGCTGAAATACAAATCGAACCCGTAAAATATCCTCGTTGATTAAGATTTAAAAGACCAACACCTTAACGATAGAGCTAAAGAGAAATCTCCCCAAAGCAGTTGTTATATTGATTTTATACGGGAAGAAGCTATACAGTAAAGAAGGAATGATCTCCCATAACACACCCCCTCATAAATGTCATCAATTTGATGACAGAAAGCCTTATTAGGCAGTAGGTTTTTTTTCTTTTTCGGCAACAATGGCTCAATGGCTCAGTGGCCAATCCCAGACGATCCCCCGTCTTACAAACATGAAAGATCGCAACAAATGCATAGCTGAAATACAAACTGCACCCTGCGGGATTCAAACCCGTGTGGAACAGGTCCTCGTTTATTGAGGTTTAAAAGACCAACACCTTAACCACAGAGCTAAAGAGAATTCTACCCAACGTAGTTATTAGGTATTGGTTTTATACGGGAAGAATCTATGCAGGAAGGAATGATCTCCCGTAACACACCCCTTCTTAAATGTCATCATTTGATTGATTGAATTTGTGTTTATTTATCGTCGCCACCGGTTTTCCATATGGGCGACGCCCCCTGAAGGCTGTTAGTATTGTTACGGGGGATAGTGCAGATACAGGACGAAACCCATCCTAAGTTTCGCCTGGTTCTTTAACGTGCTCGGTGTATAGCACCGTCACACGGGACCTCGGTTTAACGTCTCATCCGAAAGACTATTAGTAATTTTAGATGGCCAGCCGTGGGGATCGAACCCACACCCTCATGATCACGAGTCCTACGCTCTACCAACTGAGCTATGCAGGATGGTCATGTCATCATTTTGATCACAGAAAGCCTTATAAGGCGGTAGTTCTTTTCTTTTTCAACAACAATGGCCAATACATGGATCTGTGGAAATCGATATTTGACCAATCAGGTCATCGCATTTATTTTACCCGATGTGCAGCCTGGTTGTCTGCTATTTCGGCTCCCAAACAAACGACTCTTAACGTTGGACGGATGCGATAGTTTCTTTTTTTGTGTGTATGTTTTAAACGTTTGAATTTAGGAAAAAGTTTAAAATATGTGCTTTGCGAACGTGTACCGCTGACGTGAGATCACGCAGAGACTGTAGACAAGTTTGAATTATGATAATGACTGAAAATGGGACATATGCAAAGAGTTCTGATCAGCGCTACATTACATATTAGATTAATTATTGCTTTAGTTTTTTTTTTTTTTCCCCATCTGAAAGATTTGGAAAGAGACAAAAATGTTTTAATGTGGAAAACAAAGGTAAAAATAGATCTATATGAAATACTAATAAAAATATAATATGTTTACTTGATTAGCTAACCTTTTTCAGTAACCTATGCACATCCAAAAAGTAGGACTTGTCATCAATGTTTCAGTTTCACGTTAATCTTAACCATTGGTGCATGAAGATTATTCTAAATGTGTAGATATAGATCAGATTGCAAATAACATGCAGTTTAATCTTGGATTAAAACTGTCTGCTATTTACAATAAGCATATTGACGTGTATTCCTCACTACATATTCCTCACTAAAAGTAGAATTCAGTTTTGAAATTAAGTCTAACTCGATTCTGTACCGGTGGAAGTTCAGCTAAAAAGGCAACTTATGTTAATTAAATAAACTTTTTACTTAGTCGTATTAAAGTAGATTAGCACATCTGCCATTTCAAAGCATGTGTCGGTAAACTGTTAACTGATTAGAAGTGTGTTTGATTGCAAACCAATTTGCCGCTCTAATCAACTTGACCACCCGTTGTCTTCAGTATACTATAAGATAAAACAAACTACCGTCACTGATATTAACAAGTTTGTTAATTGACAGCACACTCAACACATTTTGAAATCATCAGAAAACCCTTTTTCCCTTAACCTGGAATTGAATTTTTTCATAGTCAAGTCATAGTCAATTTTTTATAAACTTACACCTCTGTAGAATCAGACAGTCTATAATGTTTTCGAAATGCTTGTAATTCAGTGTTGTTTATTTGGGTATGATGTTGAGACGACTTTATTAGCCTTACGAAAACAATAAGTATGTTTAATTCTATTATTCTGTGGCAAAACAAAGTTTTGTTTAGCTGATTTATTCTTTTTTTCACACTGAAGTTCAACAACTTTGCTAAAACAGGTAGATCTATTATATTGTCCGTAGCCCCCGAAAATCACCCTTTTTGTACATATCTTTGTGTAAATTAGTTCAAGCATATTTATATTTCTTACTGAGCATTCATCAACGGCAGAAACATAATTATGGTAGAAATGTTTTTTTCGGAATTTTATCGAGAGAAACAGTCATGACAGCACGATTTAAGTAACCTATCTGCTATACTGTATATGTATTTACTGTGGCTGTTTGGGAGTCCTTGGCAACAGTAACCAAGGGAGTCGGTTTATCTTATCACCACGGATCCATGTATCCCGGACGAGCCCCCATCTTACAAACATGAAAGGTCGCAATAAATGCATAGCTGAAATACAAACCGCACCGGATGGATTCGAACCTGTGTAGAACAGGTCCTCGTTTATTGAGGTTTAAAAGACCAACACTTTAACCACAGAGCTAAAGAGAATCCTCCCAACGCAGTTGTTAGGTATTGATTTTATACGGGGAGAAGCTATACAGGAAGGAAGGAATGATCTCCCGTAACACATCCCCTCTTAAATGTCATCATTTTGATGACAGAAAGCCTTATAAGGGCGGTAGTTCTTTTCTTTTTTTCGACAACGATGGCTCAATGGCCAATCCCGGACGAGCCCCCATCTTACAAAAATGAAAGTTCGCAACAAATGCATAGCTGAAATACAAACCGCACCCGGCGGGATTCGAACCCGTGTGGAACAGGTCCTCGTTTATTGAGGTCTAAAAGTCCAACACCTTAACCACAGAGCTAAAGAGAACCCTCCCAACGCAGCTGTTAGGTATTGATTTTATACGGGAAGAAGCTATGCAGGAAGGAGTGATCTCCCGTAACAATACTTTTTAAATCTTCACCAGACGACAAAATTTTAGAGTTTTCAAAACTGAAAGCATTTACAGACGACACATTAGGTGTGGATCAAATGATAAGGTTTGTCTTTGAAAGGTACAAAACATGCTGTGAAACAGTGAAAATGTGGGTTACCCGCATTTTTACCTTTTCGAATAAAGTTTTCAAAAGTTTTCCTCCTCAGGGTTGTTCAAACACAGGATTGTTAAGTAAAAGGGCTAAGTCCTTACATTTTCAGTCTGGAAAAAAGACATTACAACTTCAGTACTTTTTAGGGGAATAATTCTGAAGTAATTGGACAGTGAAGATGTAAGACTTTACATTCTGTGCAATCCTAAATAGAGATAATCTGTCCGAAAAAGCAGGTAAAAATTAAGGACAGCGCTTTAAATAAAGGATAACACTAGACTTTTACCACCAGAGCATTTAACTCTTTACCAAACGACAATATTTTAGACTGGTTTAAACTGAAAGCATTTGCAGATGACAATTTAAATGTGACTTACATGGTGGATTTCTTTCTGAAAGGTAAGAAAAGATCGTGGGAAAAGGAGAAAATGCTGGTTACTAGCATTTTCTCCTTTTCCAACAATGTTTTCGGATGTCCACTGTCCCAGGGTCATTAAAACTTGGGGTTTTCCTTCAATATGTCACAATACATGTGTATTTTAAGTTTTACCTAAACGACACGATTTTAGATTTGTCCAAATTTAGATTTGTCAAAGCTTTCGCTGAGGACAAGATAAATGCGACTTAAACAGTGAAATATGTTTAGGGAAGGTTAGAAAACACTGAGAGAAGAGGAAAAAATCTTGGTTACTAGCATTTTCTTCTTTTCCCACAATATTTTCAAAAGCTTTCCTTTTCAGGGTCGTTAAAAAATCGGGTTGTATGCAAAAGGATAAACAGTTTAGAACCAGAATCAGGTAACAAAGATTCAACATACACCACGCCTGTGACATAGGTACCTTTTACATTTCTGAAGTGTCCTTTACCACTCTGAATGCTGTCTTTAGAAATAAAAGATGTGGAAGCTATTTTTGTCTGCAGCAAGACAAACATAAAGACAGCGTCATAAATGGACAGATATGCCAATAAAGTTTCAACAGATTGTGCTGCCATAGTTCACAACAGCTGAATAACCATTTGGAATGTTTATTTTTTCAAAGCATTTGTAAATCTGAGCTATTGTACAGTATATGCTAGAAAAAAATCAAACAAAATTAAGGTAAAAACTAGCTTAAACCACTATTCTCAAAATCATTTTCATTGTAATCCTCACGCTCAAGTTGTTATGCATTGTGCAGAACTACAACAAAGGCACAGTAAAGGCCAAAATATCAAAGCAGGTGTTATAATACATATGTTAGTCGCCGACAGAAAAAAGAATTTTAAAATCAGGCAAAAAGTAAACAAAAGACACAGCTACCTGGCAGGTTTTAACCTAGTTTTGAAATCAATTTTTCTGTCAGCGACTAACACTTGGACCGACCATACAATGACAGATTGTCATCTTCACAATAATTTACATACGTTTAAATGGTATGATATAAATTCAAATGCATTTAAACACCCGCGTTGTTTACATTTGGCCTTTATTGTTACTTTAATATCTCAAATATACAATTTATAATCTCACTTTGAACACCGTACTCATTGTAATAACATGAATTTTACATTGTACCTTGACCGTCACAGGTATGGCACTTAGCATTCTTTAAGAAACAATTCTCACCGTCATGGTTAGTTTTACAATACAAAAACACGGTGTGAACACTTTATGGGCCTTTATATCTTTTAAGGCAGAGCCCTTGTAAAGTGTGTTTCTGACAATAACTTTCTCTGAATTACATAGTTCCATAATCCACAGACAAAACGCTCTCTCATCACTTCTGAAAATGTCCAAACACAGAGGACTCACTTAGCCGCCCAAATTCTGTCAGATATTGAGACTAGAATTAGTTTCATATTCACTTTGCCTAATTCGGATCAAAGTATTAAACTACAACGAAACATTTTAGCTCACTTTTTTGCCCAATCGGTCATTCGCCTCTCAGATCAGTTTTTGCTTATCACTCCTCCAGACTTTAGTTGTGATTACTCCAAAATATCTTTGTCTTCCAAAAATAAGAATGGATAGTTTCTTTATTCGCATTGAAATCACGGTAGCGACGCTGGACATATAACAACGGTAGAACGAAAAATGTAGATCAGTTAAAATTACAATGGAAGATAGTTTCACTTCGAAGTAGTTCCGGCCACTGAGCAATGCAGGACCCCAACCACTTGAGTAAAAAAACTGTATTTGTGAATGAAAAATATAGAACTCACGTATATCTTAGTTCTAAGTACTACATCTGATATAAATGCTGAGAAAAACAATTCAATCATTTAATAATTATGGAAGTACTTTTTAAATCTTCACCGGACGACAAAATTTTAGAGTTTTCAAAATTGAAAGCATTTACAGACGACACATTAGATGCGGATCAAATGATTGGAATTATCTTTGAAAGGTACAAAAAATGCTGGGTAATGGTGAAAATATGGCTAGGCCGCATTTTCTCCTTTCCCAATAAAGTTTTTAAAAGTTTTCCTCCTTAGGATTGTTTAAACACAGGATTGTAAAAAAGTTACTAGAAGTGCCTACATTTTCAGTCTGGAAAAAAAACTGCAACTTCAGTTCTTTTTTTGGGAATACTTCTCAATACTTCTCAATTTACGTGACTTACATGGTTGTATTTGTTTCTGAAAAGTAAGAAAACATTGTGGAAAAAGGAGAAAATGCTGGTTACTAGCAGGGTCATTAAAACTTGGGATTCTATTGTAGAAGTTAACAGGTTGAATAAAAAGATTTCTAGGGAAAATACAACAAAATTTTACTGTATGGGGTTTTTCCTCAATATGTCACAATACATGTGTATTTAAGTTTTTACTAAATGACACAATTTTAGATTTGTCCAAATTTATATTTGTCAAAGCTTTCGCAGTGGACAAGGTAAATGTGACTAAAAAAGTGACATTCGTTTAGGGAAGGTTAGAAAACATTGTGAGAAAAGGAGAAAATACTGGTTACTACCATTTTCTCCTTTTCCCACATTTTTTACAGAAGCTTTCCTTTTCAGGGTCGCTAAAAGTCGGAGTTGTGATTTCATTCAAGAACTTTCATTCACAACTTGTGTCGTCCGCTGCCAAAATAAACAAGGAGATTAAGCAGTTTTTCCTCGATAAAATTACATTTTCAACTATGTATTATATCAAATATCTTTAACTGTTCAGATAGCCGGCTAGAATTTGGCCATAAATAATCTTAAAGCCCTGTCGATAACGAATACACAAAACCCATAAAGTCGACCTAGTTACCACCACTCGTATAACGCTACAGTATCGATGAATTTCTGAATTGTTTGAAACATTTTTGCTGAACGTTTGAAGGAATGGAGATCGTGCAGTCTATAAAAAAAAATAATAATGTTTGATTTATGCAAGACTGCATTGGAAAAGCTTGGAACCAAAATTTCTCTCTGTGTTTTATGCAATTCAAACCTTAGCATGAAAGTATGCCTATAGTTTTTAAACTTTTATAGAGTGACCCAATGCTATTAACCCTTAGGCTGCTAAGTGCTACTCAAGGACCTTTTGCAGACAGTGTTGATTAAGATCAGATTGCACGGAAAGTGCAGTCTGATCTTTGATCCATACTGCCTGGTAAGAAAGTATTTTTCCCCAAAGAATAACTTCAAAATAGCAATAATTGGATTTGTAAATTCGACTTGAAAGTTTCATTTTAGTTATGTTAAGGTCATTTTTTACTCTGCATTGCAACTTGTCACACTGAGTGTGATCTTGATCCATTCTGGCTGCTAAAGTACCTTCACCAAGGGCTAGGATTCACACATATAAAAAAAGGACTATGTTCTGCCAGGTGATGAGTGATGATTTTAATTCTTTTCTTTAGATCATGAAAATGGATTCACTCAAAAATGCATTGGATGTAATGAATAACCCTTATCCAGTTTAAATATTAATTTCAAGTATCTCATAATGCTACATCAGGTATTTTTTGCACATATCCCTGCAATGATTTAGTAATATAGTGTGCAAGGTTGGCAAAGAGCAGGTCAATATGAGTATTGACCAGGCTGGCAGTTTTAACCGGTTATAAATGGTCAATACTGTTCACAATTGGTCGATTTGTGGTCGATTGGAGTGGTTGATTTCGTTGATTATATCACTGGCTTACATACCTCTCTGGTTTCTGAATTAATATTAAAAGCTGTCCTCTTACATCCTGTACATGAAGGTTTATTAAATATTATCATCAGTATCATAGTTTTTATTAAAAAGGTCTTTTTTTATTTGATCATAATTCAAAAGACAGTATTGCTGGTCAACTGAAGAGGTTGTCGGAATGACTTTCCTTATTGAACCTGCATAGAGGTCGGTTCTTTTCAAGCAAAATCTTTTTGTCTATCATCATTCCTTACAGGTTAGATAATGTTTATAGTTCTACACACACTCTCTCTCTCCCTCTCCCTCTCTCTCTCTCCCTCCACCTCTCTCTCTCTCTCTTTCTCTCTCTCACCACAAACACACTTAGGTTTTAAAAATATAGATAATTTAACATAGTCTTTGGTCATAAAAGTTCAAAGGTAGCATAAAAAAAGCAGCTTATATATAATTTTCATGTTGAATTGCAGAAAAAAACAGCCATTCATAGGCAAACATGTGAAATATACAGATTTGTCATTAATCTTTAGGAATATTGAGGTACACATGAAGAAGGCACTAACTGATTAAATAAACAATAGTTAAGGATACATCAACGTTGTTGAAGTACATTTAAGTGTCTACCTACACATTTAAATTGCTGTCAAAACAGTTAAAGGTTTAAAAGTTGTCCCTTTCTAACCCCATTTGGGTGTGGCTTAACTCTTTACCACACAATCCCGACTTTTAATGACCCTGAGTAAGAAGCCTTTTGAAAACATTGTGGGAAAAGGAGAAAATGCTGATAACCTGCATTCTCTCCTTTTCCCACAATGTTTTCTACCCTTCCCAAACCAAATTTCAATTTTTCAATCACATTTATTTTGTCGTCTGCAAATGCTTTCAATTTGGACCAGTCTACAATTTTGTCGTTTGGTAAAGAGTTAAATCAAATTACCAAAGGGACAATTAAACAATTACTTAAGGTGTCAAACATGAAACCTAAAGACCTTATTAGGAACTTCTACACAGTTTGGAAAAGTGGCAAAGGCCAGCTGGTGAGTACCCTTGGCAGGGGCAAAACAGTTTTTCCACTCCTCTCTTTCACATTAATGAAATCAACTTATCTGGGGAAAAAAATCCACACAACAAATCATCCACAAATTAGCATTACTGCTGTTTTAAAACTCATCTGACCATTAAAATTTCCAAATGACCTCTACAAGTCGACCACTATTGACCAGTATTGACCACTTATGGATTATCACAGGTTCTATCCTCTTCTAGATGCTAGGATTTTTTAGAATGCCCATAGACAAGACACTGCAGAGAACAGCCTAGCCCTAGTAAAACCCAAAAGGTACACAAATAGATGAATTGTTGTCACTGTAAGACTGAAACAGTGTTGACACTAATGTAAACACCAGAAATCAGTCAACCATCAAATTATTCTTGAAGGTAGTTACAATCATGTTCATATTTTGTGGCACTGCATGAGTTGACCTTACTTTCTTTTGTAAAATCATTATTTTCTTGACTTGTTTCTTCATGAAGATACAGGGTAAATTTTCATTTATCTTATAGAAGAAAGATACATTCAATATTCATTAATTACACATGGTCTAAATCTTAGAAATTACTGAACACATCACTTAGTGTTCACCTTTCAGACTATTACAAAACATATTTGAGTTCAGGAATGAAGCCAAGAACATTCTTATGAAAGGAAAGAAGAAATCATTGTACCTGAACAATCAAATTATTGTTTCTAGTTAGATTTTGTATTTCATTTTGAAATTAATAGTTTGAAGTTGTGTAATAATTAGGAGAAACCCTTGAAAGAATTCCTATGTGTTAGAGTTATGGAAAGGACAGTGTGCTTTCAATAAGAACTTACATACAAAATACCACTGTTTCTTTTTCCCTGAGAGGACTCCTGTATTGTTGTTTTTCTTTTTAACTAAACCGTACTAGTTTCAAAACAATGCATGCTTTATACCTCAGAATGAGGACAGTATGTAACAAGTGTACCGGTAGAGTAAGATCGGACTGCCTAACATAGTAAATTCCATTCTCCACACTATTTTAGATTTGAATTGTTCAGTCTATATGATTATACCAACCATATAAAAGTTTAGAAATTGTTGTGTTTTGGCTAGAATTGTAAAATGCTACTGTAAAAATCAAAACCTTGATATCTGAGTACAGAAGTTTCAATCTTTTAAAAGAGTCTTGCATAATGATGAATAATGATGAATTTAGAAATGCTTAAAATGCTATAGAAAAGAAAAATATAGTCATCATGTCTTGTTTATCTATGTAAGCTCACATGTTTACAAACCCAAGGCTGAGCTGTTAATATTTTCAATCTGATTTAAAGCAAAGACTCAGACAAAAAAAAAAAACCTCAGCCAATTGGTTAAGTTGTTTCAAAAGTTTTTTCTGAACATCCTTCAAAATGGGATAATATAGCCACACTTACGGTACCTTGTATCCTTAATGGTGTTATGGGATGGGGGAAAATGACTTAACTCTTTACCACACAAAGAAATTTTGGACATGTCCAAACTGAAAGCATTTGCAGACGACAGTTCTAATGTCGCTCAAATGATGGAATATGTGTTTAATAGGGTAGAAAACATTGTGGGAAAACATTGTGGGAAAAGGAGAAAATGTTTTCAAGGGGCTTCTTTCACACGGTTGTTAAAGCTCGGGATTGTGTGGTAAAGAGTTAAGTAAGAATGAAAACTGAAAATCTGTTGGTCTACCAATGTTTTCAAAAACTTAACAGCTACATTTTGTGAGGCTGACAGAAATGTTAGATGAAGGTTAACCTTGCAGGCCAATGTTAGATCCACATTTGATTAATTGAATAATGTTTACTGTCACTTTCAACATTATTTCAGTCATATGACTGCTACAGCTAGATTATTTCTGTATGTCTGGGTTTTAGTAGTACTAGGCTAGGGCTCTCATTGTCTTGCCTAAGGGCACTCTTGCAGAAAAACATTGTGCATCCAATGAGGCTGTGCCATCAGGTAACAAGTCCTACACTTTACTAGTGAGCCATGCAGGACCCCAGATCCACATTTAGATGGGTGTTAATTTTTGTAAGATTGTTCAGGTTAGACTACGTCGACCATCTATGCATAAGTTATATCTTGTTTTTTAATCAAATATGGTAATCAAATTGATGCCATTTCATTGTTCATTCCTTTCCCATATGACAAGTTTTAGGCACTTTAACTCTTTCACTACTAAACAAATTAATTGCATTGTCTCAAAGGCTAAAAATACATTTCTTCTGCAAGATCAAGAAACAATTCGGTCATAATCTACAATATAGCAGTGAACAGTGGAGATCAGAGATCAGGCTGCATGTTCCATTCAGTCTGATCTTGATCTACACTGTCCACAAAAGCTTCTGGTGTTGCCTATAGTATGGAAAGAATTAAATGCATCTGCAGACAACAGAAAATGATATCTGTAAATGAACTGAAGTTCACCTGTATAATTGAAAACACTATTGGAACAGGAGAAAATACTTAAAAAAAAAATATTGCTTACCAGAATTTTGTCTTTGTCCCATAATGCTTTCAATTGCCTATTTCCTTAAAATACTGCTTACCAGAATTTTGTCTTTGTCTCATAATGCTTTCAATTGCCTATTTCCTTCAGGATTATTAACACAGAGTATTTGGTATTTACACTTTTAAGTGTTAAAATAAACCCTAATCAAAATTTTCTCAAGATCCAGTTGTCGGATGCCATGACCAGACATGGATATGTTGTATACTGGTCTATCCCACAGATTGATGTAAATTGTGTTTGTATAAGGGAATACTTATACTGTCTTGCTATAGAGCTAGCTTTTGTAGCAATGTGGTCGACCGTTCGACTTGGGACCTGAAGATTCTGGGTTCAATCCCAGCCTTGGGGGGGCTATTTAGCAGAACTGTTACAGATACATGTAATCAATATTTGGAATGCCTTATGGTTTGTTCAAACATGACCTGTATTTGACCCTTGAATTTTGTGTCATACAAAGTTAAATTGGGAGAATTTTTGAGGATTTTTCGTTTTTTAGCCCTTTAACACGCAATAATTCCTGTGTTTTACGAGTCCTGTGTAAAAGGGCTCATGAAAACATTGTTGGAAAACAAGACATCAGTATTTCTTTTCTTTTTTTGTTCTAGAATTTTTTCTATCCTTTACAAATACAAACCACATAATCTGAGCCATATTTATTGAATTGTTTGTTAATGCTCTTAATAAGGAGTTATTTAGTTTTTATATCACAAATCAAAATTTTTGTGTAAGAGGCAAATAAAAACTATCAGAAAAATATTCCATTTTCATAAAGTGTAGGGTTAAATTCAGTAAAATGATGCAATTTTGGGCGTTTGATAATGAAATTGTACTTTAACAATAGGTCACTTTTTGTACTTTAACAATAGGTCACTCTGTTCATTTTTATTACACCAGATATAACGTCTGGATACTTATTTGAATATGAATCCTTGTCAACCGTGCATGTTGTTGACATAAAATCTAATAATACCCATAGAGGCTATGTAGCTCAATGAGGAAATACCAATTAAGATATTTTTTTCTAAATCTTATCTTAGTTCTTTAACAACAATTTTCCAGCTATAATTCAGTGATAGGTCATTTTTTAGTTTGGTGAGAGTATGAAAATCTGAATAGTTGGTTTTAATTTGGGACAGGCAAAATTTTTTTCCTCTTGTCAAGAGTTCAACAATAAGGTCCAAAAATTTCATATTGCACACATGTGTAAGTAGCAATTTATTGCACTCTTTGATCAAATTTGTTTATGCTTGCTAAAACTGATTGACAATTGTAGACCTTAACACTTTGTTTTTACAGAATTATCATGATCATTTGTCCTTGAGGCAAAAACTGTCTTATTTTGTACAGTTTTTTTTTTTTTTTTTTTAATCTTACTCATCAATAACTGAAGTGTATTATATATTTGTCAAATAATTTTTACTTATATAAATCCATCTTGGTTTATTTCAACATGTTTGTACTTTCGGGTATGTTTACATGTAGCTACACTACACCATTCTGCTACAAAAAATGTTAAATGTTTGAATAATTCTGAAAGCTTTAGAAGGATCTTAGATTTCTGACGAAATAAGTGTAAATTAGACAGACCTTTTATATAGAACCATAATTATCTCTAAAACTTCTTCAGTTTATGCTGATGTTAGCCTTGAAAAATATTCTTTTTTCAAGATCGTACAATGTTATCTGTTTGATCTAAACCACATACTGTCATGTGTGCATCCTACTTCAAGTTTTAGCTAGTACACCACAACTTCACTTTTTTTTAAACACTGTATGCATGTACTTCGGATAAAATTACTACCCTAAAACAGTAGTAAAATAACAGTTGCTGTACAGCACACCTGGTAGAACAACTTCGACTTCCATTGTCCTTGCTCAATCTATTTATTGTTTACGTTTTATAGATCTATATGTATTACATGTGATAAAAGATTTTAATTTTCTTACATCAAATCATAGCTTAAAACTGTTCAACAAATCCGCTTTTCAGGACTTTCAGTCCTTTGATTTACATTTTTAATGTGTCCTTTACCACTCTGAATGCTGTCTATAGAAATAAAAGGAGTGGACGCTATTTTTGTTTGCAGCAAGACAAACATACAGACAGCGTCATAAGTGGACAGATATGCCAATAAAATTTCAACAGATTGTACTGCCATAGTTCACAACAGCTGAATAACCATTTGGAATGTTTATTTTTTCAAAGTATTTGTAAATCTAAGCTATTGTACTGCATATGCTAAAAAAAAAAAAAATCAAACAAAATTGAGATACAAACTAGCTTAAACAACTATTCTCAAAATCATTTTTATTGTAATCCTCACGCTCACATTGTTATGCATTGTGCAGAACTACATCAATATCTTAAATGTACAATATAAACTCACTCTGAACACCGTACTCATTGTAATAACATGAACTTTACATTTTACCTTGACCGTCACAGCTATGGCACTTAGCGTCCTTGTAGAAACAATTCTCACTGTCATGATTAGTTTTACAAAACAAAAAACACTTCGTGAACACTTTATGGGCTTTTATATCTTTTGAGGCAGAGCCCTTGAATTTCGACGCTGGACTGACGGCCAGTTCCATACTTACAGCCGCAGCAACTGCTTTTTTCATGGTTAAGTGTGTTTCTGACAAAAACTTTCTCTGAATTACACTGTTCCATAACCTACAGACAAAACGATCTCTCAGCGCTTCTTCTGAAAATGTTCCAAACTCAGAGGACTCACTTAGCCGCCTCAATTCTGTCAGATATTGAGACTAGAATTAGTTTCATATTCACTTTGCCTAATTCGGATCAAAGTATTAAACTACAACGAAAGATTTTAGCTCAGTTTTTCGTCCAATCGGTCATTCGCCTCTCAGATCAGGTTTGCCTATCACTTCTCCTGACCTTAGTTACGATTGCTCCAAAATATCTTCGTCCTCTAAAAATAAGAATGGATAGTTTCTTTATTTGCATTGAAATCACGGTAGCAACCCTGGACATATAAAATCCGTAAAACGAAAAGTATAGATCAGTTAAAATTATAATGGAAGAGAGTTTCATTTCGAAGTAGTTCCGGCCGGTATAATGTAATGGTGTATACCAGGGGAAACCGAAGTTAAAGGCACGCAAACCCCTTTGACAAATTAGGCCTACCAACATTTTACGCATATCAAAGATTGAATTCATTATCAGACGACGAAATGAATCTGGCTAAAGGTGATGAAAGTTGTCTCTAATAGATTAGAAAAGATTGTGGAAAAATGAGAATATGCTGGTCACCAGATTTTTGTCCCTTTCCCACAATGATTTCAAAAGCCTACTTTCTCAAAGTTGCTAACACTCAGGACTGCGTGGTAATTGATAACAAGCGGCGGCGGCGGCCATGACACAAAAGCACAAGCTCATCGACTTATTAAGGGTATAGTTACGCTTACATTTACGGAAATCGTAAACTTATTCCGTGTAGCTAAACAGGTTTTTAGACTGGATGCTTTCGAATGAAAATACTATTTCAAAATCTGTGCCTTCGTTTTTCAGTGGAAGGGCAGCCAAAGCCTTTTCATGGCACTTCTTGGCGCTCTTTGTCGCTTAATACTGAGACTGATACATAAAAGCGTATTCCTACGCTCGCTTCTTTTCTCTTATAATGTAGGCCGTTCTCACTCTCAGTTTTAACTCTTTTGGAATAATAGTGTATTTTTAAGGTAAAGATCGTGCCATTCGTGTAAGTTTCCCAATTGTTAACGTGTTTTTAGTCTTTCATTGATGTCCACCTGATTGCTGTGTTTTCTTCATCTTACTATTTTGTCTGGATATCGATTTGGCGATGTCAGGTATCCGAGAATCAGACTGTTGGAGCCTTGATTTACCCGTCTTTAACACTACTCTTGAGTACGGTAGGGTACGAGACTAATTTTCTCTTCCACAATCCCCTTTTAACTTTGAGTTGGGATGCTTCGCTCCCAACCTCAAAAAACCACCTTGGAATGTTATTTGTTTTTCAGGGTAACTCTTTCTTTGCTCTTATTCTTTATTGATTTCCAAAACGGATACATGTGCGCAAGCCCGTCATGTGATTATATTCTCTAAACGACCCGGTCATAGAGCGGTTAAAATCATCTCTGCTCTCGAAGCGTGTGCTACGTAGAGAACCTTCAAACAGGAACTAGCAAGAAGTCACAAGGGGGAAGGATTGAATTATAGGGATGCTGGGCTAGTGTTTCTATATTTAGTTTTTGCAAAGTTTCCTATAAAAGTTTGGCTTTGTGAGCGAGGCGTTATCATGGTGTAAAGTGTAGAAGGTCTGGCTGGTCTTTTTTAATGATCTTTGTTGAATTTATTTGAATAATGTGGGCATAATACCCAGCAACGACTGTAGTCTGTATAGGTACAACATGATCTAGAACATTGTAAAAAGAAAAAACATTATCCAAATAACATTACCTATGGACTTAGAAAGTTTGGCCGTAACTGGGGAAGGCGATGTTGGATGTTTCCATACACTGCTTTGTTGTTTAGATTCGGTCTCGTTAAAGTGTACCTATGTGTCATTGCATACAACAATGTCATCAGTAATGTTTGACCCCTCTATCCAAACGCCCTAAGATTTGTCTCCTTACTCAGCAAACTTCAACGCCAATTGCGCAAAATGTGGTTTTTAAAAAAAATGCTCGTGCTTTTGAGCCGCTCATGAAATTGAATTGATTTTATTTCATTTTTTTTTTTTTTTTTTAATTAATATTCTAAGATTGGCTATACGATAAAAAGTTTCAATAAAGTCAAGTGTGTGTGACAAGATGCCAGGATTTAGCGAAAATGATAGGAATAAAGAAATTAGGAATTGTTCACGCCCACGTCAGCATATGCCGTGTGGCTAGACACTTCCGCTGTGATCCATCTATCACAACCGGACTTTTGCTTCGAGTGCAACAAACTGGAATGAGCAAAGACCGTGCTAGATCCGGACAACCAAAAGTAACGACAAGACGGCAGGACAACTTAATTCGAACGCGGCACCTGAGAAACAGGTTCCTCACTGCATCATTCACTGCAAGACAAGGCATAAGACGGCACAGGTAAGACGGATAAACTTTGAGACTTTGGCATTTGTACAACTTTTCAGTGTTAGATTCTTTAGGTGGTAAGTTTCATTTTTTTTTCAGGCGCACTATACACCCAGGGACTGTACGGCGTGGTCTCAAGCAGAGACAGATCCACGCACGTCGTTCATACAGTGGCCCTATTCTAACATTAAGACATCTTGCACAGCGTCTCTATTGGGCAAGATGACATTTTAGGTGAACTCGAAACCAGTGGGCTAATGTTTTGTTTTCGGACCAGTCAAGATTCCAATATGAGCATGGTTGATGGGAGAAAACGTGCTGTGTCATGGAGCGTGACCGATAGGGCAGTGGTAGTAGTGTTCTTGTACAAGCTGGTCTGACCTTTATTCATAGAACAGACTTGATTGTCCTCCGTCACGCTGTAAACGCTCAGGGATATCCGATGAGGTCCTTCGCCCCGTTGTCCTACCATTCATGCGACGTTATCTTTGCAACAGTGTTTTCAGCAAGATAACGCGCGACCACATACAGACTACAGACTTTTTTCGCATCAATCCCGTGAATGTTAATATTGACTGGCCATCGGTCTCTCCGGATCTTGCACCGATCGACCCTATTTGGGACGAACTTGGACGTCGAGCATTTGAACGTCATCTCCCGATAGGTAACGTGAATCAGCTGCAACACGAACTCTGTCACGAATGGCAATGCATACCTCAAGAAAAAAAATCAGGCTGTCATTCCGTCAATACGAGGGCGGTGCCAGGCTTGCATTAATTCGCGGAGAGGATATACGGGCTATTGAGACTTCAAAACTTGTTGCTGTTGTTGAAATCTCGCGTATGCTCAAAGGTTTCATGCAAACAGCGTAAATTAAATCACATTTTACATCAAAGCTGTTTTCCAGTTCATTCTACCAAATAATTGCATATTGCTGAATAAATGAAGTGCAACATGCTTAATTGAATAGTGTTGCGTTTTTAACGTGGTTCAGTTTACTTTAGAGGTGTGAAGTGGCTTAAACGAAATTTCAAGGTAAAAGTAAACGTTGCTAATTTCTAAAATGGTGTTTAAAAATACAAAATAATTTTGTACCGATTTAAGTTTTCTTGGAGTTCAATGGCAGAATCTTCAAGATATGCGTCGTCGCTTACGAAAACATTCTGAGATGGTATTCGTAGGTTTTCGAACACATTATGGTCACTCGTGATTTTTTAAGTCGCTGGTTGGAGACACCAGGAAGTTACTATTTACATGTCATTTTATTCGTTCGGTGGGATTATATGCCCGTTGACAGTGTAAGTTCGCTTAATGCAAGTGGTGGCTAGGAAAGGTTGACTGTGTCTATAAATTTTTCAACTTTCGACAACTATCTTACCTACCTGAAGTCGTTATAGCAAGTCTAAAAGTTTTAACAGTAACAGTTTGTTGGTCCCTTTAAATTTGTGATTTGTCCTTTAATTATTCTTATTCTCTTCATTTAAAAAACAATGTTTAAAAGTTTGGAGGCAGCTGTTTTGATATAATTGCCTTATCAAGTTTTGCTCACCTACACGTTTAAAGAAGATTTGCCTGTGCAAAGACAGAGACGTTTATAGCAGCCTAAATGATATATCAGAAGTCGGTTACGTCCGTTTTGCCAAAATCAATTGGAGATATTTTTCCTCGTACTATTTTTAAACAGACATTGAACTCAACCTAAGTGCTTGATGAAAATCTACTGTTTTATACATACAACCTTAATTTCATCCGATACTCTTTTCGTTCCTGTGAGCCCTTTCATATGCAAATCTTCTTGATAGTCTACCCTTCTTACAAGTAACCTCTCATCAGACAACAAAAAAATTGACAAGTCAAAACTAAAAGCACTTCAATACAGCAAATCAAATATGAAATAATATTGTGATTTCAGTTGGGAATGGTAGATGCATTCAAATACCGGATTGCATGATAAAGGGTTATCCCTGTCCATCGCACTCCTGAGATTTAACGATCTCGAAGAAAAAACTTGAAAACATTGGGGAGGGGGGAGGGGAGAGAAAATACCGGTAACCAGCATTTTCTCCTGTTCCTAAAGTGAATAACCTTCCAAACACAAATCCTAGTATTTCACCAACTTTTGATTTTGGGTTTGCAAATGCTTTCAAAATGGACAACTTTAATATTTTTTCGCCTTGTAAACGGTTAACTACAGTTTTAATTTCTGTTATATCAATATGACCTTTCTAGACCGTATCTTCTTTCTAGTTCTGCCTTATTAAAATTGAGGTGACACCTGTTGTTGATTGCTCATCTATTTTAGGACGAAAAGATGAGAAATGAAAAGATATCTGGATTCACGTTTGTAAAGCAAAGTTATTATATATATGTTCTCTGGAACAGTCAAACGTGTAGGAAAGAAAGAAACGTAGAAAGATTAAAATTTAACGAGAAGAATCTTCGGAACAAAAGGGTATACACAACTTAGCTTATCATTTTAAAGTATAACATACTTTATTTTTAAGCATATATCTTTAGTCTGATATCAACAGGTGTATATGTTATACGTATCCTATGTACGAATCCCCAGTCAGTGTTTTATTCTAGATAATTTCGACAGCTCTTAATCACACACATTGAATTAAATGTTAAAGACATTTCCTATTGCATGTTTAGGTTGTGATAAAAGATAAGTAACCTTTCAGCACCAAAAATCTATTTCAACTGCTTTTTAATACATACAATGAAGATGATACTTTATCAATAGTGCTTGACCACAAGAACCCCATTTTTGTGTTTTTTAACCTTTTCCTAAATAATCCGAGTCTTCACGACCCTCAGAAAGAGAGCTTTTGTAAACGCTGTGAAAAAGGAGCAAGTGCTTGTAACTTTCTTTTTCCACAATGGTTTCCACTCTTTCAAGGACAACCAAATCAACTGAGACATATTTGTCATTTGAGAATGTTTTGAACATACACCAATCTAAAGTTTTGGTGACTGATAGAGAGTTTACCTGTAAACAACGAGAAGTAGAATCATACAGGCTTTAAATCTAAGAGGGAGAAGGGACTCTCCAAATTTTTTGAGCATATAAAATAAATTTATACATCTTAAAAAATTGTAAGAAAGGGACTCGTCTGTTCCGTCCTGTTTTGATGATGGGCCACACATTCGCAATATTGTTGATTTCATAAACACTGTATTTTAAATGGTTCACGTCGAATAAATTGAATTGAATTGAATTGAGTCATGCTCTGTAAAATGGGTGTTTAATGCTAAAAATACTAAAAATATGGACCCATGCCAGTCTGTACAGTCTGCGTAGACCTTTTGCTATTTGTAGATTTTCCGCATTTTCAAGGACCATTCTACCTCATGAATTAGATAGCTGGTAGACAAAATGGATTGAATGGGTCATTATTATGTTAAATGCATCACTAGGATGTCTTGAAACACTGTCACAGCGTCGCTCAGTTTTATTTTTCCATGCCCCGAGTCTGAGTAATTTGTGACCAGAAATGGGGGCGTAACTTTCTTGGAAAGGACTGTTGAAGTTGGATAATTCTTAGCAAGAACTAATTACCTTCTAAAACTGTCATCAACTGTTTCTGAAGTACGTCCTTCATACATTTTCTTTCAAGTTAGGAACTGTTCGAAACCCCTCGTTCGATTTGCAAACCCAACATACCTCAAATTCCGAGTCATTCTGTGCGATATTTATTTTCCTGTCAATAATCACTCCAAACTAGACCACATAAGTAGATAAATTTTCTTGATTTTTTTTTTTTTCCATTCATAATTTATTCGATCATGGCATCAGTTGACATGGTTTTTACCCGATACATTCAAAGCTGCGTGTATCTCTAGAATAAAAGAATTGTATTTGTTATTGAAAAAAGAGGCTCCAACAAATGTTTGCATAACGATCTGGCCATTACTTTATTTCATATGGAAAACTTATCTATGTCTGCAATGTACTACAGTTGTGTGTCATTTTCACTTTGTTTGTATAATAGCACGTTTTTTTTTTATCAGTACGTTTTACGAGGGACATCATGCAGATGAGGATTCTGATTGCTGTATGGATTATGACTTTGCTGGTGTACGTTCTGACTTTGAGATGGACTTACAGGCAAGAAGCTCAACCAAATTCCGTGGTGACGGATTTCTCTGGTGATTTCAACAAGAACCTTACACAAGACTGTACTCGAGTTTCCAAAGACAATTTCTATATACTTTTACAGAATCAAGCTGGTAGAACTGGAAACCAATTATTTCAGATTGGCTGTCTGCTAGCACTTACTGCTAAATTTTGCTATACAGGAGTAATAGAGTTGCAAAATACACATTTTTCGGAATTGATTCTATCATACTTTGATCTGCGTCACATTCAAATACACAGGAAGGTCAATAGAAGTACTTTTTATAACATAACAGACGTACTGTCTGACGAGCAGCTACAAAAAGTATCTGAACATCGTCATAACTGGACACTTATTGACAAATGCTATGGTTACGAGCTCTTTGTAGGCCAAGAAAAATTTATACGATCCTCTATACGTTTCAAGAAAAACATAAAAAAAGCAGTTGAAGAATACCTGAAAAATACCTTTTTCGGTCGTTCTACTGTAGCTATACACGTTCGAAGAACAGACAGAGTAAATCATCGATTCTACCAAGTTGGTTATAAGTTTCGGGACCTTCATTGGTATAAACCGTACATAAACAAGGCTATGTCATATTTAAAAAGAATGTATTCTGACTTGGTGTTCATATTTGTCAGTGATGACATCGACTGGTGCAAGAAGACCTTTCACGGTAAAGATATACACTTCTCTCCGTTTTCAACACTGGGTCATGATCTTGCTTTAATCGCACGATGTGAACACATGATATTTACGTTAGGTACGTACGGTTGGCAAGGTGCATGGCTTGGAGAAAAGAAGACTGTCATTTACAGCAAAGATTACCTCCCATTGAGATATACAGAACCAGCATTCCTTTATCCATGGTGGACTGGTATATAAATCTGAAACGGTTGTACCTAACGTATTTATCATCCTATAGAAAACGTTCTTGATTAATCGAAGATAAGTTAATCCGAAAACGTTGCTTTATTTGAATTACTTGCTTCGACCGATATATAATCATTTTCAGCGCAAAAATCTACCCATTGAGACAACTGTACTTAACAGCCTGGTACATTCCCGGTTTTACCTCTTTCGCAGCTAACTAATTGAATTTGACATTTGTCAAGGACTACAAAAAGTGTTAAACTGAATTGAGGGTGACTTAGGCAAAGTTCTAGCATTAATTAGGGGTTGGTGTAGATTTAAGATCAGACTGCACGTTCTGTACAGTCTGATCTTGATATACGTCATCCGCAATTTAAACTACGCTGCCAGTGAAAGCTTTAAAAGAAATGCCTTTACCCCAGCCATTACTCTGAGAACCTTTCTTCAAATTACTTATCTACATGATATGAGCTGTAGATAAAGTAGGACAGAGCATTTGTACAAGTCTTTTCGCCTACAAAATGTTAGTAAGTTACTGTTTCTTAGTTTATTTCCTTAGACAGCATTAATTTTGATAAACGAAGAAGAAACAATGAATACATGCAAGTAGCTAAAAAAAAAGTATCATTAACTTTTGGACACGTGTAATAACTAGCCTAAAGAAAATCCTGAAGAACAGTAAGGACCAGAGCAGTTTACGCTTCCAAAATTATTTAATAATAATGAATACCTAATTTCATACTATATATCCTTATGCAACATTACTTTTGAAAACTATATTAATGAATACATGTGATAAAAAGACTGAAGAAAATGTTAGAGGATTATTTGTATATCTATGTAAACTAAACCCTTCTGGCCAAAAAAAAAAAAAAGCAATATTATTTGCCTTCAATAATATAATGCAAAGAATATCAGAATTGGACTTGGCTGTATGTATGGTGTGGGGGTACATAGTTAACTAAAAATATTAACGTAATCCTTTGTGTCGTTACATTCTTGGGCAATCACAGCACCAAGTACCTTGATACTCTGGTATCCAGAACTTAATATATTTTGCCGTAAGTGCGCCCTTTAGACTTGTCAAACTTGAATTATATCAGTCAAGGGCAATGAGGTCTTTTCATCAATAGCTGGTATCACAAAACGGTTTTTGCGAGCCTGGATTGTCCAAATTTCTCTGCAAAGGTTGACCTTTCTCCACCGTGGACTGGCGTGTCATACAGTTGAATTCTCGCACTGACTCTGTTTATCAAAAAATGGTCCACGTCCACGGCTCTGCCAAACATCATGATGGGAAGCCCGCTCCTCTTCACCATCTTAATTATCCGACACATTTTAATAAAATTAACGTTTGATCATATACTTCCATTGACCAAAGTAGGTAGCCTCATAACATTAGTTGCTGGGAATTGTTCTTTGTCTATGTAAATGACGTTACAGTACTAGTGCCGGTGCGGGCGATATTCGTAATCTGGTTTTAGCTATGCCAAATGCAAAGGATTAATCAAGAGCACCGTCACGTTACTGATGATGTTGCACGAGTTAATAATCGATCGGGCTTTAGAAGACGACATGTTTACTATATAAGAACACATGCTATGGTACAACATAATGGAAAAAAAGGAGTAAAGGTCTGTGAAACCTCAGCCCATACCAGGTAGTATACGAGAAAGCATGAGAATCATTTATATGATGTCTGAAAATATTGTTTACTATTGTACAAAATTGGAAAATCGGTTTGAGAAAACTAGCTCTCAATTTAAAGATCGGAATTATTCGAGCATTGCGGGATTATGGAACGACTGAGATGTTTGATATAACGGTATTTCATGGCACTCATATTTTTCCATTACATAAAGATACAATTTTACCTTATAAACACAAAATGGTTTGAGTGGAAGGCAACTTTTTACAATGTTCAGCACCTTGGCCACTTTGTGGAGATATAAACCCTTTTTTTTTTTTTTAATATGGCTTGTTCTTTTATGTAGACATATTGATATTACATAAACTACGACATGTTAACATGCACAAATAGAAATATTATATAAAGGTATATTTCCTTTATACACAGGCAAACCATCATATTCATACATATTGATATTACATACACTGCGACATATATGACATGCACATAAAAACATATTATATAAAGGTAGAATTCCATTATACACGGCAAACTATCATATTGTAACGGCAAAATTCAAGCGCTTCTTGCATGAACATAAAAGGTCTATGCATGCAGCTATCTTCTCTTTATATGAAGGTAAAACTATTTTATATAAAGTGAAGGCAAGTCAACCGTGACCTCCATTGACTCGTGCGCTTGCTGCGCAGCAAGTGCTCACTGGCGGATTTTACTCCTAAATGATATATATAGTCGAAGGATTTAATCAAAGCGCTGAAAGCACTGATGCCTAGGGGCAAGTGGAAAGTGCATGCATATATGCAAAGAACAGTATGTACTCAACCATGAGATGTCCATTTAAAAAGTAAAAAAAAAAAAAAAAAAAAAATTCTAGTGTACCGCTGTATTTTTTTTATTTTTTGTGCATAGCCAAAGGCTTAAAAGTAGTGAGCAGATGCATCAACATGCTGCATCCTTATGTTGCGAAAATTCAAACAAGAACTACACATACCATTCTTACCAAGTGCCAAAAGCATTATGTAGTCCAAGTCCATAGCAGCACTAGTACTTGTTGAAAAACAGGTTGCAATGATTTTTATCAAAATGAGGAATTAAAAAACAAACCAAATCAGGTTTGACAGAAAACGCTTGTAATTCTGTGTGATTGGAAAAAATAAATAAGACTGGTTTCACACCACATTTGTTTTATGTATCACTGTTTAATATTTCAAGTATGATGTGTGAAAAGGTTTTTTTTTTCCACATTCCAGTTATTTTCTTCTTCTTCTTCTTATTCTCTAGACTTAAGAAACAATGAGAAAAATGCTACAGAAGCTTGTCATATGTGCCATATTGTTATTCAGTGCATGACTTAAAGGAAACTTGTCGGAATGTCCAACATCATGGGCAGCAACAGCAGAAGTAGAAACAACAACAAAAACGACAATAAAAATGTTACTCCAATGTCACTGGTCACTAAAAGCTTTTAATATGTAATTTGGAGATTAAAATGATAGTTTCTCATCTCATACATAGGCTATGAAATGACAAATAACCTGAATTTTTGTCTTAGAAATGAATGGTATGGAGATGATAATGTGTTTTTGATAAGCAAATGGATATCAATTTTGTCTACATATTTCCCTTCATCCACAATTTCTTAAATCTTGTGTTACACATCATATAAATTCAGAAATTTGTCTAGGCTAACAGTCTTGAAATTTCACACATGTTTGAACCATAGTATGAATGTGTATACAACACTATTTTATCCTCATTATGGTGCCACTGACATAGTTATAGCCCCTTCCTTTTAGAGCTTTTCAAATCTGCTTTTGTACCACACAAGATTCAAAGTATAATACAATGGTTCTTTAAACATGGAACAAATTTGCATATCTACATGAATTTTTAAACATGTCTTTTCTATTTCTCTTGATCAAGTTTAAGCTTGACGAGAAGAGTTTGGCCCTTATATGAGAGATAGTCCCAATTTCTTTTACAAAGACAAAAGACATTCAGGAATTTGAGTGCAGTGATTGCATGTCTAGTTTATATGTGCTGTATACCATTACAATTACTGCATGATAGAAGAAAGAACATGCCACCACTGCGCTATTTAGACTTGTCAAACTTGAATTATATCAGTCACCACTGTTCTCATCCTGAAGATTGGTCTAATATAAATATTGCACAAGTTTCAGTATGATGGACTTTTACAGATGATAATATGTCATAGTCCCTAAGAATTTTCAGTAAAAATGGCTCCGAGTCCATCCTCTCCTTGCATTTGAATCATCTGCAGGAATGCTTCTTTTGCCTCTACACTAACCATGGCACTGAAAATAAATAGAATATACATGTCATCAAACAGCAACATTTTCTTTTGGAAAAAATGGGGGATGTAGGAATAAAGAGAATGCTTATTTTTTGTCAAAACAGAAATCTATATTCAAAACCAATGATGATTTAAAGGCCCAGTAAAGGCCAAAATATCAAAGCAGGTGTCATAATATACATGTATTTAAACTTAAATCATACCATTTAAAAGTATGGAAAATACAGTGGAGATGACAGTCTGTTATCATGTGGTCGGGCCATACATTAGTCGCTGGCAGAAAAAAAAGAATTTTAAAATCAAGCAAAAAGTAAACAAAAGACAAAGCTATCTGGCAGGTTTTAACCTAGTTTTTAAATTAATTTCTCTGTCAGCAACTAACACTTGGACCGACCGTACCATGACAAATTGTCAT
This sequence comes from Hippopus hippopus, assembly GCA_946811185.2. NCBI lineage: Eukaryota > Metazoa > Mollusca > Bivalvia > Cardiida > Cardiidae > Hippopus > Hippopus hippopus. Next base: position 46,098,280 of record OX328097.1, read on the forward strand.
CTTCACAATAGTTTCCATACTTTTAAATGGTATGATGTAAATTTAAATGCATTTAAACACCCGCTTTGTTTACTCTTGGCCTTTATTGTTACTTTAAATTTTCTGATAAAGTAGGAAATGTGATGGGAAAAGGGAAATTGCTTGTTATTAACACTTTCTCCCTTTCCCACAACCCGTTCTAAAGCAATCTGCTAAACAGGTATAAAAAGTTCTTTGGGGCAAAGCCGTCAAACTTGTCCATATAAGGACTGGGGGTGCTTTCTGTATTATGGGGAGAATGGATAAAAGTAAGATACCCCTAATGGCATGTAATTTTCCTCTGCGAAGAGTCACATTTGTTTAAACCACAAAATTCTGTGAGTTGTAGCCACTAGCCTCTTGATGAAACTCAAGATAACAGAAAAGTAATTAGACTTTTTTTTTCGTATAGCTGAATGTGCTGGCTTTTGACCCACTTTTCAGTTAACTCTTTACCACATTACAAAAATGTAAACTTGACCAAACTGAAACATTTGTAGCTCAGTGGTTAGCGTATCTAACTTGTGACCTGGTGGTTGCCGCTTCAGTACCCTGTTGCGGCAAGCTTGCTTTTCTGTGATTTATCGCCTCTGACCTCTGATGCATGCGAGATAGTAGCCTGGTTTGGAAAGAAAGTTGTGTCAGTACTGGTGTGAGAAAGCCAAGAAACACATGCATAGGTGCACTGGCCGCTATTATATGGCTAAGCTGTTTAAATGTCATTAAATGCCAATAAACTATACTGAAAGAAGCCATTTGCATACAAAAACTTAAACATGGCTCAAATAACAGCATACATCTTTGATAGGGTAGAAAACATTGTTGGAAAAGGAGAAAAGGCTGCTTACCAGCATTTTCTCCCATTCCCACAATGTAAAAAGTTTCTTTCTAAGGGTCGTTAAAACTTGGGATTGTGTTGTACAAGTAAATATATAAAAAATTAGCATAACTACACTTAACTCTTTACCACCCAATGCTGACTTCTAACAACCCTGAGAAAGAAGCCTTTTGAAAACATTGTGGGAAAGGAGAAAATGCTGGGAACCAGCATTTTCTCCTTCTTCCACAATATTTTCTACCCTATAAAATCAAAATTGTACCATTAGAGCCACGCTGAAATCGTCGTCTGCAAATGCTTTCAATTTGGACACAGCTGAAATTTTGTCGTCTGGTAAAGGCTTAATCCCACTGCAGATGACTTTCTCTCTCAGGCATAGTATTGTAAATAATGAACATAATTAACAGTACAATGCTAATTATAATCTTTTACCACACAATGCCGACTTTTAATGATCCTGAAAAAAAAAAAAAAAACTTTTGAAAACATTGTGGTCAATGGAGAAAATGCTTGTAATCAACATTTTCTTTTTTTCCCAAAATGTTTTCTATTCTTCCACAACAAATTTAAACTATTCAATCACATTTGTATTGTTGCCTCCAAAAGCTTTCACTTTGGACAAGTCCAAAATTTTATTCACCCCACTGCAGATGATAACTTTCGAAAACATTATGGAATAAAAAAAAGAAATCATTCCTCATGAGCACTTTCTCCTCTTCCAGTACTTCTCTGCTATACAGCTTTATGGTAACAGTATAGATTTCATTCGTACAGCTGCAATCAGGCGGTTACAAAGAAATAGGAAGAGGGTTAATCAAATTAAATTCTGTAAAACAATATAACAATAAAAACACCTACCCACACCAACATAGTTTGATGTTGGCTGCGAAATAATGCATTCCATTCCCCTTCTGACTGTGTTTTGATCAGAGTTCGGTAACTCGCCTTACAATTTTCAAATCATCATCGCTGTTCGCAAGCTTTCGAAGCTGATTGTGGAAATTAGAGTTGCAATTCTTCAATGTGCAAATAGGTCCTCGCAGCACTTTCAATTCCAAGTCCAATCGAATTCTGCTGTCACATGTTTATCCAAGTTTCGCGCCGTAACACTCCGTTTTACTGTTTTCAGACGTCCTCGGTGATCTCTCGACGCCATTTTGGGTGTTATTGGTAACCTCGTTTTCGATAGTAATGTGAATCGTTGCGGGGAAGCAGCGTCTATCTGCCGATCGATTACGGGTTACCCCGGTCTAAGCCGAATCCGTACAACTTTGGCGATGAAAGGCGATGTTACATGAATCCCATTAGGGTGCCCTGTGCTCAAAATTCATCATGCAAACAAACACCGATAAAAACATTTGCTTTGAAAATATTTTCTTTGACACTTTCTCGGTCTATGTAGATACCGAAGCCCTCTTTCCATTTCTATTATACATTACGGATGAACTCGTAAGGTGTAAGGCGGTTTTGAAGGGTGTCGTCTGCGCATGTCATTTTCTTCGAAGATTCGACCTGTGTCGTTTCAAACCAATCAGAAACGGCAGTTGAAGTTTCAGTAAATCACAGACACCGAGTAGCGCGTATTTATACATTATGTTCAGACTGGTTGCAGCTTTTGTGCAAAGGTTTGAAAAGTGGTTACTAAGGCTAGGCGCCGTTGGCCCCTAGCCAAAAATCAGCAACATTAAAATGTTTTACTCCACGGATCAAAATATGCGAAATTTACTGTATCTCAAGCATACTATGTTAGAATTTCACACTTAGAATTAGATCTTCTTGAAATAAATTGGAACTATCAATAATGAATGAGTCGTGCTCTGTGAAAATGGGGCTTAAATGTATCTGCAAAAATTATCAACTCTGATCAGCCTGTGTAGTCCACGAAGGCTGACCTGGGTCGAAATATTATGCTATTGGTCAATTTTTGGCATGTCAAAGGTTCAGTATACCTCATTATTCAGTCGATTGTCAGACAAAATGAATTTTATTGATCCGTAATTATCTGATGACTTGCTTGGTATAATGCCTCAGGAAGATGGACTAAGCCACTTTTTTACCACAGTGTGGCTCATATATTATATAACGATGCTTAGATTAGAAAGTTGAAGACCGTAATGAATTAAAATGATAATTTTAAGCCCTTTAAAACGGACTACTTGATCTAGATGAGAAGTTTACCAATCAAACGACTCTTTCCACTCTTTCCACACCCTCCAGTTCTATTGTCATCGTGCTTGAAAGAGCATCATTCCTTTGCTAAATATGAAGTTTTCATTCATGTTTTTGTTATTCATTCATTACCTCCATGTCTATAACCAAGTAGGTAGCTCAGTCGATAACGTACTGAAGTTGACACACTGGCGTCGCATAGAACCTCCCAGATCATCCAATTTCTTTCCAAGTATTTATGATTTTTAACCGACAGGATACATTCGTCTCCCGTCGCTGATCATTGTATCGACGATAATTATGCAAGAAAGCAGCCAGTGCCTTGGGAAGATTATTCTGCGAGGTGCTGGTAAGAGAAACTTCAGAAAAGCATGAATATGCGCCCTGGCTATCGCAATACAGCTTAAATAATGTTGAAAACGGCGCTAAAACCTATCCTAATTCCATTAATCAATTAATCAATGAATCAATACCCATAAATTATCTTTATACTGCGATTCCTTTATTTGGTTTTGTTTTTTGACTGAATAGGTCTATTTCAGACGATACTTAAAAAAAGACTGAACAACAGACATAAAAAAAAAAGACAAGTCAAAGCTTAATTACACGACGAGTGTTATGTAAAGAGGATATACATGTAACCTGTTTTCATTTTCACTTTCACTCTGTATACAGAATATTCTAGAAACATAAAGAACATTCATTGGTTTTTCCATTGTGGTTAACAGGTTGTTAGTAAACAAGTTGTTTACCAATCCATGTTGTCATCTTTCCAGAAAAGACTAATCTAGAATTTTCCAAGCTGATATAAATAGGAGTGACTTACTTGGTGGATTTGGATTTTGAACTTAGACTTGTGGTTTTGAGGATACAGAATTAGTGAAAAGTGTTGGATTTAAATTGGAGTATACCTGTAAGTTGGAATTATTTATTTCTTAAACAGGTTGCTCATATCTACTTGCAAGTTAAAAGTATTGTTAATTTAGGTTTTAGGAACCAGAAATTTCATACTTTTTGTAGTCTAAACATAATTCTTAATTTTGAGGGACTTATTCTATTTCTTGTTCCAAGATTAAAAATTGTCAAAATTTTATTCAAACTTAACCCTTATTGTACTCTTTTGTCTTTATTCATTAATAAATATTGTTTATTGTGAAAGGCTTGTTGCTGGTTTTCTTTCTCGTTACGCTTGTCTCGTAACAGAAATTGGAGGCTCGTCCGGGATTGATCATCTAGTCATTTTGGATATACTTTGAAATTATTTTGAACTTAATACAGTATTTAAGTTTATTAGATAATAAATAATAATAATAATAATAATAAAGTAAAATTTGATTTTTATTCTACTGAACCAGCAAAAAGCAATCATGTCTGTTAATCTTGAAAAATTTATTGCTGAACCTTCTCAGGAGTTGTTAAATTTGGCAAAAAAAGTCTGATTTATTAGATCTTGCTTCTCATTATAAACTGAATGCCATTAAAGGTACTATGTTAAAGCATGAAACTAAGAATTCTATTGTTCAGTTTTTACTTGATGAAGAAATACTTGACTCGTCTGCTCTGTCTCTGATTTTTGTGTCTCAGACAGACGTTAAAACTATTATTGAGTTAGAAAAATTAAAACTACAGATGGAAAAAGAAGACAGATTACAGGAGATGAAATTAAAATTAGAGCAAGAAGAAAAATAATTAAAAATAAAATTAGAGCAAGAAGAAAGAATGAAAGAAAAAGAATTAGAGTTAGAAAAAGAAAAAAAATGTACCGGCATGCTGAATTAGAAAAAAGAGAAAAGGATAGGTAATTTCAGATAAGAATGAAAGAATTAGAAATAGAAAATAAAGAAAAACCATCTGTGCATGTGATTAATGACTTTGACATAACAAAACACCTCAGACTTGTTCCGCCATTTAAAGAACAGGAAGTTGATAAATACTTTTCACATTTTGAAAGATTTCCTGAAAATTTGAAATGGCCAAAAAATCACTGGACCTTACTCTTTTAAAGCGTTGTAACTAGAAAGCCTCCCGATATTTTTTCTCAAATAAGTAATGAACAGCTTTCTAATTATGATAATGTTAAGGAATTGATTCTAAAGGCTTATGAATTGGTACCTGAAGCATATAGACAAAAATTTAGGAATTGCAGAAAAGAAAATGGTCAAACCCATGTTGAATTTGCCAGAACTAAGGAACAATTATTTGATAAGTGGTGCCATTAAAAGAAAATAGATTCAGATCATGGAAAACTTAGACAATTATTGTCAGTTGAAGAATTTAAAAGGTGATTTAATTCAGATATAAAAACTTTCTTAGATGAGAAAGAAGTTGAAACTTTAGAAGAAGCTGCTTGCCTAGCAGACAACTTTGCCTTGACACATAAGGTCTCTTTTGTAAGTAAATCAAACCCTCGAAAACCTTTGTATTCATCTACTGGTCCTAAACCAAATTTTGATCAACATAATGACAATTCCAATCAGAATAGTCCCAAACCCAAGTATCCTTACGAAGCCAAAGGTCAAAATCCCTTATCTCGACCCACTTGTAATTATTGCAAAGAATCAGGTCATATTATTTCTGAATGTCTTAAAAAGAAAACGGGAAAAACAAGAAAGCTTTAAGCCTACAGGCTTTACTTCATTAAAGTCCACACCTCAGTCATGTACTAAGAAACAAACCATTGTCCAGGCCAAAATACCTGAGACTGATACCGTTATGGAGATTTATGAACCATTCTTGTCAGATGGTTTTGTGTCACTAAAAAGTGATTTTGCCCAGTCTACCCCTATTAAAATTTTACGTGATACTGGAGATTCTCAATCTCTTATTTTAGCAGATATCTTGCCTTTTTCTGAGAAGACTTCTTCTGGGACAATTGTCCTTATTCAGGGTGTAGAATGTGGATTTGTTCATGTTCCGCTTCATAACATTTGTCTTCAGACTTACTTAATGGTCCAGTGACTGTTGGTATTAGAAAAAAATTACCTTTTAAAGGTGTTCATTTGTTATTAGGCAATGATTTAGCCGGAGATAAGGTAATTGTTAATCCACTTGTAACTGACACACCTTGCATGGATCAATTACCCGATCCGATTGAGGAAGAAATTCCTGACCGTTACGCGTCATGTGCAGTTACTAGAGCTATGGCAAAGAAAGCTATTTTGACTGAAAATCAGTCTGATATTGACTTATCTGATTCTTTGTTGGGTCATTTATTTAAAAAAGAAATTAACAGGTCTATTACACAAAACCCGTCTGAAAGTCAGACAAATTCTAAACATAATTCAGCAGAATTTGATTATATATCTTCACCCTTAGTTAATGAAGGCCATGATACAAGGTCAAGGTCAAAACTAAGTGAAGATCAACACAATGATCCAGAACTTACACCTTTATTTCAAAGAGCTGTCAGTGAAACTGATCTTTCACAGGAACCTGTCTGTTTTTATATAAAAAATGGAATATTAACGAGAAAGTGGCGCCCTCCTGAAGTCTCTGTTGATGATCAGTGGGCTATAGATCAGAAATATTAACCTTAGCTCATGAAACACCTATGTCAGGTCATATAGGTATCAGTAAAACCTATCACAAAATTCTTAATCATTTAAAGAAAATTCAATGTAAAATGAAAGAAAGATATCACAAGAATACTAAAGAAAAAATTTTAAACCTGGAAATAAAGTTTTACCTCTCCTACCAATTCCTGGTAGGCCTCTACAAGCAAGATATTTTTGTCCTTATTCTGTAGAAAAAAAGGTCAGATACTTAAATCATGTGATAACAACACCTGACAAGCGAAAGCAAAAGCAATTATGTCATATCAATATGTTAAAAGAATATGTTGATAGCGATAAATCAAATATTTCACCAAAAAATGTAGTTTCCTCAGTCCCTCAAAATGAAAATCACATTACCCATGAAGACATAAATTGTGAAGAAATGAACTTTGATAAGTCTAACCCTATTTGTTCAAAACTTCAGAATTCTGACATTTTAAGAAATTTAGATCAAAAACTTTCACATTTAGATAATAATCAAAAAGATGAATTAAAAAAGTTAATTTCTAAATATGAGCACCTGTTCCCTGATATTCCAACACGGACAGATACAGTATACCATGATGTGGACATTGAAAATTCAAAACCAGTGAAACAACATCCATATCGAATGAATCCCAAGAAACTGGAGAATCTTAGAGAGGAAATCAAGTATCTGTTGGACAATGACTTTATTGAACCTAGTCAAAGTGAGTGGAGTTCTCCCTGTATTCTTGTACCAAAGCCAGATTGAACTTTTCGTATGTGCACTGACTATATAAAAGTTAATACTGTGACCAAGACTGATTTGTTTCCAGTGCCACGAGTAGATGCTAGTGATACTGGTGTAGGTGGTGTTTTACTTCAAGAAGATTGTAATGGTGTAGATCACCCAGTTAGTTATTTTTCTAAAATGTTTAACAAACATCAGAAAAACTACTTAACAATAGAAAAAGAGTGTTTATCTCTCATTCTTGCTCTTCAGCATTTCGAAATATATTTGTCGTCTTCTCCTGCACCCATCATTGTATATAGTGATCATAATCCTCTGATTTTATCCTTAAAATGAAAAACAAGAATCAACGTTTACACCAATGGAGTCTGTTTTTACAAGAATATAACATGGATATAAGACACATAAAAGGTAGGGGTAATATTATCCCTGATGCTTTGTCTAGAGTTTAACTTGTAAATAGTTAACATTTGTCTTTATGTATAATGTATTTTTTGTACATTTATGTGTAATGATATTTTCTATCTTCAGACAAAAGAAAGTTTTACTTCTTAAAACTTTCTTTTCCTTTAGGAGGGGAAGTGTTATGTAAATAAGATATACCTGTAACCTGTTTTCATTTTCATTTTCACTCTGTATACAGAATATTCTAGAAACATAAAGAACATTCATTGGTTTTTCCATTGTGGTAATTTTTAGAAACAGGTTGTTAGTAAACAAGTTGTTTACCAATCCATGTCGTCGTCTTTCTAGAATAGACTAATCTAGAATTTTCCAAGCTGATATAAATAGGAGTGACTTACTTGGTGGATTTGGATTTTGAACTTAGATTTGTGGTTTTGAGGATACAGAATTAGTGAAAAGTGTTGGATTTAAATTGGAGTATACCTGTAAGTTGGAATTATTTATTTCTTAAACAGGTTGCTCATATCTACTTGCAAGTTAAAAGTATTGTTAATTTAGGTTTTAGGAACCAGAAATTTCATACTTTTTGTAGTCTAAACATAATTCTTAATTTTGAGGGACTTATTCTATTTCTTGTTCCAAGATTAAAAATTGTCAAAATTTCATTCAAACTTAACCCTTATTGTACTCTTTTGTCTTTATTCATTAATAAATATTGTTAATTGTGAAAGGCCTGTTGCTGGTTTTCTTTCTCGTTACGCTTGTCTCGTAACACGGCCATATGATTCTTTTCCTCTCTGGATTACCAGCGGGTGCTACCTCAATTTTGATTAAATAGAAAATAGTGATTGTAAATTGTCAAGGTCATAAGTTACAAGATTAATTCTATCAAACAAAGGACAAGCCACTAAACATCCTTTTAGACAACCATTTGACATCCACTTTGTATGGCAGGCATAAGCCAATCCGGACATTTATCCCTACCCCTAAAAAGGGCATAGTAGTCAAAGCCCCTTCACAAATCTACTATGGGCGGACATTCGGCCCGTCGCAGAATTTCAGAGGAGGACATAAGGCCTTTCATGGGGCAATTGTATGTTGGATGAGTTTGGATATGTCATGCCGGGTCAAAAACTAGGTCACCGGGTCAAATCTTTCAAAAACCTTGTGAACTCTCCAGGAACCACATTTTCAGTCCAATGTCTTTGTAGTGGATTTTCATAGCTTAGGTCATATCACTGCGGCCAGTGCACTTTTGCATGTGTTTTCTGACTTTCTCACACCAGTACTGATACAACTTTCTTTCCAAACCACTGACTTTTTTCTCACGTGCATTAGAGGTGAAAGGCGAAAAATCGCCGAAAGGAAAGTTTACCACAACTGGGTATAGAACCTGAAACCACCAGGTCACGAGTCAGATACGCTAATCACTGAGCTAGCCGGCAGAGCTTTTCATTCAAATACCCATGAAACTTGGTCAGAATGTTTGTCTTGATGACATCTTTGACGAGGAAAAGAACTAGGTCATTGAGTCAAATCTTTGAAAACCTTGTGTACGCTCTAGAAGCCACTTTTTAGTCCAATACTTACGAAAGTTTGTTAGAATGTCTGTCTTAATATCTCAGACGAGTTTGGGAAATGAGTTATTTTGGGTCAAAAATGTTCAAGTGAGTGACCTTAGGGCCATCATGGCTCTCTTGTTTTTGTGTGTTTGTAAGTTTGTGTGTGCGTCAATTTACCATCTCGATACCAGGGATACTTTACAAATTAACTATTGTTTGGTGTCAGTCTTATATTCAGTCGACATACGAACGTGCGTACTTTCTACCTACAAATAGCCATTTCACGGTGTAGTCTGATCTTGATCTAAACTGTTAGCAAAAGCACCTCCAAGCAGTTTGAGTTATCTTCATAGACATCCATGGAACATGGTAGCCCAAAGTTCGGCCTTCCTGAAAAAATAGGCCAAAGGTCAAAGACGCTAATCATTGGAACATAATTTGTAGTACTTCTGATAGTGATCATCCATACCAAACTGCAACGCACTTTGACTTCTGGTTCTGGAGAGGATTTTGAATTTTTCATGAATAAAGTAATGATTACCGTCTTGTAAAATGGCCAGAATCTTTTCTTAATTTTCACTTTAAGCCTGTTCTATTGATTTGATCAAAATCTGCTGATGTCTTTCCGTCCGTCTATCTATCTGTCTCCTCTCAAAAAGCATTATACTAGCCCCTATGGCTCACAGTTAAAATTATGATCAGACTCTATATGTACTGTCCGCACAAACAAGGCTAGGACCTTAAAGTAACAATAAAGTCCAAAAGTAAATGAAGCGGGTGTTTAAATGCATTTGAATTTATATCATACCATTTAAAAGTATGGAAATTAATGAGAAGATGACAATCTGTCATTGTACCGTCAGTCCAAGTGTTAGTTGCTGGCAGAGAAATTTATTTCAAAACTAAGTTAAAACCTGCCAGGTAGCTATTTACTTTGTTTACTTTTTGCCTGATTTTAAAATTCTTTTTTTCTGTCCGCGACTAACATATGGCCCAACTACACGACAACAGACTGTCATCTTCACAATATTTTTCATACTTTTAAATGGTATGATTTAAATTTAGATGTATTATGACAGGTCTGCTTTGATATTGTGGCCTTTACTGGGCCTTTAAGTCACATTTTGAACACGCAACTAAAACTCGGTCAAGACCAATATTTACTAGGATGACGACCTACTCTCGAAAAAAAAAATCTGGCTTTTTTTTTTACATTTCTACGATATATGATAAGTGCATAAGAGTCTACAAAAATAACAATTCAGTTGCTGAAGGACTGGGGTGGGATGAACTGACCGACCGACCGACTGACAGTATTTAGAATCTTGCTCTTTGAAATACGCTGGAACTTTACACGAAAATTAGAGATGGTTTTTTCTTCATTTCTGTTGTTAAAATTCAATTAAGGAGAAATCAATCAACGCATTGTTGTCAAATTGTACCATTTTACGATTTCGGACCAATGAAATGAGGGGGACGGAGGGACAAACAGACAGACAGATCAAAAGACAGAAGCGAGAGATGAGAGACAGACAGACAGACAGACAGACTGACAGAGGAGGGGTTTAAACAGGTCTGACAGACAGACAGATAAATAGATTGCTTGACTGACTGAATAATTGTATAGCGTTTAACGCCGCTTTCAACATAATTTAAGTCATATCAAGGCAACAGCTCGCTTATTCATGTATGTGTAGGGTTACACCAGTACTAGGCTGTGGCTCTGAAGTGTATTGCCCAAGGCTACTCTCACGAAAATCCCAGTGCTTACTGCGTGGCTCGGAACCGGTGTCTCCCGATTGCGAGTCCTACACTTTACCACCAATCCACACAGGACCAAGACAAAGAGAGACGGGTAGAGTACAGACAAAAAGAGACAGAGACAGACGGACGGGCGTATTGATCGACAGACAGACAGTTTGATAGAAGCTAGATAACTTTTACAAGAATCGGACCAAAGCTTTTTAAGATGTGTATACGAAAATCTAGTCAAAAAAAGTGGCGAAACTGATATTTGATTGAAACCAACATTTTATGGTTGTGCATGCATGTAGCGTGTTTTGAAAATGTCTTGATCTTGGTCACACCAAGGTGATTTGGTGCGAAACTAGAACGGTGCTAAAGTAAAAATCTCCACGTGAAAAGAGTCTACTTTATATAATGATGTTTTCACTGCATATATGAAGAAAAGATGACCACGTGTACTGTTTTTTTACGTGCATGTAATGAAGGGTACACTCCACCTTATAACTTCCAGAGTTTTACCTTCACAATGTAATAGATCCCGTGCATATATTGAAAATTTGCCTTCATATATTGAAATTTTGCCTTAATGTTATTGAAAATCTATAATATGAATTAAAACTTTGTGTACATAACCAGAAGGTTTCAGTTAAAGCGTTTATATTTAATGTACATGTATAGAGGTTTCACCTTTGTATAAAGCAATTATCAGCTTGCATCAGTCCCATATTTCGGTATGTAATATGCTATTAATATTGCCTTCATCCAAAGGAATGTATCTTTACGTCATATACTCTTACCTTTTGAAATTTCATTTTTAACAGTAGGTTATTAATTATTTGCCTTATCGAGATATTCTCTATGTACACGTGAGAGATGTAACAGTAAACGTGATACATGTAGTTGGTATGTGTTTATAAATGAAGAAATTATGTTTCAACTACGGTCTCATTTCTATTAATGGAGCGCGATAACCATGGCCCTTGTTTACAATAATTCAGAGCATTCTGTCTTCGTATACCGGTAGAACAGGTAAATTATCCGATAATTTTAATGAAAATGTACATTAAAAAAGGCTTAAAACTTTTACAAGCTGTCGATTATGCTAGGCGAGCAGTGGTGTAATGGAAAGATCCCTGCCTCTCAACCCGGCTATTGTGGTTCGAGCCGTTAAAGCTACCTTTTTAGGAAGAAAGTTATATATTTTTATCGGTTTTCTCCTTTCTTTTCTTTTCCTTGTTTGGTTGTCTTTTTGTGCGTTTTTCCCCCCTTTTTCCTGTCTTCTTCCCTTTTTTTAGACGTGTATTTTTTTGTCATTGATATTCTTTTGTTATTATTGCATCTTATTCTAATTCATTTTTTTTTTTTTTTTTTTGTTTTAAAACACATTTCTGTATGATTGATACAACAATACAATGATAAGTGCGCAACTCTCATCCCGTTCACCAGCAGTATCCGTATCTCTTCATTTTCACTGGCCGTATCGGTACCCCAAGCCTATTAACATTCCATATATGTTGCTTCCTCGTCGCTGACCGCAATTATTCACTGCTCAAATGCTTCTTGAACTGCAATGTCTGATTTAAAAAAAAAAATATTCTACCAAGACCGCAAGTCTGCAGTAACTTTTCCACTCAGATTGCTTTAGTTCTCAATCCGTTTTTTTCCACTAATGCTCCAAATTAAATCCTGGTCCAGTCGAGCTTCCGAGATGGTTAAGTTCCCAACTGTAGGGAAAAGTGAGTAGACATTTTTCTACTGTCAAAGCCCTGAAACAGGAAGAAAACGGATAGCCAGAAATTTGTGACTATAGTCATCTTAGAAGTTTAAAACACTAAGCTATTTCTAGCATCAATTCCTTTGCAAGAAATGCCTCGATTCATTTTTCCCAAATTTCACAAGGATCATCGTGCAATCTCGTGTGATGTCAATTAAATATGAATGAGACTACTAATTATAAGTACAAATATTCACTATGATATAAAAAAAATAATGTAACCATTGACTTACCTTAAAAAGCAAAATGCTTGATTAAAAAGAAAAAAAAGTTTTTCTGTGACTCGAACTCGATTCGCACGCGTGGTAGCAGAGTCGCTATGACCACTGTATCACAGCGTTATGTACTCGTTGACTTGAAAATTACCAATAAGTAACTTCTTCGTCCCTGGTATTCCCTATTTGAATGTTTTGAACTGATCCAGTGTTTGTAAACTAAGTCCACAATTATCGCGTTTTGTTAGTACACGTACAGACCCAAATATAGCACACTGTAAACATTTGCCCTCATCCCAAACCATTTTATGTCCATATGATGAAATCGTACCTTTATGTAATAGAATTATATCTCAATGTCACGAAATATCGTTGTATCAGACAGCTCAGGCGTTCCATACGGGATCAACCGGTTTATTTGGCCATGTTGTGCAATGCTTAATTAGGGGGGCATACTTTATTATAAGCAAGACAAAGGTCAAATGTGGTATTTAGCAGACGATCTTATGTAACAACACGTTTAAACATGTACCTTCATGTACATGGTTAGATCCAGCTCAAAGGCAGCAGATGACAATTTTAAACGATTTTTCTGCAGCAGGCTTCCGCTGTAACAAAATTGCCTTCCTTTTTCTTCGTACATAATATTGGGGGTTTATTCGAAGGGTACAATCAATCTTTGAGCGGCGCTCTTTTTCTTCTTCTCTCGCCATAAATTCACTCTTCAATAGACTTGTGCGGGCGAAGCTAGCTTGTGAACATGGACTGCTGATTCACTCAAATTGAGAGGGGACATCTCAAAACCGTTGTAAGGTGAAAATACCGTACAGCGATTGATATATCTTTTATTTGGGATTTTATGCCGTCTTTAACATCTTTGGTAGTATCACAGCGATCAGCGCACCTATACATGTTTTTCAGGCTCAGAACCTTCTTTCCAAGTCCTTGACTGCTTTCTTCCTAGAATCATTGAAAAGAGGCGAGAGGTGATACTTTCACCGGAAAGGAGTTGACCCGACCGAGGATCGAACCTGCCACGTTCAGACACGGTATCGACTGAGCTACCCGGCCGAATCTTTATATATCCTAAGTACGTAAGCAAGTAAGCTCAGTCTTAGAGACCAACTTAGAATGATGCACAAGAAAGCGTTCAGTGTATTGTACTTAGATTAATAAAATAAAACAATAGTGAATTTTACAATTTGTGAAATATGTTGCCTTCTACATTGACAAAACTCAAAACTCAATAGAATGATTTTTAGATCACCTGAGCACGAAGTGCTCGAGGTGAGCTTTTGTGATAGTGCAGTGTCCGTCGTCCGTCATGCGTCGTCCAGATGTCAACAGTTACCTTGTGTGCATTCCAGAGACCACAAGTTTGAAATTTGGCCACTTCAAGTCACAAAGCAGGTCACTTGGCCAAATCTTAGAAAAACCTTGTGTGCACTCTACAGGCCACATATCAGTCTGAAACTTGCTTAGAATATTTTGTCTTGATGATGTCTACATTTTCAGTCTAATACTCATGAAATTTTGTAGGAACGTTTGTCTTGATGATATATCTGACCGTTCTGAAATTGGGTCATATCGAGTAAAAAAGAGTAGGTCACTGGGCCACATCTTAGAAAAACTTTGTGTGCCATATTTTCAGTCTGATATTCATGAAACATGGTCAGAATATTTGTATCGATGATATCTTGGTTGAAATTGGTCACGGCCAGTCAAAAAGTAGGTCACCAGGACAAATTTTAGAAAAACATTGTGTGCACTATAAAGACAACATTTTCAGTCTGAATATCATAAAACATGGTCAGAATATTTGCATTGCTGACATCTTAGACAGCTTGAAAATTGGGTCACATTAAGTAAAAAGGAAGGTCACCTGGTCATATCTTAAAAACACCTTGTGTGTACTCTGGACAACCATATTTTCAGTCTGATAACTCATGAAAATTTGTTAGAATATTGATGATATCTTTGACGAATTCGAAATCAGATCATGTTGGGTCGTAAAGTAGGTCACTGAAAAAAATCTTAGAAAAACCTTGTGTGCACACTAAAGTCCATATTTTCAGTCTGATACTAATAAAACTTGATCAGAATGTTTGCTTTGGTGATATCTCGGACAAGTTCGAAATTGGGTCATTTCGGGTCAAAAATAGGTCACTGGGTTTAGTTTTAGGAAGCCTTTTGTGCAGTCTAAAGGACACATTTCATTCCGATAATCATGAAACATGGCCCGATTGTTTGTCTTGATGATATCTCAGCCAAAAGGTACGTCACTAACGCTCATGTGCTTTTACATCATCACAACCATGACCTTTTCAGCTTGTTAAATCCCATACGGCTTTACTCAGGTGAGCGCTTAAGGGCCAATGACCCTTTTGTTAACAAATTTATCTACATAATAAGTCCTAAATCCTTTCTCCTGTGGACAAGTCCCGCGCATATATTCACTCCACGGGACAATTTACGCCGCGGGTGCCTCCAAACGCTGCTTATGCATCTGTATGTTGCCTAGGCCTATTGCATGTTTTACAAGGGCTCTGTATCTTCTGTAATACTTATTTAAGCGTCGACTTCACGGCAAATCCTCATCTTGCTCTCTTCGTAACTGTAACTGTGCATTAGAACACTTGTATTTGGATAGATTGGGGTAACCATTTGGATACAAAAATAAAAATTATGCTATCTGCTTTCCCACATAACCATCATCGAGACAATGGTCAGCGGTGGGAGAGAAATGAATCCTGTCGCAATGACTATCATCAATCCTCGGAAAGAAATTGGGCGAGCCAGGAATCGAACCCACGACCCCCCTGTTGTCAAGTCCTGCACGCTACCGACTGGGCTACCGGGGCTCGGCAGCCGCGAACGTTCAAGCTCAGCCTGTGGCCGGACCTGTCATTGTACACAGACAAAAATTACTCAAAAGACTACATTGTTCAAGCTATGTCCACTTCGACCGACGCAGAGGAAGCCCAGCCTAGAGTCGACAGGCGAAGAAAGCGCCTATTAGCTGATTCGGTTCGAGAAAACAATCCACTCTTTAACAGATTTATAAGACAAAAGTTACCTAAAATTTGCAGGGAACTAGGATTAAGTGTAAGTGAAGATTGTAAAACTGACTTTTTCTACATGTTTTGTCGATTTATAACCATAACCATAAATATCTCCTATAAAATACCGTGGCCTCATGTATGTAATGTAATATTATTTGACGAACCTTTTTTTTGTGTGTGTGTTCTTTTGAGAAAACCCCTCAATATAAGCTCATGTTTGTTGTTCATGTTCACATTGGTCTGTAGCGCGCACATGTCTAGTATTAAGATATCAGGTATAGGTGCCAGAGGAAAGGGCATTTCGATTACATAGGATGTTCGTGAATAGCAAAATATGCGTGTAAGTAGAAAAAAAAAAAAAACGGTAACAAAATGTATGAGAATGTGTATCTTTGCTGATATAGCGATTTAGAAAAATAAACACGAGATGTTAGTCGTGATTGGAATGATTTTATTTTCTTGACATCGTAAAACAATATTGACTTCAACAAAATACTGATCATTTTTCATCCAATTTAACAGTAATGGACGTATAATATAACAAGAGGGCCATGATGGCCCTGAAGTCGCTCACCTGAGCCTTTTGACCAAACATGATCCATTTTGAATCTCTTTCGAGATATTATGACAAACATCCTAACAAGCTTTCAAAAATTATTGGACTGAAAATTTGGCCTATAGCTTGTACACAAGCTTTCTCTAGACTCATCTAAGATGTCATCAAGACAAACATTTTGACCAAGTTTCATGAGTATTGGACTAGAAAATGTGTACACAAGGTTTTTCTAAGACTTGATCTAGTGACCTAGTTTTTGACCAAAAATGACCCGTTTTCAAACTCGTCCAAGATATGATAGAGACAAACATCCTCACTAATTTTCATAAGTATTGGACTAAAAATGATGACTCTAGAGCTACACAAGCTATTTTTAAGATTTGACCTGGTGACCTAGTTTTTGAACCGACATGACCCATTTTCAAACTCAATCAAGATAAGAAATTATGAAATAGATTCTGACCAACTCTTATGAGTATTTGACTAAAAATGTGGCCTCTAGAGGGTACACAAGGTTTTTGTAAGATTTGACGCTGTGACCTAGTTTTTGACCCGACATTACCACTTTTCAAAGTCGTCCGAGATATCATCAAGACAAACATTCTGACCACTTTTCAAATGTACTGGACTGAATATGTGGCCTCTATAGCGTACACAAGGTTTTTCTTAGATTATACCTAGTGACCTAGTTTTTGACCTGACATGACACATTTTCTACCTAGTCCGAGATATCATCAAGGTAAACATTCTGACCAACTTTCAAGAGTATTGGACTGAAAATGTGGCCTCTAGAGCGTACACAAGGTTTTTCTAAGATTTGAACTAGTGACCTAGACCCGACATGACCCATTTTCTAACTCGTCCGAGATATCATCAAGGCAAACATTCTGACCAACTTTCAAGAGTATTTGACTGAAAATGTTACCTCTAGAGTGTATACAAGGTAAAAGTTGACGACGGACGACGCACGACGGACGCCGGACACAGCACGATCACAAAAGCTCACCTTGAGCACTTTGTGCTCAGGTGAGCTATAAATGGAATAAACTTGATCAATTTTTTGTTCGGATAAAACCTGGATTGTATATAAGATTTATCTGTATATATAACTTTTTACCAAACGAGTGCAAAACTTGTTCTAAACTTTAAAGCATTACATACTCAAATGTTGGGATCAGACTTTTGAAGAACAGAGAGTATTTTTGGAAAAAGAGAAATTGCTGGTTACCAGCATTCTCTCCGTTTTCCATTATATTTTCTGTCCCTTCAATGACAAATACCAGTATTTGTGCCGCATTGAATTTAATGTTGTCTACAAATACGTTCGATACAGACAAGTCTAAAATTCTGTCGGCTGGTAAAGAGTTAACCCTTTACTACAAGATCCTGAGTTTAACGACACTGAGAAAGACAGCTTTTGAAACCATTGTGGGAAAATAAGATGTTGATAACCGGCATTATCTTCTTTTCTCGTAACGTTTTCTACTCTTTTGATTGCCCAATTTCGTAATTCCAGTCCAATATTTTGTCGTTCGAAGAAATCTTTAAGAGAAAAATCTATGCAGAAAAAGATCTACAGATCTATTCTTTTTAGTTGTCGCTATGATAGAACAGACTCTTACTCCTAATTTCTGTAGACATTCAACATAATAGATACTTTTGAAAACTTTGTGACAAAATGAGAAATGAGCAGATTTTTCCAAATGCTACAATTATTTGTTTGCACCGCATAACTATCATAATCATTACTTTTCAGTTTTTCTTTCCTAAATTTTCCTATGTTGAGAAGCGTTAATACGATGTCTGTCTACAGTGTATAACTGAAAGTGCCATTTAACACAGCTTACAAAAAAAAAAAAGGAAAAGAACAGAATCTAAGGAACTAGAGGCCCTTTAGGGCCTGAAATCGCTCTACTGGCAGTGATTTTGCTTTTTTGCTAGCATACATTATGAATTCATGATGCAAACAGAAAAAAACACAAAAATGTGTTCCTGCAACTGGGCTTGAATCCACTTAGACAGCATAAGCAGGCATGGTGAATTGAAAAAAACAGTGAAAAAAAAAATGAAGTGCAATTTCTCAAAACTAATTGTTTGGAATCCAGCCAAATTTGATAGGCTTTCAGAACGCCTTGTATTCAACAATCCTAGCAAATTTCAAAGAAATGTGACTAATTATATTGAGTTTGTTGAGTAAACGATACCAAGTCATCAAATGGCTGCTTTTCCTGAACAGTTTACTAGATTTTCTTTGCTTTTTAGAGTTCAATCCCTTGATGAATCAAATAATCTTTGCAAGTTTCACAAGATTTGGATCAACACTGTGGACTTCATTGCCTAAACAAGAAATGGAAATTTTCAAATTTTAATGGCTACTTTTCCCATACTGATTGTCAGATTTTTTTCAAAATCAATAGGGTTCCAGCTGTTCATGATACAAAGCAACTGTGGAAGTTTCATGAAAATCCAACCACAAATGCTGACTTCATCGCGTAAACAAGAAATGGAAATTTTGAACTTTAAATGGCTACTTTTCCCATACTGTTTGTTGGATTTTTTTTCAAAATCAATAGGGTTAAAGCTATTGATGAGATAAACAAACTGTGAAAGTTTCACAAAAATCTGATTACAAATGCAGACTTTATCATATAAACAAGAAATGGAAATTTTCAACTTGAAATGGCTACTTTTCCCATACTGTTTGTTGGATTTTTTTCAAAACCATTAGGGTTGAAGCTACTGATAAGATAAACAAACTGTGCAAGTTTCACGAAAATCTGACCACAAATGAAGACTTTATCGCGTAAACAAGAAATGGAAATTTTCAACTTGAAATGGCTACTTTTCCTATACTGTTTGTTGGATTTTTTTTTTCAAAATCATTAGGGTTGAAGCTATTGAGGAGATAAACAAACTGTACAAGTTTCACGAAAATCTGACCACAAATGAAGACTATCGCGTAAACAAGAAAAAGACTAATGGACGAACGGACGGACAGACAGATGGACGGAACCACGGACGACGGAAACCACGCCATGACATAAGCTCTGCTGGCTTTCAGCCAGTAGAGCTAAAAACTAGAGGCTTTTGAAGTCCAGAATCGCTGTACTTGCAGAGATTTTGTTGTAGGATACATCAATAATTTATGATGCAAAAAGGAAATGGACAAACACATAAACACAAAAAAGTGCGGAGGGGAGCCTGGGGTTGTTGCAACTGAGCTTGAACCCACTAAAACACCATTTTAAATAGGCTATGCTATAGTGAATTGAACAAAATAGTGCAATTGAAGTGCAATTACTCAAAACCAATAGTTTTGAAACCAGCACAATTTGATAGTGTTCCAGTACTCATTGTACTGAGCGAATTCTAAAGAACTGTGACCAATATTATGGACAATGTAGAGTAAACAAGGATATGTTATCAAATGGCTGCTTTTCCTTGATTGAAAGCTGCGTTTTCTTAATTTCTGATAGGGTTCAATCCCTTGATAATACAAATGATCTGCGCTAGTTTCAAAAGAACTGAATGAAAAATGCAGACTTACTCACGTTAACAAAGAATGTATACTTTCAAACTGAATTGGCTACTTTTCTATTACTAATTGCCCGATTTTCTTTTCGAAATAAACAGGCTTCAAGGTAATGATGATATAAAGTGGCTGTGCAAGTTTCATGAAAATCTGATTAAAAAATGCGGACTTGATCATGTCAACAAGAAATGTAAATTTTTCAACTTTAAATGGTTACTTTTCCCTTACTATTTGTAAGATTTTTTTTTTCAAATCTATAGGATTCGACCAATTGATGACATAAAGCAACTAAGCAATTTTCATGAAAATCCGACCACAAGTGTGGATTTAATCTTGCAGACAAGAAATGCGATTTTTAAATTTGAAATGGCTACTCTTCCCTTGCTGACAGTCAGATTTTTATCAAAATCAATCGCTTTTAAGCTGTTGATGATGTAAAAAAAATATGCAAGTTTCATGAAACTCCGATCACATATGCAGATTTTATTGCATGTGACCCCAAAACGATAGGGCACCTCCTTGGACCATGGGCAACACTTGCCTAAAGTTTCATGGTCCTAGGTAAAACAGCTACTGAGTTAGCGCACGGAAAGACTAATCAAAGAAAGTTCACAAGTGGCCTTGACCTTTGTCCCATGTTACCAAAAAACCAACAGGGCACCTCCTTGAGCCATGAGCAACACTAGTATTACAAGTTTCGGGGTTCTAGGCCAAACAATTGTTGAGGTGGAGCACGGAAACGATTTTCAAACAAAGGTCACCTGTGACCTTGACCTTTAAACCCATGTAACCTAAAAATAAGACACCTCCTTGGGTCATGAGTTACACTTGTATAAAGATTCTCGGTCCTACGTTAAACAGAAACGAAAAAGTCCACAGACGGACTGATGGACGGACGAACAGGCAGCAGACCTGTGGAACCAGTATACCCCCTTTACTTAGTGGTATGTGCGGGGGGCATAAAAACAAGTAGATATCAAACAGATTGAAATCGACTAACGAACGTAGCAGAAAGTCTAGCGCAGAAAAGTTCAGAAAATTTTTAATACTAACCCGTAATGTCTCTGAAACAATCATGGTAAATGCATCAACACACAGAATCAAAGTGATGACAAATGTAAAGCTCTAAAGAAACAAAGAGGACATTTTTCAACTATGAAAACAAACAAAAAAAAAACCAAAATACAAATTTAACTCTTCACCTGACGAGAACACTTTTTAGACATGCCAAAACTGCAAGCAACGTGTCTCAAACAATGTATCTATTTGTTATAGGATAGAAAACACTGTGGGAAAAGGAGAAAATGCTGCTTTTCCCATTTCCTCACGCTGTATTCATAAGCTATCTGCGCCTTAGGAACATGGAATTGCTTGATTAAGAATTCAAGTAAAGTAACTTGTTGGCAGAATATTACAGTTGCTATAAGTGCTTTAATAGGACAGTTTCTGCTGTAAGTGAATACATGACAAGCGTACATTTTCCCAAGTGAAAGAAGCCCTATATCATGACAGCAATAAATGGATAGTATAAATACGGAATATTCATTCGGAAAAACCTCAGGTGATCCGTTCATCAAGTCATTCGGTTGTATCACGTAGCTTTGTATGCACCTACAAGATTTATTTTTTTCACCGGATGTACACCGCACCACCGTTCTTAAAATCGTAACACTCCACTTAAAAAGCAAACACAAATCACAATTTTCCGTTAAAATCTTTCTAAATACATTTCCATTGACAAACAGTTTGTACATTTATTTAGTATCTCAGTCTATAAATTACGTTGGCATTTTTCAGCGAGAGTTTGCTTATCACCGTGGCTGTCGTTGCCGTTGCTAATCAATTTAAAGGGCGCCACCATGTTTAGGATCAAGTGACTGGCAGTATTACAAAATGGAAACCCCCTTGGTACGGCTGAGGTTAGATGTAGGTACGGAATCGGTCGAGTTGTGACAAGTGCTGAATATTATGCTGTGGTAACTTTTCTGGTGCTGCACTTGCTTCGAGCAGCGTGAGAAAATTTGATATCGCCGAAGGTCGAGCGAGATGTCAAAATATTCTTACACAGCGAGAAATAAAAAACAAACACATTCGAGTTTGGTGGGAAGTAAATTCGTTTTTACAAATAGCAGCTTTTC
Source organism: Hippopus hippopus (assembly GCA_946811185.2). Lineage (NCBI taxonomy): Eukaryota > Metazoa > Mollusca > Bivalvia > Cardiida > Cardiidae > Hippopus > Hippopus hippopus. The sequence goes on from OX328097.1 coordinate 46,120,561, forward strand.
TAAAAATCTATGAACCACTGATCGTCTCCCTTGAGCGGCCCACGCTAAGATATCAGTTATTATCAAACTTTTCTATTTTGAATACCAGTTTGAAAAAATATGAAGATGTAAATGGGCTTGTACGTAGGGGCATAGAAAAGTACCAAGCCCCTATAACGTCGCATACATTGGATATCTAAAATGTTTTATTAGTCCGAACAAAGTAGTATACGTCGGACTTCATAAATGTTTCAAGTCCGAACACAGTCGCGACAGTAACTGTTATTCATAATAACGGTAACAACACTGACAACAATTCATTTGATAAATTGAGAACGAAAAACACTTACAGTGTATAATAGAATAATATTAGTTCATATTATTTGTTTGGCGTTACCAACATATTTTAGGCTAGTTACAAAATGAGCTAAATATGGCAAGTACTCATAACTGCATCACAATTTTCCATTTAGCTTTGGCAGACTAACTACTACCAATATGTTACTTTTCTTCGTCTTGCATCAGACCGCTCTTTTACCTTTAGGCTGCTAAGCTCGACCCGTTTCGCTTTAGCGGACAGTGTGAAACTACACTTTCCGATACGGTGAGGGCTTTGTCTGGCGAGAAGGTCATATATACCAATATTTTGATTTTATTATTGACTGGAATATTTCAGTTGATTTATTTAGCAATATCAGCGCATCTTTCTGAGCAGTCTAATTTATGGCCTTATACTATGAGCTGAAACACCAGTAGCAAGTACTAGTAAGTTTGAACAAAAAAGTTGAAATTGATAGGTCTGGGCTTCAATTATTAACTAACATGTCTTTAAGACTGCTTCAAAACAGAGTTGACCCAAACTCTAGCTGACCAAACCACCATATCACTTGTTAACATTCAAATGTCTTTTGTCTATGGAAAATCTTATACATGATGGGATATATAGGATCTGACAATCGTTGGCATTTGAGATAAACGAGACGAGCAAAACTTATTTATTAAGCCAGCCTTTGGCGAGATAAGTTTTTTTTTGGTTAAGAGTTTATTATCATTTTACCTCAAAATGCCAACGAATGTCAGATTTTTTTTTATCACAGTGCCGTATTTCAAGACCTGTGGTTCATGATGTGCTTAAATTGACAGGTGTGGACATCATGGATGTAGTTCATGAATTGAATGGTGTTTTATGCCGCTTTCAACACTATTTCAGTCATACCACAGCGACAGCTCACATATTCATGTATTTCCTGGGTTTCACCAGTAGCAGGCTAGGGCTCTGAAGTGTCTTGCCCAAGGACACTCCCACGAAAAACCCAAAGGATCCAGTGCAGCTCGAACCAAGGGCCTTCAGGTCATGAGTCCCACACCTTACAACTGAACCCTCATATAATTATTTTGTTTTAAATCTATGTATGATAAAATTCGCAGCTATGTCACGTTCATGAATTTTGACATTTAACTTCCCAGAGAAAACTTGGTCTGCAATATTAGAATATCAGAAATTAGGCGTATGATAGCAGTGCTGTGACACCGTTTACTTCTCTAAAACACGTATAAGATGAAATAATTCTAAATGGCTGTATTACACTGAAACTAAGTGTAGTTATGTAATGTATACGGAATATTAGGTTGTTGTAAACTTCCTGGTGCTTGTATTTGATTCAAGCAGCATGAGAAAAATTTTAGATCGGTCGAGCGCGATATCAAATTTTCTTTCACAGCGAGATGTAAATAAAAGCACCAAGAACATTACTACAACAAAATATTCCTTTTATTAAATACCTACAACTTTCAACGATAACATTTTGCAAATATTGACATTTTATTCGAAAATGGTAAAAAAATGAAACAAATAATGGTGTAGTAGCCAGTAACTTCGTTTTTATGAATGGCGGATGAATATGACTGTATATCGTAAAATTTTTGCCAGTTAAATTCCAAATCAATACATACATATTTAGCGCATCAGTTGCGTCATGATACCATATTTGGAACCGTATTTCACACTTTGTAGATACAGATTTTTTTTTTCTGTCATGTGTGGTATTTTATCTGCGCCGACGCATGTATTTGAGCCGGAAAATTTTAAGGTAAATAATAAATGAGGTTCTGATATGAGTTGGCCTTTGTGAAAAAATCCCATTAAAAGAATATTGAAAAATGTTATTAAGAAAGCCTTTGAGGACATAAATAACACTTTTTGGTGCACGGGTGTAAAAAATTTTATATCAAAAGCTAACGAATGTCAGATTCTTTTTATCACATCACTGTAGATCTTTTTCAAGAACAATACTTCATGATGCATTAAAACAAAGGCCTATATGTACATGTGTATTGAAATTTACGTAAGCATTTTCGCTTCCTTTACAGATGCGTAAATCATAGACGAAAGGTAGCCCCAAAGGAACTTATATATAATAATAATGTTTAGGATCTACATATGATAAAATTCGCAGCTTTTGCACAATTATCAGTTTTAGCAGTTGATTGCAAACATATATCTGGGTCAGCAATGTTTTAGAAATGGTGCGTAGGGTTTTAGGGCTTTGACAAAATACAGTACTAATTCCTTATCCAAAAGTAGTTAACCTCAAGTCTTTAGAAGAAAAAAAAATCGTCTGCGTGATACAAAGAAAACAAAAACAAGATCAAGTCACTTTGATGAGACACTGATAAAGAATAGGATTTCAAGTCTGCAGTAAGGGCTCGGTACTTTGGGATTCCACATGTCCCCTAAACTCGGCTGTAAAGTCCTCCATGTCGATTGAGGGACTTGGGATAGTGTTGTCCGCACTGGAGGGCGTGTCCGACTTGGCGAGAGTGGCGGCATCTTTAAATACTTCTCCCATAGGAAAATGGCATAGAGAGAGATCGGCATTCATTACTTCAGGGTCCTAAGTGAATAGTTACAAACGACATAAGTTTGTTTTTGAATACGTTTAGTGTCATTTTCAACCCAATTCAAACCAGTTTACAAAGACAGCTCACTTGTTCGTGTGTCTCTTGAGTTTCATACGAGACTGGGCTCTGTTATTCTTGCCATAAAAAGCATCTTCCTGGCATTTTGCGCCACTAGCGAGCCCCGAACCCAAGGCTAAGTGTCTGCAAGTGACTTTGAAAAACAACTGTTGGATCGGAACACTACACTCGTAACGAGATAATGTACACAAAGTCTATGAGCATTGACCTTGACATTCGACAGAAGCCCAGAGGCCTTAATTTTGATCAAGATGACCAATATCTCTCACTGAGCTCATGCTTAAGTCATGTACATTTATGTCACATTTGCAAAGGTATTTTCTACTGAGTTGGTATATATACAAACACAATTTTCATTGTTTGCTTTGCAAATCTCGAAAATATCAAATATAAATTTTGGTATACACTAAGTTAAGTACATTTATCATTGAATTAACTGTATTCACACCGATAGTATAAATCTGTGTGTCAAAATAAACCTTTTTTTTTTGTCATTTTCCCTTAAAGAAGATTTACTGAAAATAGTTGGATTGAAATTTTATCCCTAAGCTCAATATATTCTTGTTTATTAACGTCACGTCAATCGTGCGGTTTTAGGTCGATCCTTACGTCAGCAATGTATAAATATCAATATTTGAATTCCGGTGTCCAAGTACACTTTGAAAACATATATGCAATAATGTAGGAGCAATTAATCAAAAGCTTTAAATTACCACTCAGAAAGATTGATACTGAAATCAAATGGTGTTAAGTTCAAAAGATAATTAGTATGTTAGTAATTAAACCTTCAAACGATTGCATACAGGAATACAGGTGGTCCCATAATGTCTGTTACCATTTCGAACACAGATAAGCAATACTCTTAATCAGAGTAGACATCCTGTATAAAAGTTACAGGCCAAAATTATGTGTTTAATAAAATTTTGCGATATGTGTATATCACCAAAAAATCTTACACAGATCTAAAACAACAAAAAAAAAATTGTTACACACTTATTCCAAAAGACGTCCTATTTGTTTGATTACGACATCAGAATCTGTTCTAAATTCTTGATCACAATATGGAAGTTTCAGTATTAGTCAATCCAATTTCAATCTATTGTTCTTTTTTCAACTTGCTTTCTAGAAGTCTTCTCTCCTGCGGTTCTGCTGAGCTATTTCTCGGAACACCGTGAATGAAGAAAAAGTTGCAAAAAAGATTTTCATACCCCATTTTGAATAACAAGACACTATTGTCTAACAATAACTTCTTACAGTTGGACTCAAATGCTCTTTTCTAATTTAAGCCACTTTATTCCATTCCTAATATCTTGACATATAAACAATTGAAAATTGCCTTCAAAATTTGATAGAATGACATCTCTTTAAAATGGTAACAGATATTCTGCGTCATCCTTTTCTTCCACAACTTTTGGCTTACCTGAAGGCACATATCTAAATGTTCTATAATCTCACTGAAAGACGGGCGTATGTCTGCTACGGAATTCCAACACATAATCATTATTTTGTTCCTGGAATGATATTCAGAATGATTATTATTATACTGCAAAGAAATTTCTCATGATCTGATTGAATAATATGTCCCGAACATATATATGATGTACACTGGCAAAACCCACGTAAAAGCAGTTTCTCTTTCGGGAGCCCCGTATACATGACTACACTTTCAACACACATCCAAAATGGCGGCGTCGATCGGTCGATTCCAGCCGCCCACGAGACAAACATACTGAGTAGCCTGCACCATATCATTTATAGTTTCCCTTGATGGTTGTCATTCAAACGAAAAGAATGGATTATTTTTGAAAATAAATGAATATTGAACTTTGCATGTATTATCGTTTCATGTTATTCTAAAACAAATACACGGAGGGGGGGTGTTGAAAAGCACCCTTCATCAGGTAAGCAAAATGTGAAGTGTCGAAACTCATACATTGTGCATAACGTTAAAAGGATAACCTAACGGTCGTTTGAGACAACTAATGGTCGTTTACTTTTGCCAACAAACCATTAAATTCATAGTTACTTACATCGAAGTAGTTTAAATCTATGTTTAAAATGAAGTACGACGAATGTCAATCGCAGTGAAATCATTAAGATTATGCACCAAACTGGACGTTTTACCAAGGTTTCAGTGACGTCAGTTCCCAGTGACGTCAGTTTTCATTGAATTGGGGCACTCAGAAGGGAAATTGCACCAAACTGGACGTTTTACCAAGGTTTCAGTGACGTCAGTTCCCAGTGACGTCAGTTTTCATTGAATTGGGGCACTCAGAAGGGAAATTCTATGTCGTCAGCGTACTCAATTTTTGAGACCATAAAACAGCGAAATTTCGCTTAACACACGTTGGAACGGTACTACTTTGCAGTATAATAAATTCGTTGTACGGTCAGGTGGCAGGGGACTTGGAAACAAGTTTACGGCTGCGGCGAATAATGTCGCCACCTCACCTTCGGCTCGGGGCGACATGATTCACCACAGCCGTGAACAAGTTTCCAAGTCCCCTGCCACCTGACGTACAACTAACAATGTCCTAGTCTGATAAATACATGAAACATACAGCCATCCCCTTTGAAAATGGAGGCTTAGTGCATCTGAAAAAAGTATCGACTCAGGTCTGCCTGCACAGTCCGCGTAGGCTAACCTGGGCTGAAACGTTTTGCTTTTGGTCGATTTCCTGCATGTCAAAGAACCAGTCTATCCCGGGATTCAGTCTTTATCATGCTTTGAATGGAAGATTTTTGTAATACCGCAGCATGATATTTGGTCGAAAAACATTTCGCCGATGCGTCATTTGGTCGAATGCGACATCTCGCTGATGCAACGTTGTGCCGAAAACAATATTGAGCGAGAAATGACGAAAATATGATATGCAGTATGATATTTGTTCGAAGAAAAATTTGATCCATGCTCTGTAAAATGGCATTTAAATGCAAGAAGTATTGACCCAGCTTAGCGAAATAAGCACAGGCTGACCTTGGTCAAAACTTTTTGCTGATGGTCAATTTTCTACTTTTCAAACACCAGTTACATTATGATTCAGTCGACAGTTACACAAAATGGATTTCATGGATCAATAATTACGGGATGGTTTGGTATAATATATCACGCAGATGTATATACAACCCCTTTTCCCAGAGCGCCGCTCATTTATTATCCCCTTAATTTTGTACAGTATTTACAGTACTTATATCATTTTGTTATTCTTTTTCGTTTCGTTTTGTTTAGATCGTTTACAGCACTTGACCTGTTAAATAGAATAGATGGACGAGGACTGATCAGAGAGAACGTGGACTTCCTAGATCGGAAAATTGTTATAATCAAAGGACTGATAGTTCTGAGACTCGCCTGACTGGTAATGAGTTAGACGTTTTCACCTTTTTTTTTTTACATTTTAAAAGGAAGATCTATTAAAAGCATTTAAGTTACAAGATAAACTTACCATAAGATAGTTTTATATGCAAGCATAAATTCTGAGTTGTCATTTTAAATTACAAACATAAATATTAAAATTCACATAAAAAAAAAAATGTAGTGAGATTTAAAATTTATGCACCGGGAACAGCTTTGAAATGTTCAAAGTCTCTTCCTTTGACTTCATTTGAAAATGGTACAGCCAGTATAAAATAACTATCGAAGTTCAGTCAATATTTGCAGTTCCTCCCTAGCTTAATAATGCCTCTGAAGAATGTGGACAAAAATTAGGACTTTGGGTTGATAAAAATGTTTTTCTAATGTAGAATCTTGATGACTTAAGGATTACGACCCCTAACTCAACGGTAGATATTGTGTAACCATCGACGTCTTCGTCAAGGCTATTCGGCCAATCTCTGCAGCTTCCGTCTTTAAATATGAGAGTTAGGGGCCGTAGACTCACTAACTCATCGGTAAATATTCGTGTAACATCGACGTTTTCGTATGGCTTTTCAGCCAATCTCGGCAGCTTCCGTCTTTCGATATGAGAGTTAGGGGCCGTAGACCTTAACTTACATGTATATCTTAATTCTTACACATATTGCTAAAACAAACATTATGAATAATTTTAGAAGAAAAGGGCAAACATTTTCTCTCTAGATTTTGAACAAATTGTTTTGGTATGACTCAAATATCCAAAAGTTGGACCATATGGTTATAATGTATATCGGTTATTGTCCATTTGGTTCCTAGAAAAACTAACATTTTGATCAAATGCATTCAACTGAAACAAATTCTTCATAATTTCTTTGTTGCAATGTTAGTTATTTACAAAACCATGCAGCAATCTAATTTTTCATAACTTTTCATTTTCAATTTCATGCTTTTGACTATTTAACTCTATAGTAGTATTTAAGCATTTTTTGGTCTTAGTCACAGAGGAGTGAGGGACAGTTGGAGAACAGCCATAAACAATACTAAATCATAGTAAAACCATGTGTTTTTGTAGTAATTTCATTCATAATTAGATTCAGTAGTGACTTTATGTACACAGCTAGCACATTGAGTTAATGGACAAAATCATTAAAATACAGTTTTCCATTCTTCTTTCAAGTATTTTTTCTCTCGTGGTTTCTGTCAGATAGGTATAAAGAAATTTCCCCCAAAATTTTTAGAGCAGTTTTTATACCAGCCAAATGAACTATACTTTGATACTTGTCCTTTCCAAATACAGGACAGTGGACATGAAATCTGGTTATAACTGCTTATACAGTACCTGAGGCGGTGATTTTGAAATGTTAATACTAAGTTTTGAAACTTCTGTGATATAGAAACAGAGCCGAACCACTTGAATCAATTTTGCAAGAGGACCCTTTAGGCAACATTAGTATGGAACTCAGGTGAACTTTGGCTACTAGTGTAGGATCTACTGACATAATTTTCGACCAAAAATGCCCTTCATGAGTACTGGACTGAACATGAGTAAGTTCAACAGCAATATGACGTTTTTATCTGATTTGACCTTTTTCTTTTTACAGCAGGTGACCCACATTCAGTATTGCCAAAAATATTATTGAGGCAAATATCCGGGCAATTTCATGAACATTGGACTGAAACGTAGCCACTGAAGCATACACAAATATTTGACCCAGTAAGGTACATGTCATTAAAGAATAATTTGCTTTTGTTGTTGCTCGAGTTCAAGTGGACTTTAAAAATGTGGCTGCTATGTACAGCCCAATAAAAACAATATAACCCAATAGCATGACTATCAGCCTTTCAACCTTTTTCTTATATCTGATCTAATGAGCAACATTTTTACCTAAGGCAACCTATTCAAACATGTGCATTATTTCTTCAAAATAAACACTTTCACCAAGTTTGATAGTGTGTTGGACGGAAGATTCTCCCGTTTTTTTTTTTTACTATGTGACCAACTAGCTGATAACCGAGTTTTCTTGTGGCTGTTTTGGCTCAACCAGCGCAATATTACATAGAATTTGTCTATCTAAAATCAGAAATCAAAAAATAAATCTTAAACATGGTAAAATTTGGCTGATACTTGATCACTGAGATCACCGATACATTTGACTGGCTGTTGTAAAATGAAAGAGAGAAAAATATATTCTTGTCAGTCTAAGTAAATAAGGCTGCCTGTGGCTTTTTCATACATACCGATACAAGTACTTGTTCGGGTGCAAGCTTTTCTATATAGTGTTTAGAAAATTTAGATGAAATCTTATTCAGCTTGATTTCACTTAAGAATATTTTCCATATTTATCATTTCAGTTTTATTTCTCAATAATTTCCAACACATTTTAAAAACATTAATCGGTGTGGATGTTAATAGAACGTGTGCCAAAAATGGCAGTCATTTGAGTTATTTTAAAAAAGATTGTTGAAAAATGTCTAAGTGATATTTAAGCAAATTATATTTAAGCAACATTTTTCACTGAAATGATATTTCCCGCTGAAAAAAATTTTTTTCTGATACAAACATATAGGAGGTGTTGTGTTTTGCACGTACATGTGGCCTTTTTGTTATTCGTCCATGATGAAAATGTACATTAAACCTCTTAATCTATGACATGGCATTTCATTAAATAAAATAGATAATGATTGTCTGTGGCTTATGATAAACAATATAAATACGAAATATCATAAAATTTTGTCTAGTAGTAAACACATGTATGAAGTTTCATCAATTTTTGTTTCTGTCCGGACGGACGGACGAACAGACGGTTATTGGTCCATATTGAAATTATACATTAAGCCCCCTTTTTCATGACATGGCATTTTATTAAATAAAAACAAATAATGATTGCCTGCGGCTTATGATAAACAATATAAATATGACGTTTCATAAAATATTGTCCAGCAGTGAAAGAGATATAGGTCGATAATGGAAATATACATCAAGTCCCCTTTTTCCATGACACGGCATTAAATAAAAATATACTCAAAGAGAAAAGAAATGCAACTTTTTCAAAATCATATATAGTTGAAAGTTTGTGTCCGTACAGTGGAAAGTCATTCTTTCTACAACTAGTCATCGCTATCGATATTTACTCAGTTCGTTTTATTGAAAGTAGCCCATGCATTTCACCGTGTTAAGCGAATTTCATTTTTCACATGCACGGTGCACTGAACAACTTGCACGTGAGTACCTATACAAATGTCATTATAGGATTTACCATACGGGCTCAAGTACAAATAACCCATGTTTTTAAGCGTTTTATGCGGTAATTGCTTTGCCACGCTTACGTAAAGAACAGCGTAAACACGCCGTCAGGATGCTGATGAACTTGACCTCGCAACGCCAAGTCGCAGCGCAACTTGGGGTGCATAACAGTACCATATCTAGACTGGTTAAACGTTACAGGGAAACTTGTACTACTAACGATGGTCAAAGATCAAGATGTCCTCGTGCCACTACACGTCAGAAAGACGCTTAATTACACCTGACACATGTTCGTCGGCGGTTTCGTGCAGCCATTGAAACTGCAGCGCACATGAGAGGAGTTCGTGTGCGGGCTAGGACGGTAAGAAACCGTCTGCGTGCATTCAGCTTAAATGCTAGGAGGCCGCACGTTGGGTTGCCTTTAACCCCGGATAGATGACGTCGCCGTATGGAATGGCTTACTGCCCACCATATTTATATTATTTTCCATTTTTTGTTTTGTGTCCTTTAATCGTTTCCCAAATAATCCCGAGTTTTCACGACCCTAGGGAAGAGAGCTTTTGTAATCGCTGTAAAAAAAGGAGCAAGTGCTTGTAACTTAATTTTCCTAAATGGCTTCTACTGTTTCAAGGACAACCCAATCAACTGAGACATATTTTGTTATTTGCAAATGTTTTGAACATGGACCAATCTAAAATTGTGTTGTATGTTAGATAATTTAACGCTATTACTTGTTAACAACGAGAAATGGAATCATACAGGCTTTAAATGTACGACTAATTGATTGATTGACTGTATGGTATTCAATGGCGTTTTCAACGTTATTTCAGTTATATCGTGTCTATGCTTTCCCGGAGTTTCTTTTACCAGTACTCCGCACAATATATTTCCAAGCCACTGGCTGCTTTCCCACATAACCATCGTCGAAACAATAGTCAGCGGTGAGAGAGGAATGAGTCCTGTCGTAATGACTACCATCAATCCTCGGAAAAAAATGGCGGAGCCAGGAATCGAATCAGCCACCACCTGTTCTCAAGTCATGTACGCTAACGACTGAGCTTGGACCCGGCTTTAAAAGTAAGAGGAGCAGGGGCTCTCAAAATCTTTTGAGCATAAAGAATAAGTTTATACATCTTAATATATCGTAAGAAAAGGGACTCGTCTGTTCCGTCTTGTTTTGATGATGGGTCAAACATTTGCAATATTGTTGATTTCATAGAAACTGTATTTTACCAGTTCGTGTAGAGTAAATTGATTTGAGTCATGCTCTGTGAACAAAGTGTTTAAAGCATCTGCAAAAAGTATGGACCTATGCCAGTCTGCACAGTCCACGCAGACCTTTTGCTGTTTGTAAATTTTCTGCCTGTCCAAGGACCATTCTACCTCATGATTCAGTAAGTTGACAAAATTGAATTGATAGATTGATTGATTGCATGGTGTTTTACGCCGCTTTTAACATTATTTCAGTCATATCACGGCGACAGCTTACATATTCATGTATTTCCTGGGTTTTACCAGTACTAGGCTGGGGCTCTGAGGTGTCTTGCTCAAGGGCCCAGTTGATCCAGTGCGGCTCAAACCCGGGGCCTCCAAGTTACGAGTCCCACACTTTACCACTGAGCCACGCAGGACCCCACAAATGGAATGAATGAATGGGTGTTGTTTCATGGCGCATCGACAGCTTTGGTCATTTAGCGCGCATGTCTGTGTTAAAAGATAATTAAAGTGGAATTTTTAAACTGAAAAAAGTTTTGAATATATTAATAATAGTAAAAGGGTTGAATAAAGAAGGATTATGTGTGATCTTAATACGCATAAAAGACATAATTGAGTGACAGGGTAATCCCTATCTACTCAAAGGTTTTAAATGATAAAGTTAAGATTGTGATAAAAACGATTTTAACAAAATGCTGAATCGATAAAGTCTTCAAATGAAGAATAATTATGTGTTATCTTTAATATGCATAAATATGATATTGAGTGGCTGGGCGTCCCTGCCTACTCGAAAGTTTTAAATAAAAAAGTTAAGACTCTGAATAGTTGCTTCAAAGAAATGAGTGCTAAAATTGACAAAGTGTGGAGCCTCCAATGGGATCAAAACCCATCACATTAAAGAGGTCCTGTCTCCAATGAGATAAGATGCCCCCAAGAAGACTAATCCTCCTATTAAGGATACGGAAACTGAACATAAAAAGGATTAAATGGTAGAAATGTGGGTTTACACAACAGGTTAAAAAGGTAATTAAGAAAATATCACAGCTTGTTGTATAGACCAATCTCTTGGAAAACAACTCTATCTGTAGTTGATTTCTAGTGGGGCAGAAGGTCAAAGCGAAATTCAGCGATTTTTATCAACAATGGAGGAGTATCAGAAATTCTGTTTTCACAAATGGCATTCATGTCAACATGGAGATTGTCTAGATGTGGTTCCATGCGAATACCAAATGGATGGATAGCATTTGGCTTCCTAGCAAAAAGGTTTTTACATCCAGGGTTAAAAAGTACATTATGTATGGGATTGGATGGGTTTGCTTTCAATTTTAGAAGATACTGGAGAGATAGCTTGAGTCTTCTTTGAGAAAGAGAAGGCTCATTAGCCTCTACATACAGGCCGTTCATATGAGAGGTTCGAAAAGCCCCAAGGGCCAAGAGTAAACTCCGATTGTGGATTGTTTCAAGGATCTTCAAGTACGATTTGCGGCTGAGCCATACACAATAGAGCCATAGTATAGTTTGGAGCGATAGAGACGTAGAAGTACTCTTTTCTCAGCTCCCCATTCTTAATGAGCGACTGTTTTTAGATGATTGAGGGCTTTGTAGCAATTCTTTTTAAGGGGTTTAATGTGTGGCATAAAGGACAATTTCCTGTCAAAGACGACACCTAAAAATTTAAATTCTGCTACAACTTCAATTCTTGTGTTGTCAAGATGTAATTCTGGGTCTGGATGATGACCTCGTAACTGACAAAAATGAACACACTTTGTTTTCGTCTTTGAAAACTTAAAACCGTTTTCATCAGACCATGTTTGAAGTTTGTTCAGACATTGTTGAAGTTGTCTTTCAATGATGGCCATATGACTTGATCGAAAACACATTACAAAATCGTCCACATATAAGCAATAATTCACACCAGGGTAAATAGCCTTTATTTAACTGTTTATTTTGACACTAAAAAGTATCACAGAAAGGAAACATCCTTGTGGAACACCCATTTCCTGTTCCCTTGCATCTGACAAGGTTGTGCGAACCCTCACACGAAATAGTCGATTATTTAAAAAGGGAGATATAAAAAGAGGTAAGCGGCCTCTGAGACCGAAGCCATGCAAGTCCTTTAAAATTCCGTATTTCCAGGTAGTATCATAAGCACTCTCCAGGTCAAAAAATACTGATACAACAAGGCTGTATTTTTATGAAAGTTTCAAAGCGTAAAAGGTGGTCAACTGTACTGCATTGACGTCTGAATCCACTTTGAACATCTACAATAACCAAACAAGGCGGATGTTGACCATTCGCTCTAAAGTTTTATAAAGGCAACTTGAGAGAGCTATTGGTCTGTAGCTGTTTTGGTCAGAAGTATCTTTCCCTGGTTTTGGAATTAGGATAACTCGAGCTTCTTTCCAGGATGAAGGCAAATCACCTTTTTGCCAAATATCATTCAAAATTTCAAGTAAGATTGATAGAATGATATCTAGTATATGCTTTAGGAATTGATAATGTATTTTGTCTTGACCTGGAGAGGAATCGTGGGCTCTATCTATAGCGGATTTGAGTTCTTTGATTGAAAACAGTTTATTGTAAAACTCAAGGTTGTTGGACCTGAAATATAGCCTTTTCCTTTCTTCTTTAATTTTATTCCTCTGGAACTTTTCAGAGTAGTTCTCAGAGGAAGACTTTTTGGCAGGAGAATCGGCTAAAGTATCTGCTATTTCTTTAGGGTTTTCAGTATTTGTATTGTTTGTAGACAGATGCTTAATTGGTGAAGAAACACTCCCTTTGATCTTTCTGATCATATCCCAGACGTTCTTGCATTACGTCTGGAAACAAAATACCTGCAAGACTTTCGTTTGCTACTTTTTACAGTCTGTCTGGCTTTTGCTCTGGAAATACGGAAAAGATCATGGTTTTCTAGAGTGGGTCTCAGATTGAACTTTCTGAGAGCTTCTTTCCTTTCTTTTATAGCCGATTTACATTCATCAGCGAACCACGGCTTATTTGGGCGTTTTGGCTTTGTCGAGGCCTGTGGTACTGATTGTTTTGCTGCATCAATAAGCAGTCGGGAAAATTGTTCTGCAGGTCAGTACAATCTTCAAGTTTATGTCTTGTAATGGTCTGTTCGCAGAGAACTTGAAATAGGTCCCAGTTGGCTTTAGAGAGTTTCCATCATTTGGGACGTTCACATGTAGATGGCTCAGAAGATGTAATAAAAATGGAAAGTGGTTACTTCCACAAAGGTCATCTTCCACGTTCCATTTAAAATCCTGAAGCAAAGCTGGGTTACACAGAGATAGGTCAAGGGAAGAGTAAGACCCAGAGGAGGCTTGTGTTTTGGGGGCTGAAGAGGATGTACTGGGTTTTGTTGCAGGCTGTGTCTGTATGGAGGATTTAGAAAATTCAAGGTCTGGCATTACGCTTTTTGACTCATCGGTCATTTCAGGAAATTGTTCGAGGAGTTTTTTGGCCAAGAGTTCACAAGAGGAGCAATGTTCCTGTACTGACCTTGCAGATGAGACTTTTGCATATGTTGTTGAAGTGTTCAACAATATTTGGTCATTTCTGCGTTTTTCAACCGTCTTCCGTGCTTCCACAAAACTAATATTTTCTTTGAATCTTATTGATAGGATTTCTTTCTAATCCTTCCAGACTGAACAGTCTTTAGAAAAGGTTGGATGAGAGTGCTTGCAATTAAAATAAAGCACAGGGTTATTGCAAGTATTAGGGCCTTGTCTAAACCTTCAAAAGCACATTTTGGACAGACGGGTGTGTTTTTACAGTTGCTTTCGTGATGGCCATACCCCTGGCATTTATAACAACGCAGAGGGTTAGGCACATACACGTCAACCTTCACAGACTGAAATTCCATTCTGATGGAAGCAGGAAGAATCGGTGTAGAAAAAGTAAGGATATAAGTATTTGTATCCCTACGCATACCGTAGATCCATTTGACCTCAGACCCAGCCTGAGCTTTGAGATTGTTTTTAATCACTTCCACCGAGTCACAGTAGTACAGCTCCTTACACCTGATGACTCCTTTGCTGCTGTTTAGAATTTTATATGGGTACAGTTTTACGTACAAATTGTAAAATCTTTTATGACCCAGGAGATTTTTGGCCAGCTGTTCTGAATAACATTCAACAAGCAGAGTCATTTTTTTTAACTTCTCCACTGATTTTGGTGTGCCCAAAATAGAATAGATTGTCTTCTCTATAACAAAAGGAGAAAATTTTGAGATAGGCTTTGATGATTAAATTGCCTCTTTTACAATTAAAAGAGCAAATGTTGTGTTTGTCTTAAATGATATATCTGACTCTGAATCCGAATCAGAAAGAACATGCTTGGCTTTCTTTTGTGTTGCCATGTTTGTTTAATATTGTTCATCACCGATGCTCCCCACCCGACCTGGAGCCCAACAAGGGGACATGATCTCGGGAAACCAAACTCAGATCATGACAAGGATAAATCGGTGATATACTCGAAGTGAAAGGGCTAGACTGGACAAATGTAGGCCCGCAGAATGTCATACCAAGCATAGACTGTCTTTGGGCAATTACAAGTGTCCACCAAACACCATGCTTTCACCCAATAAGCCCATGAGCCACCGCCTTCTAGGGTATTGACATACAACAACTTATGACAGAGAAGAGAAATGGTTTTTATGATGTATCTGTGTATGTACGTGTAAAAGAAAACAAAGTCAGAGAAACACCCTAGGGCTCGGCATGACCAGCCGATTGATCAGGACGGGTCTTCCTGACCCCTTGTTTAGTTCAGTTCAAGGCCAAAGTGGTCTGTTGCGAAAAAAGAGCTATCAAAAGGCCATACTCTGAATCCACTTAACCACCAGGATCCTGTCATCGAACGACACGTGAGTTGCAGCCCACGGCAAACAGGCAGGCACATTGTGGAGGGGGGGGGTCTTACCCCTGCTATAGTGCGACAGCTGAGCTATTTCTTTACCCCACCCAGCTGGGGGTAAGACAAAATGGATTTAATCGGTTCTTAATTATGTACAACTACTTACTAAAACTTGTCATAAAGTGTTTCTGAAATTTGTATTTTTCATATATTTTCTTTCAAGTTAGGCACCGATCGAAACACACATAGGTTTAAATGGAAACCCAACATCTCAAATTCTGACTCACTCTGTGAAATATTTTTATTCTCCTGCCAATAATCACTACAAACTAGAACTCATAAGTAAATGTAACTTTTTCTTACAATTTTATCCGATCATGGCATCAGTTGACATGGTTTTCCTCGATAAATTCAAAGCTGCCTGTGTCTTTTGCATAATGGATTATATTTGTTATTGAAAAAAGAGGCTCCAACAAATGTTTGAACCATCTGGCAGTTACTTTATTTCATATGGATGCCTAATCTATGTCTGCAATATACGGTGTGTATTTGTGCGTCATTTTCACCTTGTTCGTATAACATTACGTTTTTTTTTCTGTCTAACATTAAGTTTTACGAGGGGCATCATGCAGATGAAGATTATGATTGCTGTATGGATTATGACTTTGCTGGTGAATGTTATGAATTTGAGATGGACTGACAGGCAAAAGGCTTACCCAAAGTCAGTGGTGATGGATTTCTCTGGCGATTTCAACAAGAATCGTACACAAGGCTGTACTCGAGTTTCCAAGGACAATCTCTATATACTCTTACAGTATCGAGCTGGTAGAACAGGAAATCAATTATTTCAGATTGGCTGTCTGCTTGCACTTACTGCTAAATTTTGCTATACAGGAGTGATAGAGTTGCAAAATACACATTTTTCGAAATTGATTCTACCATATTTTGATCTGTGTCACATTAAACCACACCAGAATGTCAATAGAAGCACTTTTTATAACATAACAGACGTACTGTCTGTGGAGCAGCTACAAAAGGTATCTGAACATTGACAAATGCTATGGTTACGAGCTTTTTGTAGGCCAAGAAAATTTATACGATCCTCTTTACAAGGAAATTGAAAAATACGTGAAAAACACCTTTGCAAGTCGTTCCAATGTAGCTACAAACGTTCGAAGAACAGACAAAGTAAATCATCAATTCCTCCATGTCGGTTATAAATTTCGGGACCTTCAATGGTCTAAACCGTACATAGACAAGGCTATGTCATATTTAGAAATAATGTATTCTGACTTGCTGTTTATTTTCGTCAGTGATGACATCGAGTGATGCAAGAAAATCTCGGTAAGATATACACTTCTCTCCGTTTTCTACACCTGGCCATGATCTTGTTTTAATCGCACGATGTGAACACATGATATTTACGTTAGGTAAGTACGGTTGGCACGGCGCATAGCTTGGAGAAAAGAAGACTATCATTTACAGAAAAGATTACCTCCCATTGAGATATACAGAACCAGCATATCTTTATCCATGGTGGACAGGTATATAAACTATATAAACTGAAACGATTGTACACATGATATTCTCTTGCAGAAAACTTATATGATTAATCGAAGATAAGTTGCTCCGAAACCGTTGCTTTATTTTAATTATTTACTTCGACGGATATTAATGTATAATCATTTTCTGCACAAGACAAATGTACCTATTGAGATAACTGTATTTAACAGCCTGGTACATTCCCGATTTAGCTCTTTTGCTGCTAACAAAATGAATTTGACACTTGTGAAGGACGACAAAAAACGTTTAACCGAATTGAAAATGACTTTGGTAAAATTCTAGTATTCAGTAGCGGATGGTGTAGATTAAAGATCAGACTGCACGTTCTGTATAGTCTGATCATGATATACGCAATCCGCTATTTCAGCTACACTGACCGTGAAAGCTTTAATAGAAATGCCTTTACCCCAGCCATTACTCTGAGAACCTTTCTACAAATTACTTATTTACATGATATGACCGTAAAGAGGGTCAGAGTATTGGTCACAGCACTTTCCGTCTAATATATACATAAGTTAGTATTTCTTAGTTTATTTCCATAGGCAGCACTCATTTTGATAAAGAAAGAAAAACCAATAAAGACAATTATGCAAGTAGCTAAAAAAAGTCTCATTACCTATTGGACACATGTAATAAATATCCCTTAGAAAATGCTGAAGAAGAGCAAGGGCCATAGCAGTTTATGCTTACAAAATGAAATAATAATAATAACAACGAATACCTATTTTCATACTGTATTTCCTTATGCAACATTATTTTTGATAAATATAGCAATGAATGCATTTAATAAAAGGGCTGTAGAAAATGTTCGAGAATTATTTGTAAATCTTTATATACTAAACCCTCTCGCCAGAAAAGCAATAATATTTGCCTTTAAATAATAAAACGTAAAGAACATCAGATCGGACTTGCCTGTACGTGTTACGTGGGGTACATAGTTAATTACGAACGTTAGAATATTGTTATGATTTCATAAAATACGTTTCAATTAAAATCTCCTGGCTGTAGACGTGATTTTTTACTATTTTACATGACTTTAGAATTTAACTAGGGTCACTAAGAAATTCCTGTTCGACCTTTGTGTTGTTCTTGGGCAATCATAGAACCAAGTACCTGTATGCCCTTGTATCCAGAACTTAAATCAGTACCTATAGCCGTAAGTGTGCCCTTGATGAAGGGCGACGAGGTTTTTTCATCAATCACAGGTGTCGCCAACGGTTTTTGCGAGCCTGGACGGTCCAAACTCTCTGCAAGGTTGACTTTTCTCCGCCGTCAACTGGCGTGCCATACTGTTAAATTCTCGAACTGGCTCTGCTTATCATAAAATGGTCCACGTCAAGGGCTTTGCCAATCATCATGATGGAAAGCCAGCTCCTCTTCACCATCTCTATTTCACGCCACATTTCAATAAAGGTATGATCTTACAGTTGCATTTGCCATATTTTATTTACCTAATTTAGCCTTCTGATTTTAAATGAAGATACTCTTAATATATATTCGTTTGGTACTTTAACGCATTGCTCCCAAACAACACCAAAATCGAGGGATACACCGTTTCTCCCCAAATCACAAAATTTTGGTCCAGTCATAAAATCACACTGGGGACTAACTTTATACTATATACATCATTGAGCCGTGAGCCAGAAAAAGTCACAAGTATACCGGTATTTCATGTAAACTTAATAAGGTTGTGTGAAATATTTGGTGCTTAGGAAACTTTGAGTAATACATTTCGAGCTCAAAAGGTGCATACATATAGTCTGCGGCAAAAATGTTGTCTCTGCATGAACACAAGTATTTCCTTGGAAATTTACAACAAAGGCGATCTTAGATTTAAGGTTATTGCTTTGTAGTTTTTTTTCCTTGTTATCACAATCTTCGAGTAATGTTTCCGATAGAATTACGTCACAGGGAGGAACAACACATTACAAACGCCAAAAGGCGGGAAAATCACCTATAAAACCCTTAAATTTTTACCAAACGACAGAATTTTAGACTTACTAAAATTTAAAGCACTTGCAAACGACAGATAAAATCTGGCTCAGTTGGATAGGATTTTTCTGGGAACGGATGTTTAACATTGGAGGAAAAGAAAAACGCATTTTCAAAACCTGTCTTCCTTGGTGTCGTTAAAATACGGGACTGTTTGGTAAACGATCAAAGCTTTTTATAAATGAGAAGATTCTTTTTACAGGATGGGGGATGCATTTTATAATCTTATCATCAGAATTCATTATCATAATGTTTATTCATGTAAAGCTATTGCCGTACAGACTGCTTTTAGACTCTCTGAAAGACAGTACAAATGAGGCAAACAGAAAGCACTTAAAGAAAAAATAAAACTCATTTTTCGTAAAAAATTATAATGGAGTACTTTTTTTAAGTTTTGCTTGTACGGGGAATTGTTTCTTTGGAGCAAATCCCAAATCCTTTTTAAAAAACTGTCCACTGCACGTGCGTTAAATATACGATTTAAAAAAAGGGGGGGCTATTTAGATCCTTATTATGGAACAAACCTTCGAAAATGTATTTAAACTGAATTTAGATATAAGGGACTAGCATGAAAAATCATCATCAATAGAAATATATATATCAGACCTGGGGTCAATTACATGATGAAGTAATTAATTACATTACCAATTACACTGAAAACTCTCAATTACAATTATAATTATAATTACAACAAAATACAAATGTAATTTATTACATTGCAATTACATTTTCAATGTAATTACTTACAATTACCAATTACATTGTAGAGAAGTGATATACATATAAGTATCGTTATTCAATCTCATTTTCAATGTTTGTCTAAATAAGGGTGATCATGAAGAAGGTTATATAGCTCAGTCTTGATTATACTTTAACAGCCTCAGAGTTATAAAGTTTTTGTCAATCAGTGAAAAAATGTTTTAGTCTCACTGGACACCTGACTTATCCCCTCACTTTCACACCTTGTTCTTACCTGTGTAATTCAAGCTAAAACAGCCCTAGGTAGTAATCTCATTGATACCACATTATTAAAAATATGTCAGTTTCACAGTTAATTGTTTATAGTTTAAACCATTACCCTTTTATCAATTAAACCCTGGTTTATGTGTCCCTGCAGAAGAAGCTTTTTCAGCAAATTGTGGTAAAAGAAAAAATCGCTCATAACGATAATTTCCTCCTTTTTTGTTTTTGTTTTTTTCTACCCTTCCAGAGACAAACAAACATCTGAGCCGGGGTTAACTTGTAATCTGCAGTTGCTTTTAAATTTAGAAATCACATTTTGCTGGTAAAGAGTTGATATATTGATATATTATAATAAGACTTGTTTGATTGTATTTCAATGTAATTGAAAGTAATTGCTAATTACAGACTAATTTTGAATGTAATTAATTACATCACAATTACTTGGAATTGACAAAATGCTCAATTACCAATTACACCCAATTACTTCAAAAATGTATTTAATTACAGTCAATTACAATTACTTTTTTTAATTACCCCAGGTCTGATATATATATATATATATATTTTGATATTTTTTCCCGTAATGGAATACATGGCTTTTTAACGTACTTTTAGATTTCAAGTCAGAATTTTCCAACGGACTGTGGGAATGTTAAATGATTAATAACAATGATTAATAATACGCATCAATTATATGGGTTCGTATTTAAATAAGCACAATGATGGTCAAATTTAATCTAAAAGAAAATAAACCCAGTAACCGATTGCAAAATAATCTCTTTATCTAATGAATGCAAGTTCGACAAAGTGTTGCTCCTGACAAAATGTTGTATTCGCTGAAACGTCGCTTTAGCAAGATGGGTCTTCGACAAAATAGGTTTTCGACCAACTGGTTTTCAACGAAAAATCTCGAAGTAATACATCATTTACAAACTCATCACGAAGCATATCTTTCAACACATCCAATGACAGTCGGGATTTTCATGAGGGAAACAAGAAAAGCAACCAAGAACGAAAAATGGAAAGTACTAAATTTGGATTCTAACTATATTCCAGTAGTAGCTGATTGGCTGAAACACAATTTCTGTAGTCTGAACATTTTTAGATATTTTTGTGAACTACATTATCAAGAATCGTATGTTTCTTCTTTAAAAAAACTAAGTTTTCGTTTTTTTCTGCGTGTTCTTCCAGACACCTATCTGTTCCTAGAAGTTCCTGTTCTCTTCAGAACTATCCTGAAAGATACATGTACTTACAGACGTGCCGGGCAGTTATCCGGAGGGTCTAATCGCCCACCGGAAGCTACAAAGTGCATGACGTCAGTGTTTGTCTGTCCCGGATATGGCATGTATCCCAATGTAAATATCTCCCATAGTAAAATGCCGAACGACCTATGAAAAACACATCAAAGAAAGATATGTTATAATACACTTACTTTATAATTCATGTAAAAATACAACATCTCTCGAGGGGATCCAACGGTTGGAAACTAAAACATAATTTGCAGAAAATCGGATTAGAATAATTATTTACATAAGGACCATTGGCCCTAAAGCGCTCATCTTGGATTGTTAAGCTGAACATACCTGGTTTTGATGATGTAAACATATGAGAAATAATGACCGACTTCTTTTCCCGATGAACAGCCAATTTCGCACTTGTCAAGATATTATCAAGACAAATATTCTGACCAAGTTTCATGAGTATCGAATGTGGCTTTTTGAGTGCACGCAGGATTTTATAAGATTTTACCCAGTGACCTACATTTCAGTCTAACGTGACCCAATTTTGAACTTGTCCAAGAAATTACCAGAAAAAAAAAAAAACATTCTGACACATGTTCATGTGTATCAGACTGAAAATGTGACCTGTAGAATACGGATAAGGTTTTTCTAAGATTTTCCCCAGTGACCTACTAATTTACCTAACATGAACCATTTCAAACTTGTCCAAAATATCAAGACAAATATTCTGACCAAGTCGCATGAGTATCACGCTTAAAATATGGCTTCCAATGTGCACACAATGTTTTTCTAAGATTTGTCCCAATGACCAATTTTTAGACCCAACGTGACCAAATTTTAAAAGGGTACTAGATATCATCTTGACAAACATTCTTACTAGGTGTCATGAGTATCAGACTGAAAATGTGGTCTCTAGAGTGCTCACACAGTTTTTCTAAGATTTGTCCCAAAGACCTACTTTTTGACCCGACCTTACTCGACTTTCCACGTGTCTAAGACACATTCACATCAAAAATTCTGACCAAGTTTCATCAGTATCAGACTGAAAAATGGTCGCTAGAGTGCACACAAGGTTCTTCTAAGGTTTGCCCAGTGAACTACTTTTTGACACAATGTAGCCCAATTTCAAACTTGTGTATAATATGAACAAGATTGACATTCTGACCAAGTTTCATGAATGTCAGAATGAAAATGTTGCCTACTGGGTGCACACATGTCTTTTCTCAGATTTTCCCCAATTACCTACTTTTTAACCTGTCCTGACCTAATTTCAGATTTGCCAGAGATATTATCACGATAAACATTCTGACCAAGTTTGACCATTCTGACCATTACTTAAAACTTGTGTAGAATATGAACAAGACAAGCATCCTGACCAAGTTTCATCAGAGTCACACTGAAAATGTGGTCTATAAAGTGCAAACAAAATTTTTCTTAGATCTGCCTTTTTGACACAATGTTGCCCAATTTAAAACTTGTGTAGAGTGTCAACAAGATAAACATTCTCACCAAAGTTCATTAGCATCAGGCTGAACATGTGGCCTCTCGGGTGTACGCAAGGTTTTCTGAGATTTGTCAATGTGACTTACTTTTTGACGTGACATGACCGAATTTTAAACTTGTCCGAGATACATGTATTATCAAGACAAACATTCTGATTAAGTTTCATGAGTTTCAGACTGAAACTGTTGCCTTTAGAGTGTACACAAGGTTTATTTTAAAATTTGTCTCCGTGACTTACTTTTTGATTCGACATAACCTAATTTAAAAGCTGTCCGAGATATCATCAAGACAAACATTCTGACCAAGTTTCATGAGCATCAGGCTGAAAATGTGGCCTCTGTATTGCACAGACAATGACTGATTGACTGCGACAAGATGGGTAATCTGAAACAAGGAAAAGGGGTCCTGTGTGGCTCAGTGGTAATGTGTAGGACTTGTGACCTGGAGGCCCCGAGCTCGAGCCTCATTTGATCCACTGGGTTTTGCATGGGAGTGTCTATGGGCAAGATACTTCCGAGTCCTAGCCTACTTCTGGTGAAACCTAGGAAATACATGAATATGTGAGCTGTCGCCGTGATATGACTGATATAATGTTGAAAGTGGCGTAACACACCATTTAATCAACTGGAACCAGGAAAGGAAAAGCCCCTTGATTCCCTAACGAAAGACAGCAAGATTTTGTTACAAAAATATCATTACTTTCAACAAGAAAAGTACGAGGAAGTAACTTTACGACGTTTGAAAAAAATTATTACTTTTCGATGTCAAATGTTCAAAACTTTGTTCATAAAATTTTTTTAAAAACAACTCCGCTTCTAACGTACCTAATGGCTTATAAAGCAGTATATAACTCTTTTCCGCATGATTCAGAGTTTTAACAAACCTAAGAAAGAAGCTTTCTGAAAGCGTACCCAGCATTTTCTCCTTTACCAACTATGTTTTCTTCCCTATCAAAAACAAATTCCATCATATGAGCCACATTTAAATTGTTGTCTACAAATGTTTTGAATTTGGACTGGCCCAAAATTTGTCGTTTTGTAAAAGGCTAATTTCATTCCTATGATACAGAGGCACCTGACACGGTATTCTATATTCTCATGTTTAACGGAAGGAGATAAACCTTACCAAACGTCCGTCTTTGTTGTGAAGACACCATCCAGAAATGCTTCAGGTGGCATCCATTTAATTGGAAGCAGAGTTTTCCCGCCTTTTCTATAATAGTCCGCACTGCAACAGGACAGAACAACTAACTCACTACCGTATGATTACAACTTTTCAAACCCTACCCTTAGCTACATTTTGAAAGCACTGTGGAAAAAAGGATCAAACTGCCTGAAAATGAAACAAACAGTTATTAATTTTTCCACAGTGTTTTCAATACCAACAGATTTAGATCTAGCTTCCTTCAGTTCAAATGTTTCTTCTTTTTGTCACTTGTGAAAAATTGCAATAGGCTTTACAAAGGCTGAATGGTAAAGTGTATATATCTAAAGCGGGTTTGGCAAGAGCGTTAATTTTCACTTCTTCGTCTGACGACGAAGATCTTACATCAGACACAATCATTGCATTATAATCTTGATCTAAATTCAAAGCAGAAATACGTTTAGTTGCCTTAAGTATGCTTAACATTAATCTTGGAACCCTTTACCAAACAGTTTCGAATTTAAGCAACGTTGAAGGGAAAAAAAAGATGAAAACCATTGTTGAAAAATGAGTAAATGCTGGTTACCAGAGTTTTCTCATTTTTTTACAATTTTTCCCATCTTTCAAAGCACATCCTCTGATCTATTGCCTGCGAATACTTTGGATTCAAAATGTTGCTTAGTGGTATAGGATTAATTTTTGAAAACAGTTTAAACACACCTTTGACTAGAACAGCAGAATTCGACGCTAATATTCGACGTTTCAGTCATACATAAGGAATAAACATAAAGCTTTTAGAATTGGAGTAAGCAATAATTAGAATGGCTAAAGAAAGCCTCACCTATAAATATCTCTGGACATTCCAAAGTCTGCTATTTTTGCGATTCTATCGGGTCCTCTAGATGTTAATAGACAGTTTCGGGCTGCTATATCTCTAAAAAGAAAGTTCAAAGGACGTATAAATTGTATCAAAACCATGAGCCTTCCTAGAACCAGTCAAAACGTAGGTGGTTATGCATACGAACTTCTATATCTGCCAAAAATTCTAGTTGAGCCGTGCCGTAGTAAAAAGGTTTTTTTTTTTTTTAGTGAATCTCCATGATGCATTATACCATACAGAAAATGACCAAAAGCAAAATGTTTCAAACCAGGTTAGTCTAACACGGGCCGATACTGTTTGCAGATGCATTAAAGCCCGTTTTCACAGAGCACGGTTCATATACTGTTATAATTCTCATTTCCATGACTATTACAGTATGTCTCAGCCAGGGATCGAACATGTTATATACGATCCCTGTCTCAGTCAACTACATGGCTAGTCGTGGAATTCAACATTATGATTATACTATGATCCTCAACAGAGGACACGAGAAGTTTCTCAGATCCAAGCCGGTGACCTTGATTTGATCCTGATAGATGAACATTTGATTTTAGCCGATATATCACAACGACAAATTAATATTCTAACCTTGCTGTATAAAGAATGGTGCAAATATAATTACGAGACTTGTGGTAAGTTCACAATGCTGTCGAAGGTTTAACACATTCTTAAGTGATCATCTTTGAAACTGGTCGGGATGTGGCGTAAAACACGCTGACCATGTTTTATAAACATTTGAGGGGGCAAAGCGTAGCCACTAAAATGAGCACAAGTGTTTACTTAAACCTAATCCAGTCCCCTCGTTTTTGACCCCGGGTGAACCATACTCGAACAGGACCGAGTTATCATAAAGGCATTCATGCTGATCAGATTTCCTGTCTCAATAATGAGACGCTACGGTGATTTTTTTCGTATTTGGACATTTACTGTGCACCGTACCGTCTCAAGTCCATCGTAAATTGTCCGGTTGCAAAGATAGAGCACTATACTGACTCTGTTTCGTTGGTTTAATCTATATTGCAGCGAAATGTAATTAACTTTTAGTAACAAACACGACCAAAAACAAATTATTAAACCTTTCATTACCTGAGGAGCTTGTAGAAGGCGTTTATAACATGTAAATCTGGGAAAAACCTGACGAAATCTATCGTGTGTGGCGGCCATTTTGTGTGTTTTCGGGATCGTAAAATACTCGAGTAACAGATGAAATGGTGTGTTTTTTCTTGTGTTCAAGTGTGAAATTGTCTCGTAGGACTGTTCAGCGAAGCTTACAAAATTTTAGATCGGAATATTGTCACATAATTCCAGTTTGTAAATTAGTAGATCTAGCTGTGACACCGTTGTTTACATTCAAATAAGCGGTTCAAAAAACGGTGGCATCATTCACTTCGTAGCTTGCAAGAAAACTCGGATATTCCTATACATGTAGCTACATGTCGGGTACAGGTAGATACCCATCGACGACGGTATGTAGATCTGTTCTTTACAAAGTCTCTATCAAAATGTCACTCAAGTTAACATATCGTCCGCTTAACCTCAAGTTCAGAAAGTTGACAGGATTTTCCATAGACAGTATCAGAAATGTCTATTCTGTAAAATAGATCACTGAAAGTATTGATTTCGAAGTCAGCATAATGGCCGTCTTCGACAAAAAAAAATATATTGCAAAGCTAAAAAAGAGACTGTGTATTCAGACGCACGCCACCAAGTATCCGTCAAGGAAATCAACTCGTGTTTACTGTCGTATTTGTCCTTGTTTTTGTTTTCTATCATTTTCGAAAATTGATAAAAATGAATAGCGAGCGCAATTATAAGGGTTGAGTACATATTTCTGTGTTGTCATTGAGAAATAAAATGCATTTGCCTTTTTACATGGCTTAACATAACGCCCTTCGGGTGTTATTTGCCATATTATAAGGTAATTGCATTTTACCTCGCGATGGCAAGTTGTCAACACAAAAATATACTTTCAATCCTTAACGACGTTCGCGACAGTTTCCATTATCACGCTTCGTGTAACTATCACGCTCATCAAACGGTGAGCACCTAACACAGTTGATCTTGCCACACTTGTCAATGTCTGCAGAATGGATTTTGAATCAAGCCAAATAATTATATGCGAGGCAAGAATCCGAAATTACGCTTTCAAAAGATAGGACTGAAAGTCAAAGTGAATCACCTAACTACGTCACCTAACAACGGAAATATGGATACCTGCTACTAGCGCTCTATCTGGTAGACGTATCGTCGAGCTAAAACATATTTTCAGATGCAGACACTTTCAGTTTGGTCTAGTCCAAAATTATGTCACTTGGTAAAAACTTGCAGAAAACAAGGGGCTGTTACTCTTTCTCCTTTACCAGGTTATCCCTTAGCTTGATGAGTCTGCAGCAGACAACATTAGAAAACACTGATGTCAAAAGGAGAAATTCCTCCTACTGACTGATTCCTCCTTTTCGCACAATGATTTTTGAATACCAGGTTTTAGTTTAGCGTCTGCAAACGCGTCAAATTTAGAAGAGTCTAGAATTAGTCGTTTGGTAATGGGTTAAATGCTGACATCAGTATTACATTTATATGCTATGGATTGGTTTATTATGACAAACAAACTTGGTTCTTTTAAACATTGTTGAATTGTTGAAAAAATTGAGATAATTTACTTCATATAATGTCTTTGTCTTTGACAAACCCTACATTTACTCATTAGTTATTGCCCCACCCACAAACTTAAAATGTATTTCCTTAAAAAATAAGGCTGGTGACCTATTCGTGTTAAGCCTGATTCTTTTAATTTAGTACCTGAATATGATTTATAGAAAAATAAGAAAAATCTGAATGTTAAATCATTAAAAAAAAAAAAAACTTTAAAAGATACCCTTTGTTGTTGTTGTTTTTTTCCCAAAATAAAGGTGTTTTAGCCATAAGTTAAGGGTATTTTTTTTAAAGATTGATACTCAGTATACTCTAAATTTTTTTTTTCATTAAATTTGATGTTTCACCAATACAATGACATAAGACTTGCTTATAATTGTTGTAATTTAAAACAATATACATAGACTTAGTTTTCATAGGTCAAATTTCATCCTGAACTGCCGCAATTCAGGGTGTACTAAAAGAAATATTCATAGAATTTTCCCAAAGCTGGTGACCCCCTTTTTTTATCTCCTATTTTTGTAGATCAGATAATATATTATCACCACACAAAGTTTCATGAAATTCTGAATGTTTTCAAAAAATGGTGAAACTGTAGCGATCGTCTTTAAGTGTAAAGTTAAACGACTGATGGAGGACGACTTGTATGGGAAGGTCCGTCCAATAAGCGATGGACACACAGGTATTTTAAAAGCTTAACCTTCAGCCCTCCGCGGTCAGGTGCGCTAAAAATGGATATTCAAGGGGACTTTTCAATTTTGGGGAAGGGGGGGGCTGCAAATCAAAATTTTTGTTAAACACTGAACAACACTACAATTTTTTTCTGCAAACGTAAAGGAATTGGGTGGTTACATGTAGTTAAAGGTGCAAATTTGGCGTTCAAATAACGGATTGGTCGATTTGCACTCGGAAAGTCTGTCTACTTTTATGACATCAAATATGATGTCATCGTTCTTATTTGAAGATCGGGGCCTGTTATTGTTCACATGAATCGTCTACAAAACTTTGCGAAATACTGGCTAAAGAAACCTTAACAGGCTTTGTTGTCCACTATGGAAACGCCACTGGAAAACATTTTTCTTATATATGTCTTTGTTCTTTCCTGGTGATTTTCCCGCTATCGCCTTATAAAACTTATTGATTAATTATTTTCTTTTTTTTTGATTTGGTGAGATTGTAGAAATATACACTTAAATAACAGTCTCTTAGCATAGCAGGATGGAGGTCAATGGATCGTGTCTAAGCATTATGTACAGAAGCGTGACCTGACACTTTAAAACGCTACAACTTAATTTAGGGCAAAGACAAAAAACTGGCTCTTGCTATGTAATATCCTGCTTGCAATTTACTTTGCAATTTGTCAGCATTACAAATACAGTCTGGCTCCATAACGAGAACCGACGAGAATCTGACACGCTAAAAATTATCTTGAAACATTACTCCCAGCAGACAAATTTCAGCGCTTTTGCAAGATATTGAAAGCATTCTGGCAAATGGAGAAATTGCTTCCCACGAGCAATTACTCTTTTTGCCACAATGTTTTCAAATATAGCCATATATAACAGTTAACGTTCATAATTGATGTCAATTATTCGTATTTTACTGAGATGATTTCACTCAAAGTCGTCAACCGAAAATTTGTTCCAGGCGCAGGAAAGGAGTTAATAACGATTTACGGCTGTCGTAAATCGGGCCCATCTGATCAGTTCGCTCCATTCGGATCCATTTATACACTTAGTCCAGACGTAGATTGTTCGATATTGCAAGTTACAGAGCCATCAAAATGTACGACATCGTGAGTTACGGTGCTATTAAATGATACTCGCAGATGATAATGGTCACGGCATCTGTTAAAGTATTGAACATAAAATTGCTTGCGTCAATCAGAATGATATTTTTTTCCGTGATCCTCTATGGGTTTGTAATAGTATCTTACACTTATCATGTTATGAAGAAAGGTTTGTTTGTTTGTTTGTTTGTTTGTTGTTGAACGCCGTTTTCAAAATTATTTCAATTCTATCGCGGCGGAAAGTGCACCTATCCATGCATTCCTGGAGTTTCTTTTCCCAGTACTATGCACAGTTCTTTCTATGCCACTGGCTGCTTCCCATAATAACAATCATCGAAACAATGATCAGTCGAAATGACTATCGTCTATCCTCGGGAAGAAATTGGACGAGCTGGTACCACCATTTCCCATTTCCACAATATTGCACAGTAATGACAAGTCCCATCATTTGAGCCACATTTAGTTTATTGTCTGCAAAAGCTTTCAATATAGGCGAGTCTACAATTGTGTCGTCTTGTGATGGGTATAGGCGTGCCATAAGAGCCACTTGCATGTTTTAAGTCACTGAACCCTTTTCCAACCCATAAAAAAGTCAGACTCTTCCCAATTCAAAACATCTTCAGACAGCAAATTCGACGTTGGTACAAATGAGCTCAAGTTTTGTGATCGTGTAGACATTGTCCCGACAATGTTTTCTTAGAGCTTTCTCAACCAGGGTCGTTGAAACTTGGGATTGCTTGGTAATGAAGCAGCAGACCACAGTTCACATACTTTAAAAAAAAAACCTTTAGCATGATGAGAAATTGCTTGTGATGAATACTACGAATTTCTCCTTTTGCCCCAAAAGTTTCACATGCGAAAGACTGTATATGATGCATGCTACATGTATATGATTTGCTTGTTTTGCCCGCATTATAGGTTGTGGGTTTTAAAGGTAAAAATCTTGCTAATAAGGTATCGTGTGTGAAGTAAAACAGTTTCACGCTACAAACCGCTATAAAAGCATGTTTATGCTATCGTGACACCGATCGAGAATCCAGCTGAACTCGAATCCATTATACAAATACTAGTAATGCACGCGTAGATTGCATTGTGCAACAAATGATAATAATCTATTGTAATGGTTTGTTCTCATGAAACGTGTTTCATTCATTTGTAAAATCCTTGTCATCCTAAATATTACGTGGTTGAAAGCGGCATAAAACATTTCATCAATCAAGCTACGTGATGTACATCAAATAACTTTTTGTTTTTGTCTACCTGATTATTCTAATCCTTAGAGTTGTTAAATGACACTTTGCAGGCTTCTGCGGAAAATGAAGATCAAGATCAGACTGCACAGCACTTGCATTCTAGTTTAGGATCGACACAGTTTGATTTGGCGAGGTTGTATTTCTTCCGGCTTAAATAGCTTGGGGTTGCAATATTTTGCTTTGGAGTTATAAGCTAGAAATTCCTGCTTGATTTATTTTGCAGGTCGATGGGTAAATCACCGAAACGTTATGGAAATTAAGTACACCATTTTTATTGACAACTAACAATTTCATCATTCTTTTTTGGTGTTCGTAACTTTCTTATTTTTCTCACTTAATAGTGTTTCTCTCAAAGTCGATCTATATCTAGTACAAATTTCCATTTTCGAAAGATTGTCATTAAACTTCCTGTTAACCTTTCATATATAAGTGCAAAGAGACATAATGGCTGGCACCACTGCCACCAGGTTAATGTGAAACCAATTAACCCGTCACACAGTTATTTCAGTAGGTGCTGCGGACAGTATAGATCAAGATCCGACTGCACGAAGCATGCAGTCTGATGTTGAATCTACATTGTCCGCTATGTTGACAAGTTCTTACCAAAGAGCTTTGAGTTGAAAGTTTACGATATCCAACATTGTCCCAAAGAAAACTGTCCAGCCCGCGTATGTAGCAATAGTTGGGCTAAGCGCGAGAATTTCTGCAATTACAGTTCATTGCTCTGTCTTAAGAAGGAGTAATCGTTTCTAAATCGGGAAAGAAAAACCTTCATTTATGTAACATCAGATACTTTCTGATCGTGAATGTTTACCACTAAAGGCTATTAACAACCGTTTGAAGATACAAAAATACGTATGTCTTTCTTTCCTTTTTCTTAACCGTTCCTTTGGTTTTATTGACCTAGAATGGCCCAATGAATTACTCACAGTGCTTGTGCATGCAGCGACTGAGATCGCTGATCCAAACGCTTGCCAAAACTTCCAATTGTAGGCAAAGCACAAAACCATATCGATGGCAAACCCTATTCACAACACGGCCTTTATAACTGTTTACCAGTTGACTTTTTTTTTTTTTAGATTTAGCCCTTTTCTGGATTACAATTCAAATGTGATGCAAATGACAGATTTAATCTTTTAAGCTGTAAAAATGTTGTGAAAATGTTGCTTCGGGAAATCGTGTGAACTTAGATTTTCTCCTATCCGCTCATTGTTTCCAGAGGATTTTGTCCTTTGGTTCATAAAGCCCCATATACCAAATCATTATAGAAAAGTCAACAACTTTATAATATAGTATAGAGATACTGGTTTACAAACAGTATATCAAAGACCACAGTCTTTCTGTCAGTATCATCTATATTTTCATATAGATTACACTGTAAAACAAATAAGCAATACGAGATAATCACTAGTGAACATACATGGCAAACGGAAAACCTGCTTTAGAATCCGTTTTCACTTTAAGTTTTGGGATTGACAGGGCCATCAATCCCCAGCATATTTTGGTGGGGACAAAGAATAAGCATAAAACTAGGCTTTGGGTAATAATTGAATCGGTCACGCTACAGGGCCGTATACCATGCTTCTCCGCCCCGATTTGCATTTAAGATACTGCAAGAAACGACTATTTTATTCGGTTGCCACTATGTAGGTTAAACATGCATATAAAAACGCCTACACCAAGTAAATCTTCACGGAATCACAAATTCATTGATTGTTTAATAGTCTAACAAACCAAACAGCTGAATTTTCCAATTATCTGCTGAATTTCCGGTAGTTGTTACCCTTGTAATCCTGAGAACGCCTTACATTGACTTTTACGACATTTTAGATTCATGATAATAATGCATAGAACGTGCATAGAACGTACAGTGTGACCCTGGATCTATCCTGTCAGATAATGTCAGACACTTTCCCTACTAATAGGGAATACCGACTTTAGATATATAGTAATCGAAGTGTTGCTTAACTTTTGAAAAGGCAGGCGACTTTGAAAAAAAAATGTTTGAACATTAGATTTTGGGATGATCAACAGGAATTAAATTCAAGTACTTTAGCAATAAAAGAAACAACTTTTCGAATATCGTCTGCTGCAAGACTGAAGAAGTTGTTTGCGGTATCAGTGAGTTAAGTGAAGGTTTTGGACGCAGATGTTGCACAAGAATATTGAATACACTTTGTGAAAGCTGAACAAGAGGGCCATTAGGGCTCTGAATCGCTCACCCGAGCCTTTGTACTTTTGAGGACAGAATACTTGACTCAATGCTTTTTTTTTCACTGATATGACCTCGTGACCTAGTTTTTTTAACGGCTGACCAGTTTTCAAAGCTGTTTGATATATCATAAAGATAGACAATCTGAACTAGCTTGATGAGCAGAGTGAAAATGTATCCTCTTAAGTACACAGATTTTTTTTTTCAGATTTGTCCCAGTGATCTACTTTTTAATCCTATGCAAACAGATTTGAACTTCATCTCAGATACCATCAAGAAAAACATTCTGACCAAATTTCATAAGCATTGGACTGAAAATGTGGCCTCCAATAGGCACACAAGATTTATCAAGCATTTGTCCCATTGACCTACTTTTTGACTCTGTGTACCCAATTTACAAATGCATTCGAGATATCATCTAGACAAAGATTCTGAACAAGTTTCATGAGCACTACGAGGGGTGTTCGAAAAGTTTCGGGACAAGTGGCGTCATTCTTTTATTTTTTTTTTAGTTTTTTAAATGATCTTTTCGGTAGTGATAGCTACAGCCGTATTCTATAGTTTGAAACAAATAAACGGAGATATACGCAACGCATGATGTATTGTCACCATAGCAACATCAAGTCGACGTGAGCGGTGCGACGACATCGCACAAAATAATTATTTTTTTTTTGCAAATATCAATCACAACAAGCACTCCAGTATGTTTTTGAATTGTGTATGACAAAAGTATGCGCCCGCCGGGTGCCCCGTCGACTGTCAAGCCATAAAAAGCTATAGTGAGTCGCCTCATCAAGGCTTTCCTGAAACAGTACAGAGAACGTGGTGACAGGTTGTTGGAATCCATTATAACGGCCGATGAAACATAGATTATTTTGTATGATCCAGAGATCAAGCAAGGCAGTTCTTTGTGGAAAACCCCTTGTTCACCCTCGGCTACAAAACCAATGGTGAAAACGTCATTTTTGACATGAACGTGGGGGCGGGGGTATCTGCCACACAGTGCCGATCAGGAAGACAGTGACAGCGCAGCATTACTCGAAGGTACGGTGTTTTGATTTTTCAACTAAATAATTTTAATGACATTTTACTTTACACGATTATAGAATTGATTAGTGAAATAATTGACTGATAAACATAATTTCATTGTTGCATGTATATAGATACATCGTTACAACCATTATCTCGTTCCAGGTGCTGCGACGTGATTTGACCAGGGCTGTAAAGAAGAAAAGACTAGAAAAAAGCCGGCTGATTCTACTAACATCACGACAACGCCACGCCTCATAGTTCATCAAATACCATCAAATACCAAGGAAGAACTTGCTGATAGATAGATTGACACCATTGCGCATCCACCATATTCCCTTGACCTCGCACCGTGCAATTTTCGGTGTATTCCCCACTATCAAGCCTACGTTTCGACGACGTCGAAGACCTGTAAGTCATCGTCAGGGAATGTATTAGAAAAATTCCATCATCAGACTTCAAAAACTGTTTTAATGTGCGGGTACACAAGCATCAGAAGTGCATAAAGTATGCGGTGGAGTATTTTGAAAAAAACGATAACTATTTCAGACCTTTGAAAAGACAAACCTTTATTCAGTGCATCAAGGTGTTCCGCTCACGTCGACTTGACCTTGCTATGGTGACAATACATCACGCGTTGCGTGCATCTTCGTTTATTTGTTTCAATTAACTTATAGAATATAGTTGAAGCTATCATTAGCGAAAAAATCATTAAAAATGTCAAAAAATAAAAGAATGGCGGCACTCGTCCCGAAACTTTTCGGACACCTCTCGTACACTGAAAATGTGGCTTCTTTAGCATACACATGCTTTTTCTACGATTTTTTTCTCGTGATCTTTTTTAACCTGATGTGATTAATTTTGAAAAATATTTGAGATATCATCAAGACAAACATTCTGAACATCTTTCATGAGTTTTTAATGTAAAAGGTGGTCTCTAGTCTGTACGCAAGCTTTTTCCAAGATGCGACCAACTTTCTGAATTGTCTAAGATATCACGAGGACAAATATTCTGAGCAAGTTTCATGAGTACCAGACTGCAAATGTTGCTTTGAGGGCAAACATATTGTTTATGTAATAAATTTTGTATCAGTGACCTACTTTTTTACCTGACGAGATCTGATCTGACCTGATTAAATCCAATGACTTACTTTCAGACACGTCATGTCCCATTTTCAAACACTTCCGAGAAATCAAAACAAACATTCAAACCAACTTTATGAGTATTACACTGAAAACGTGGCCTCTAGAGCGTACACTTTTTTTTCAGTGACCGAAATTTGGACTGACGTGACATATTTTCAAACTCGTTCGAGATATCATAAAGACAAACATTTGATTTACCTTGTGATTATTGGACTAAGAATGTGGCAACGAGTTTTTTTTTTCTCTAAAATGTGTCCAAGTGACCTAACGTTTGACCTGACGTGACCCATTTTCCGAATCATGTGAGTATCGGACTGAAAATGTAGCATTTAGCATTATCCAAGAAATGTCCCAGCGACCTACTATTTGACCTAATATGACGCAGTTTCTGAAGTATCTGAGATATCATAATGACAAACATTATAAATAAGTTTCAGGAATATCGGACTTAAAATGTAGCCCAGAGAGTCTTCACTTTTTTTTTTTGTAACATTTGCCCCAGTGACCGACTTTTTGATATGTCATGACCAATTTTAAACTCGTCTGGGATATTATCAAGACAAACATTCTGAAAAACTTTCATATATTTCAGACTCTACATTGAAATTTGAATTAAAGTTTTTTTTTTTTTTCAAATTTTGAACCAATCACCTATTTTGTGCTAAATATGGCCCATTCACAAACTCGTTTAGATATAATCAAGATAAACACTGTGACCGAATTTCATGAGTATTGGACTAAAAATGTGGCCTTTGCAGTGCGCATATCTGAGTCTAAGACATCATAAAAAAAAAACATTCTGATGAAATTTCATGACTATTGGACTAAAAATGTATCCTCTGGATTGTACGCACGCTTTTTCAAAGATTTGATACTTTGACCCACTTTTTGACTCCATTTGAAAAATTTTGGAAATCGTCCGAGGTATCATCTAGACAAAAACATCATGACTATCGTATGGAAAATGTGATCTCTAGTGCTCACCCAAAGTAAAAGGGAACGCCGGACAAAGCATGATCACCAAAGCTAACTTTGAGCACTTTGTGTTCAGGTGACCTCAAAAACTACTCGAACATATATTGCCTGTGCTCAACGCATATTCGAGCATTCGAAAAGAAGCTAGACCTACTAATTTTACACAATCCTACTTATCATAAAAAATCAAACACATTTCTTTTTTTTTTTTCTTAAATATTGGTCATCACTATTTAAAATAAAAACTATTTTTATTGGATCTCTACTCTCTAAATACGCTATATCATATCGGCTCTACATTCATATATTTTTTATATTGACACTTGAACTTGCTATGTCTTTAGTCAAGAAACCACCAAAGATTGATGCAAATAGTGCCATGTAGAAGACTGTGCATTATTTTTCGCAATATATTGAGAAAAAAAGGATAGATATTTTGTTTAAGTTGGGTAATTGCTTGAATATTTATTTATAGCTCCAAAAAGGTGGAGAATAAAAAAGATCGCAATGTCTTAGCTGGACATTTTAAATCTTAATATAATAAATTGAACTGAATTATTGTATGGTTGGATAATCGAATAAAAGTTCAAATCTACTGTTTACAAAAGTCGGAGGGAAAAAAATGCATAAACAGTGTTCGCCTTATATCTTACAATGTTCAATGAAGAAAGTTATTTCTCTAGCATGTTAAATGTTACAAACAGTGAAAAACTATAGCCTAACAATAGTGTAACAAATAACAGTTACCATCACATGTGATACTTTTATATTTGATACAGACTGCATGTATATTCGCACTTATCCTTACACCATCCCTAACCCTTACAGGTGTCTTATGGTTTTTAAAAATGTGGAACAAATGGGAAGATACCATATCAGGATCCGTATTCCCCAACAACTTTTAACAGCGCTGTTGGTCCAGTTTCGAATTTAAGAAGTTACAGAGTTTCTTTTTGGCTCAACCGAGTGGTTTACTTTCTTAATTTAGAATCAGAATAAGAATGTTATATGGAATGGTTAGTTAATACGAATAGATTCCTCGTTGCATCCTAAAACATACATTGCTGCAACGTTTTTAAAAGCTGTATAAACCATTGCAGAAACAAAAAGGAAGTCATTTTCACATAATAACAGACCAGACCAGTCATATTGTCCTAAAATGTGCGCGCGTGTAAAGTATTGTTGTAATACTAAGTATTCATCCATAACCCTGAGGATCAAAGTAGGGAACCCTTTCTAAGAATGTTTACCGGATACTCTTGAAAGATAAAAACAACCCCATTGGAAAAGGGAAAATTAGAAGTTCGAGTAATCGCTTCTTCCCACAATGTTTTCAAAAGCTGTCTGAGCAACAGCATGGTCAGCGACAAAGTCGGTAATAGATCAATCAGATTATTCGGACATGTTCGGGTCCGTTTGTGACATGTATAGGGTAGTTGCAATGCTTTAGAACTCCTAGGAAAAGGCATTGCATTTCGATATACTTCGAAATATGATGCATGAGATATAGAAAGCGAAGTTTGTAAAAAAAAAAAGGCTAAGTGCCTGCGCTCTCTGGGCCAAAGTAAAGGGAAAAAAAATGGCTCTTTTAGTTATCCTGCAGAGATACCGTTGAAAATACATTGGGAAAAGGAACGATAATTATTGCTCCTTTTCTCACGAAGTTACCAAAACAAATGCCAAAGCTACTGCACAGGCTGAATAAAGTCCCGACTGTATGGATAATTTACATTACTCTGACAAAATTCAGTTAGTTGTCACATGTAAGGATGTTGTTATGCTTCGCTCATACATCTGACGATCAAACTGTTTATGTCAATTCTCGTTTTTTTTATCCTTTACAACCATCTTTAATGCTTTCATAATGAAGTTAAGACCAGAGTCGGCATCTACATGTTAACCCTTTACCAGATGACAAAATTTTAGCCTGTCCAAATTGAGAGCATTTGCAGACGACAATATTAGTGTGGCTCAAATGGTGCAAATTTTCTTTGATAGGGTAGAAAACATTGTGGGAAAAGGAGAAAATGCTGGTTACCAGCATGTTTTTCTTTTCCCACAATGTTTTCAAAAGGCTTCTTTACCAGGAGCGTCAAAAGTCGGCATTGTGTGGTAAAGGGTTAAGGACTTCTTATAATAAAAATGGGGGTTGCCAAATCCAAAAAGTGTAATCTGATGTAAGCAAGCACCCAAGGGACACTCAAAATGTGTTTGCTTAAGAAGGTGCTTCCGTTCTGCTTAAGTCTTTACCAAACGACAAAATTTTAGACTGGTCGAAATTGAAAGTACTCTCAGTCGAAAAATTAAAGATGGTTCAAAAGGTGAAAAATATCAGTGATAGGGTATGAAACAATGTAGGAAAAGGAGAAAATGCTGGTATTCAGGTTTTCAAAAGCCTTCTTCCCTACGGTCGTTAACAGTCGGTATTGTGTTGTAAAGGTTTAACTCTTTTCCAAACAAAAAAAAAAATGGCCTTGTCTAAATCCAAAGCATTTGTAGACGAGCAATTAAATGTGCCCCATGTGATAAGATTAACCAGAAAACATTATGGATTAAGGAGGAAATGATGATTCCAAGCATTTTTTCCTTTTCCCATAGTGTTTTCTAAAGCCTTTCTGAAGGGAGTTAGAACCCGAGATTCTATTCTAAAGGGTTTATACGAAGCATTTCAACACGTTTACCTTCTCTAGGATCTATTTTGGACTACGACTATATGGGATCAAGACTTTAGGAGATCCAGAACTTATACTCGATTACGTTTAGACACGGGCATTATAACTATATTTCATTCATTTATCCTTCTATTACAATTTATTTCACAATTAATTGAATCGTTGAAGTTGTTGTTGTTTTCTTCACTTCGTTGTTGTGATTCGTACCTAAAAATTTTCGTAACACATGTAGAG
Organism: Hippopus hippopus; assembly: GCA_946811185.2. Lineage (NCBI taxonomy): Eukaryota > Metazoa > Mollusca > Bivalvia > Cardiida > Cardiidae > Hippopus > Hippopus hippopus. The sequence goes on from OX328097.1 coordinate 46,159,437, forward strand.
TTTAGCAGGACAAGTCCGTTTTCTCGTCATAATTATTCTTTATCAAATGAAAGCAACATTGCCGTTACACACTGACTGTTAGTCACGTGTTTCCGCGTAGGAAGCCATCGATAGTTAACGAGGATGGACAACAAGTGTAATGTAACCGTCTAGACATTAGTTATTTGAGAAACCAAATTGTACGGCGATATAGAGAATTGCCTTTTTCGTTCTGTAGATAAAAAAAAAACCCTGTAATTAGGATGGGGCAAAATTGATTCAGACAGTATGATATTGAAGCCAGTTAAATTAATGTCAGAGAAACACGCTCTGGCGCCAGGATATACAGTTTTACACTGCTTACCACTAAAAATATATTTTGGTGCGATATCTTTAACGGAAAGTTCCAGAAAATAATTGGTTTATTACAGTTCGTGTGTATTAAAAAGTTTCTTTGTTTGAACTATATTTTATGTGTATTCAAAGCTATTTTATTCGTATCACGACACCTTATCGTTATTCGTCTCTTCGCTTCAGCACCAGGCTGGATTTGTGCAGTTACTTGCCTTAGAAAACTCTCTTGTGACAAACAGCTCAGCGTGGATCAAACCAGATTCTCCGATTCTAAATCAAACGCCTTTACAGCTGAATGACTTCAGAAAAATAAAGTACAGTCTAGTAATTCTACCGGATTACCTTTTATTATGCTTCATACAATTTACCCTTGAGCTCAAAGGCATTTGGATTTTTGACAGACTTTACCTTCTATAATCTGAATATAAGACAACATGTCTACCTCCATTACCTGCCGACCATTACCTGCCGAACATGAATCCCTATCATGTACCAGTATTTTTCTACACATTTCTGAACTGGGATGGATAAGGTCGTTCACAGTAGTTTATCTTTGACCTAATGTATGTAATGGAACTACGAAAGACTACAAGGGTCAAAATGAAGGTAAAACGTTTTTCAAAAACACGTAATAACGTGAATTTAAAACACGTTAAAACGCAAAAAAAACGCACTAACGCGAAAAATCTCGTAATAACGTGTTTTAAAACACGTAATAACGTGTTTAACAGTCGTAGTAACGCGAAAAATGTCGTAATAACGTGAATTTAAAACACGTTATAACGAAAAAAAAAAAGTCGCACTAACGCGAAAAATCTCGTAATAACGTGTTTTAAAACACGTAATAACGTGTTTAAAAGTCGTAGTAACGCAAAAAATCTCGTTATAACGTGAATTTAAAACACATAATAACGCAAAAAAAGTCGCACTAAAGCGAAAAAATCTCGTAATAACGTGTTTTAAAACACGTAATAACGCGTTTAAAAGTCGCAGTAACGCGAATCGAGAACTCGCAGTAACGTGTTTTTTTTTTCTTCTGTTTTCGTTACGGTTGAGTTCCGTGAAGTCCAGTCGAATCTCCGAATGCATTACGCCGCTTTCAATGATATTTAGATCACATCACAGCTTTAACTCTTTTATTCCCGATCTTTCTAGGATTCATCAATATAAGTCTGCAGCTACTTTGTTCCCTGCCATAAGACGTGACTAGCGCCGGCAGAGGTGATCGAACCAGGGTTTCTCATTACAAGCTAATAATCCTGACCACTTAACCACGGAAGATTATCCTATGAAAGCTATATTATGAAACAATCAGTGCAACTTCCATAATGTCTGAGTGCTGTTTGTTTCTTTCGAATTTACTCCGTTTTCATCAGTGTTTAAACCATTGAAAATGCATTATTTCCTGATGATTTTTCCTTTAATGAATACCGAATCGATGAACATCTGGTCGAGACGTCGCTGAGCTTGGTAGGCCAGTTTGTAACATACAAGGCTTGAAACAGGCAGAGGAGGGGGTGGGGGTTCGATGACTCGATTGAACAGCTAAGCCAAATTCTTTTCGGAGATTGATGATCGTCATTGCAGAAGGTTTCATTCCTCTTTCACCATTTGTTATCTTTCGAAGACGTTGATCGAGGATTGCAGCCAGAGCTTGCAAATATTATTGTGCGAATTATTGGTAGTTATTGGCGAGTTATTGGTGAAAAAAAGAAACCAGCAAAATATGGATAAGTGCACTCCCGCCGCTAAATAACTGAAACAATGTTTGAAAGGATGTGGAACATCAACTGAACAAACATTTTCAACAATGTTGTCAAGATCGAGGTTAGTGAAATTCTACTGCCACTGCTAGAATCCATGTTCGATCTCCGCTGCCATTGCTAACCTCATCTGACAGTTGCAAGCAAATTAAAGATGCAGACATAATACTAGTGAATTCTAGAAAGGTCATGAAAAAGAAAGTGGTTGCTGTGATGTGACTGAATAACGCTGAAACCAACAAAAAACACAAGCAACGCAATTCAATCTTTATTGGGAAATTCAATGTCAATGACTTATTGCACATACATGTAAACCGTTCTCATCTAATGTTGATAAAGTGAAAAAAAAGCACGTTACTGCCAGTTTTTGTTTCGCGTTACTGCGACTTTTTTTTGCGTTATTACGTGTTTTAAAACACGTTATTACGAGATTTTTTCACGTTAGTGCGACTTTTTTTGCGTAATAACGTGTTTTAAATTCACGTTATTACGACATTTTTCGCGTTACTACGACTTTTAAACACGTTATTACGTGTTTTAAAACACGTTATTACGAGATTTTTCGCGTTAGCGCGACTTTTTTTTTTGCGTTATTTTGGGTTTTAAATTCACGTTATTACGAGATTTTTCGCGTTACATGACTTTTAAACACGTTATTACGTGTTTTAAAACACGTTATTACGAGACTTTTCGCGTTAGTGCGACTTTTTTTGCGATATAACGTGTTTTAAATTCACGTTATTACGTGTTTTTGATTAAACATTTTACCTTTATTTTGACTCTTGTAGGCTTTCGTATGGAACAAACGAATAAATATTATGCAAGCAATTAAGGCCGAAATTTGGAGGTGGACAAGTATTGGCCTTCCAATGAAACGAGACGAGATGGAAATTTTAATATCACAGTGAGGCTATTGAACGAAACTGAACGAAAATGAAATTTAAAAATAATCAGGTTTGAAAATAGCAGCATGATGATGACAATAGTTTTGACCTATCAGATTTGTCCAATATGGTATTCCTTTTTTTGTGTGTTTGAATTATCTGTGTGTTCCCTCTGTGCTGCCATACAAAACACAGGATATCGGTTTTCAAAAAAAGCGTCCTTAAATTTTTTCTTTAATTCTACTGTGTAATTGAGATTAAAATCCCAAGAGAATTGGTTTCCAATTTAGTTAAAACGTTCAAAATGAAAAAGGAAAAAATAAAACGCGGTCAATTTCAATCTTTGTGTTGATTGCAAGATGTTATGACCCGTGGAGAGAAAATGTCCTACTACTCTTTCACTTCAATCGGCGACTTTAAATGCTTTTGCGGACGGCGAAGATCAAGCTACCCTGTGTTAAATCATGACCAAATTTATCTTCATTTGCCATAAGACCGTAACGTTACTTTCTGACAGTAAAAAGTCATGACCATTTCGTTGGCAACGAAAGCGTTAACCATTTACACACAGTGTTAGACTCATCCAAATTCAAAGCAATTGCAGACGACAATGTCACTCAGCTAGAAGAATTTGTCTTTGGAAGGGAAGAAAACTTTGTGGGAAAAGGAAAAAATGCTGGTTACCAGCATTTTCTACTTTTTCAACACTATTTTCAAAAGCCCTTTTCGTAAAGGTTGTTTAAGCTCGGGTGTGGTAAAGGATTGAAATGCACATCAAGTATTATGAAGAATACCATGTCTCCTGTGGAAATACGAGCCTGTAGAAACCATGCTTTTTCAGGTCGATTGTCCACCAGCCAGCGTTTAAGCCACATCCAAATTCATAAGAGCCTTTCCTTGGAGCTATTAAATTAGCCCAATGCAGTGTAGATATAAAGTCATTATACCCCCATTCCAGTGGGCGGCAATTGCGCTACCCTTCGAAATTTTGGTCAAAACGCCATGAATCGTAGGTGAAACGGCAACAGCGCAGTAGAAACGCCTTGATCGTAGTAGAAGCGTAGCGGAAGCTTCATGATCGCCACTTTAAACCTCCATTCCACTAAACGGAGATTCCGCTACACTTCGAAATTTAGTAAAAACGCCGCAAAGCGTAGCAGGAACGGCAACAGCACAGTAGAAGCGCCTTGATTGTAGTAGAAGCGTATAGAAAGCTTCATGATCGCCACTTCACGGTGCTTGTTTTGACCTTGCTTAAAATTTCTTAGCGTTATCGCCATGGGCTCGAATCACCACAAAAGCGTAGTAAAAGTGTAGCAAGAAATTCGTGAAAGCAGCAGTATCGTAGCCTCAGCGCGAGTAACGTAGCGCAAGTGCAGTACATCGTAACAAAAGCAACACCAAACCCTTTAAATTTATTGTTCATAACCGCAATCTAAAGCACAACTACTGCAACAATTTGATCCATTTTCTTCCAAGGCAGATGTTCAACTGCTGCTATGTAGAAACTTTCCAAAAGCGCATCTGAAGCGCAGCTCCTAGGTATAGGTCGTAGCAAGGTCGCAGTAGCAACATAGTGTGCCTGAAATCCCTTGCCGTAGTGGAAGCGTAGTAGAAGCGTCTTGGAAGCGCCGTAGAAGCGCAACAACGGCGTGACAGGATCGTGACCAGCGCAGCGAGATCGTGATTGAAGCGTACTATAATCGTACTGGAAACGCTGAAGTCCCAAAATGTTGCACATGTCGGTGCTTCTTCGGCGATTCGAGGGATTTTGGAGAAGCGGCATGATCGGCATGAGCGCAGTGGAATCGCCGCCCAGTGAAATGGGGGTATACGTGCCAATAACAATAATTTCTGATTGTGTCTAACAATTTTCTATACTTCAGGGCGGGTTTCTAGTTATCATTTCGACATACTGTTGACACTTCTAGTAAAGAGAAGTCGATTACACAATACAGAATTGTTATTGTAGGTATATTCTTGAAATTTGGCAATGCTCTCTGTAAATGGGGGGCTTAATGCATCTGCAAAAAGTATCGACGCATTTCAGCCTGCACAGAGTGCGCAGGCTGACATGGGTAGAACCTTTTTGCTATTTGTAAATTTACTTCATGTCAAAGAAACAATGTACCTCGGGATTCACTCTGTTATTTGATAAAACGGATTTTATGGATACATAGTTAATTATTATATGGCCTGCAACACGCGAAAAGGGGCATTCGGACCTTTGCGTAAAGTGTAGTCTCGGATCAGCCTGCGCAGTCCGCGCAGGCTAATCCGAAACGACACTTTCCGTTTTTATGTAATTTTCTGTTTTGCGCAAGTCTACTGTAGCACAAAATCTAATGTAGTCGTAATGTGCCGTCTCGGATTAGCCTGCGCGGACTGCGCAGGCTGATCCGAGACGACACTTTACGCAAATGTCCGAATGCCCCTTTTCCCGTGTTGCAGGCCATATGAGGACTTGCTTGGTATCATGCACAACGGAGATGCATTAAACCCCCATAATATAGAGTGCCGCTCAATTATATATATGAAAACCGTTCAGATATTCCGAAGATCATTTGCTGATAATGGTGTTCTTACATTGTGAGAAAAGAAATCATACATGTTGCTCTTCGAAAGATATATAGACAGATCTACCAGAGTTTTCCCAGAATCATGTAGACTTTTCCTAAAACTTAACTATTCGTTTAAAGTTTACTACCAAATTTTGGCGCTATATCAATGGGTGTATCATCGTAATATTGGTATTAAGATATCAACAAGAGGGCCATGATGGCCCTGAAACGCTCACCTGAGTCTTTTGACCAAACATGACCCATTTTCAATCTCTTTCGAGATATTATGACAAACATTCTACCAAGCTTTCATAATTATTGGACTGAAAATTTGGCCTCTAGCTTATACACATGCTTTTTCTAGAATTTCTCTCGGTGACCTACTTTTTAGCCAAACATAGCCCACTTTCCCATTATAGATATTACCAAAACAAAGATTCTGACCACCTTTCATAAATATTGGACAGAAAATGTGGCCTCTAGAGTGTACACAATGTTTTTCCAAGATCTGACATGGGTACCTAGTTTTTTACCCAATGCAATTTCATCATATTGATCATCAAGACAAACATTCCGACTAATTTTAATAAGTACTGGACAGAAAATGATGACTCTGAAGCTACACAAGCTATTTTAAAGATTTGACCTGGTGACCTAGTTTTTGATCCCATGTGATCCATTTTAAAACTCATTCAAGATATCATTATCAAAAACATTCTGACCAACTTTCATGAGTATTTGACTGAAAATGTGGCCTCTAGAGGGTACACAAGGTTTGTGTATGATTTGAACAGTGACCTAGTTTTCGACCCGTCATGACCCATTTGCAAACTCGTCCAAGAAATCATCAAGACACACATTCTGACCAAGTTTCATGAGTATTGAACTGAAAATATAGCCTCTAGAGCGTTCGCATGGTTCTTTTAGATTTGACCTAGTAACCTAGTTTTTGACCAAACATGACCCATTTTCAACGTTGTATGATATATCATCTAGACAAACATTTTTACCAACTTTCAAATGTTTTGGACCGAAAATGTGGCCTCTAGAGCGTACACAAGGTTTTTCTAAGATTTGACCTAGTGACCTCGTTTTTGACCTGACATAACCCATTTTCGAATCAGCCGAGATATCATCAAGACAAACATTCTGACCAAATTTCATGAGTATCGGACTGAAAATGTGGCCTCTAGAGCGTACACAAGGTAAAATTTGACGACGCACGACGCACATCGCACGATGGACGACGCACGACGCACGACGGACACAGCACGATCACAAAAGCTCACCTTGAGCACTTCGTGCTCAGGTGAGCTAAAAATGGCTGATGCAGTACTATGGGAAAGTTTCTTTTTTCATACAGTTGTGCTGTCCTTGAAGATCTTTAACCAGTGCAATGCATAACAGTCTTTCAAAAAGCGCTGGCTGCTTTCTAACACAACCAAAGTTGAAACTTTGGAAAGATGAATTAATCATACGACATTCATTATTCATCAGAAAGAGCTAACGGCCGAACCGAAATATGTACCAACAAAACCTCTGGATTTCAAGCCCGACTACTTCCACCAGATCTACACGGGCTTTGCATCAGCTAAAAACAAGAAGTTTTATCCTTTTTTTTTTCAAGGAACGTCATAACTTTGACGAAAACACAAACAATCTATCCGATGACTGAACAGTCGAAGAAAAAAAAAACTTTTGAATAAACAAGAGGGCACGGAATAACAGTCTAGACATGGCAGATACGAGATAGACAAACGTCCATCAATTTGCGAATATCTATTGTGTGCAAACGGGAGAAATGTCAGAATGATTCAGACGTTACTTTAAATTCAATTACTTGTTTTGCGAGCGGAAAGATTGCAATGCTAAATGCAAGAATCTCATTTTCCCCTGAAACAACTGCAGTAGACGACTGTAAAACGTCCTTGTAAACTAAGAAAAAATAACGAATATTGGTGGGTATTACATTGATACAAGTGAGAAAAATGTGGTAAATATGCTTGTGTTAAAAGAGTATAAGCCATGCTCTGGTAAAAGGGAGTTAAATACATTTCCGTGATGCATGTTACCAAGCAAGTCATCACAGTATTATCGATCCATAAAATCCGTTTTGTACAACAACCTATGAAATCATCAGGTACACATGTTCTTAAAAATGCAGGAAATTTACTAAAAGCAAAAAGATTCGGATTAGGTCTGCGCAGGCTGACCTGGGTCGATGCTTTTTGCAAATGCATTAAACCCCCTTTTCACAGAGTATGACTCATATTTGAATCAGCATTTAGTTTTTTGAGTGTGCGTGTGTGCTTTTAAAAGTTTTTCGAGAAAAAGTCTTAATGGGAGAGCAAGAAGCTCATAAAGAGCTTAAAGAAGAATACGTCTGCTATTCCTGACCAACCCCCATGTTGTGCGACAATTTTTAAAGGTATCCACAACTTTTATGATTTAGTAAAAAAAAAGTTATTCAAAAGTGGTATGCTGCAGAACGAGCAGTCTGATCTTGAATCTATTCCGTCCGCTTTTTTACTAAAACCTATCAGATACAAAATATTTCTAAGTTTCATTGGATTGTTCATTTTTTACAGTTAAAAAAGGTCGAGTTTACATATTTTGCGCTGAAGGGGTCACTGCCGTCTGCCTCTGGTAGTGGGTTCATGGGAGTTGTGACAAATTGTAAACAACTTACCTATGTATAAACCTTTTTTCTTCTAAATGTCTACATCCATTGGCTACATCGAGAGCTAGTTTCACTAAATCTTCCATAGTTAACACACACATTGAGTCCTAAAGTAGAGGATATATTTCAAACTGATGACCAATGTACACATTTCGACGACAAGAACACAATGAACATATTTTTACTAATTTAGATATTGATACAGACCAAAATCCTGCCTCCTGATTATATATGAGCGGTGCTCTGGCATGAGGAGGTTCAGCGCATCTTCGTGATCCGTTCTACCATGCAAGTCAGAACCATTAATCCCCAAAACCCATCTGTCTAACAATAGACTGAATCATGAGGTTGAATGTCCTTTGATATGCAGAAAATTGACCGATGGCAAAAAGTATCGACTTAGGTGAGCCTGCGCGGACTGCGCAAGCTGACCTGAGTCGATACTTTTTGCAGAGGCTCTAAATCCCCTTTTTACAAAGCGTGTCTCATATGGCCTTCAACACGTGAAAAGGGGCATTCGGACATTTGCGTAAAGTGTCGTTTCGGATCAGCCTGCGCGCACTCCGAAACGACACTTTCCGTTTTTATGTAATTTTCTGTTTTGCGAAAGTCTACTGTAGCACAAAATCTAATGTAGTCGTAAAGTGCCGTCTCGGATTAGCCTGCGCGGACTGCGCAGGCTGATCCGAGACGACACTTTACGCAAATGTCCGAATGCCCCTTTTCGCATGTTGAAAGCCATATTGTTTCGATGTGTTGGGGTGGTATCGGAGGTTTACCGATATAAATGGGAGTTGCGAATGAAGCATTTTGTCTTTGAAACTGTCAATCTGTTCTAGAAAGCTTGGCAATGTCACCATATTTGGCAAAATTAATTTCAAGAACTATCCATTTATTGCTACCGTTGGTCGTAGAAATATTTCGTGAAGGTTTTTGTAGCAAACAGAGAAATTGTTTTCATTTATACATCTACCGATATGTCACTTTCAATTTTGCCATAATATACTCCAACAGTATTATTGCAAGCTTTTGTTTCTTTTCCTACGGTATTTTTTCGAAGTTGTCACGCGCAGGAGCCAAAAATTCCGGAATTACCCTTAGCATTCCAAGAGCGCGAAATACAACTTAAGTTTTCGGGTTATTTTTTTTTTCTTCAAACAATGTAGATCAAGATTAGATTGCACAAACCGTTCGGTCTGATTTTGAATCTGTAGTTTCTGTCACGATAATACATATTGGCTAAAAGAGAAAACAATTCCTTGAAATAACAATTGTTGACACTGTTATTACTGATCAAAGTGGCTGTTTTCTGTAGCTGATATTCTATGGTTTGTGTTCATACTTACATCTTTAGGTCTTGAGTCCCTAAGGAAGGACCGTAAATCCCCGCCCTGAAGTAATTCTAACACAATATATCTCGGATGGTCCTCAAAACACACACCTAAACACTTTACCACATTCTTGTGCATGAATTTACTAGAAAATACAACATTTAGCATGTATTAGCAAAACCTGGGTTTGTATTCAACAACATTTCTAAAATTTGTTTTCATTCTGAATTTAATGATAGTTCCTATGACTGTTTATAATGTTTAGCCAATCAGATGGTAATTCTTTGAACAAAGAATAAGAATCGAATGTAGATTGGTTGGTAAATGAGCTGCATCCAGGTATGATGAATGAGTAAGAAAAATTATTCAATTTGTAAAAAATGTATTTAAAAAGATAATTGAAAATGCTGCGATTTGTAGGTGCACGATGATGGGGAAAAAAAAATGCGTTTCATAGGTGATAATTAAATACGTCTTAAGTTGTAAATGCACAAAAGGTTATTGAAAGGGTTGCTATTATAGGTGCTTGAAGCTAAATGAAAAGGTTGCAAATTAAAAGTGTATCAATGACAGTTGAAAGACGCACTGGCACTTAGGTAATGGTAATATTCATATTTTAAACTGTAATAAAGACACTGGGACATAGTTAAGCATTGTCCAATATCAAGTCTGTACATTTACCTTATTATAACAGCCTCCATAGTAAAATCTGTCTCTGCTTGCTCACTACAAAGTGCTGGTAATGTCTGAAGTTACAATTATGTTCACTGATTGAACAGCCTCGGAATGACTCATTACCTCCTATAACAATTTTGTTGCTGACGACTTGAAAACATTATCATACAATATGGACAACCTATATGATTCAGGGTTTTATATGGCCTGCAACACACGGAAAGGGGCACTCGGACATTTGCGTAAAGTGTCGTCTCGGATCAGCCTGCGCAGTCCGCGCAGGCTAATCCGAGGCGACACTTTACGACTACATTAGATTTTTTCCTATAGAAGACTTGCGCAAAACAGAAAATTATATAAGAACGGAAAGTGTCGTTTCGGATCAGTCTGCGCGGAATGCGCAGGCTGATCCGAGAGGACACTTTACGCAAATGTCCGAATGCCCTTTTTCGCGTGTTGCAGGCCATATATGGACACAGCAGCAATTAAACCCTTACAAAATGGAACTATAACTAAACCCTAATGGAAAAAAAAAGTTTGTTTGGTTCTTTTTTCTCACTGCAAATGAAAAAAATGTTTGGCAATAGTTAAGGTTCAACTAGCAGACGTGGTATGTACAAAGTCAGTCTGCACATGATGAGCAGTCTGGGTCCGTATTCATCAATCATTCTTAAGAAAGATCTTAGTCCCATTCTAAAGATTTTTTTTCTAATTTGCAATTAATACATCTTCTGATTAGCTTAATTAACTAAATGGTTCAGCCAATCAGAAGCTGTGCTACTTTCTAAATCCAGAATCGGAACTAAGATTGTTCTTGAGAAGGATTGGAGAATGCTGTCCCTGATTTTGGTATATTTCATACACGAAAGTTACATAGTCTTTGAAGTGGATGAACGGGTTAAGAGCTTGTCAATTCACTCGTAAACAGTGACCATACAAAGAATAGATTGGAAAGCTTGATGATGTTATCACGAAGACGAATCTGATATACCCATACCTGTGCAGGAATAATACTTACTGATAACTATGAAAATTTTACAAGGGACAAACGCTTTATAGAAAAACCCTTCCTTTTCGAACTTGGTCGAAAACAATGTGAGAAAAGGGGTATGTGATATTCACAAAGAAATGCTTCTTTGCCCACAAGGTTTTCTGAAACTATTATCTGCAGAGGTATGAAAACCGTACATCTATTTGTACATATTAGTTTAAGTCTGGTCATTCAACACACAAGAAGGCAATGACCTCAAAAAGAAATATATTTGAGAACTTCCCGGTGTCATAACGACGACAAGCACAATTAAGACGTTATCATAACCATAAGATGTCATTAAGAGGACCAATGTTACCTTAACAGCTACTTGTAGCTGGTCAACATTAGCACACAAGTTCTTTAAAGTGCCCTCATACACTTCACCAAACGCTCCTTGACCTATCAATCTGAAATTGATAAAGATAATTATAACTGTGGTATTAGTTACATAAGTCGTTGCTATGTTTATGTTGGGGTCTAACCGATATCACAGTCAACTGTGATGCCCTTCTTCAAAATCAGTAAACCAGGATCAGCCTGAACAATCATGCAGTCTGATCTTGGTCCACACTCTTCGATACATTGTTATACTAGTTTACACCTTAAAACTAGAACAATTAAATTAAATCCAACAATGGCTGGTTGCATCGTGTATTTTGAATTAACACGATTAGGATTTATTGAGCAGAAGAAAGTAAGATTCCCTCGTGTCAGTGTAATACTGTTGAAAGTTTAAGACTATTTACACGTTACACAAGAGTAGACGTCTGTATAAGGCTCGAAGCCATATAAGACAGTTATCCTTTACCAGACGGCAACATTTTAGACTTCAACAAATTTCAAGCATTTGCAGACGACAGTTTAAATGTTACTCAGATATTGACATTGTCTAGGAATGGTTGGAAAATTGTGGAAAAATGAGAAGATGGTGGTTACCAGCAGTTTAAAGTGCTAGTTACCAGCATTTTCTCATTTTCCCTAAATCGGTTTACAGTTGCGTTCTTCCTAAAGGTCTTTAAGACTCGAGATTGTGTGGTTAAGGATTAAACAGCGATGGGGAATAACTGTAGATACTCAATCATAAACTTTACGTGGAAAAAAAAGCAACTGCGATTCCGTCTAACGTTTTTTTTTTTTTTATGGTAACGTCTTTAATTCATGGTCTAAGAAAAGGACATAATCACCTAAAAAGTTACAAAAAAATCTGATACACATTTTGATTGGTCAATTCAGGCATGTCAGCTTTATCTGCACATAATACACAAAAAGTCGAGTAAAAGATGTCGAAATTGAGTGTCCCGGATAATACCAGGTCAATTTGATTGGGCGCCTAATCGCTCCCTTAAAACATGTATATATCACGGTCATAGCAAAAAGCGTGTATGGTCCCGTAATATATGGTGATACAAGAATGCAGTTTTTAGCTTTATAACCAATCAGCCTTAACTACTCTCAGTCCACCAACACTGACCGGCCTTAAAGCCCTATCAATAAAAGTACAATGTAAGACGAACGATTACATAGCAATCAACCCCAGGTTCGTGTAACAGTTGGTGTCCTTTTCGAATGCAGAACAATAAGATCAAACTGCGCAATTCTGGACGATTTTCGATCCGTGTGCAGAAGTTTAGGCTTTGAAATAATTATCTAAAATTATCGGCATATCCAGAAACAGTGATTGATTTTAGTAATTATTTAACTTGAGCAGGAGAAAAGGTTTTTATATTCACGTTCTTACTCGTACATGTTCATGTTTAATATGAAATGGCCTTTACATACTAGTATTCACCTCACTTTAAAACAACGAAACAAAATTCCCACACGTGGCTTATTTGATTAGAAAAGTGTTATACGTATATAAAGTATATTGTATTTTCATCTTCCCTTTGTATGGGATTTACAAAGATGTTGCACTACATAAAGCTCTACGTTTCCTACCTGGTGAGTTTCAGTTTATTTCTGGGTATTTCTCGGAGCTGATGTTCCGGGTATTTAGCGTTAATAAAGTCATAGTTGGGGTTGAGTTCTGTGACTGTACATCGTAACTGCATGTCGAACGATGATGGCTGGACAGGTGGAGACAGTCTAGAATCATCCTGGTTATCGGACATAATCTCCAGGTGGCCGGCCTGTACAGTACTGCCTTTCTTCCTTCTTAATGCTGAAAAAATAAATAGCAGGATGACACAGTTATAGGATAATTCGTCACTTCAAATTAGCTTGTTCAACACTTGGTGGTGAATAAAGGGAGAGAAAAGATCTTTTGTTTATTTGTTTATTGTTTGATTGTAAATCACAACTGAACACACTTCATTTGTAGATGCTAATTTCTCACATGTCAAACTACATTCACAATATGTACGCAAAATGACCGTAAAATTGTCAGCATCCGATACAATGATAAAGTGACCTACCTAAACAGAGTATGGTACTTCCCATCACAAATGATACCAATATGGCAGCTATAACAATAATTACTATGTACACGAGCGAGAACTTTGAGGCCCGGAATATCTGAATAGGATCTGAAATAATGAAGCAAAAGTCAACTTAAAAAGCATAACAGTTCACTGTGTAACCCTGCTTTCTACTTTCTTATATAATAGTCTTTGTGCACCTCGTATAAAAAGTTTCATGTAATAAATCCATAAAACCTTTGCAAGTACTGTATTCTACATTCTTCGAAAATTCATAAAGTCGCCAAATACGTAATTATGGTTACTGTTCCAAGCTTCTTACAGCGTTTTACATTCACCATTTAACTGTTTATTAAATGGCAAAATTTTCGACACCCAATTATTGTAAGTATCTTCAGAAAATAGATTAATATGGCTTGAATAAGGGGATTTATCATCAAAAGGGTTGAAAACATTGTGGGAAAAGGCCAAAGTACTGGATACTAGCATTTTTCTCTTTTTCCCTCGACGTTTCAAATGCCCTTTTCCTCAGGTTCCTTTAAACACGGGCTTTTTAGTAAAGGTTTAATGGTTTATAAGGCAATGTCGACAAAGATCAGTTCATGTTTTAGTATCTAGTGACCACGGACCCATCATACATTATATTATACATACAGTAAATGTCACACTGTATTTGAGCCATGCTCTATGAAAAGGAGGCTTAATGCATCTGCGAAAAGTATCGACCCAGGTCAGCCTGCGCAGTCCGCGCAGGCTGACCTGGGCCGAAACTTTTCGCTATCGGTCAATTTTCTGTATGTCAAAGGACCAGTCTACCTCATGATTCTGTTGAGTGTGAAACAAAATGGATTTCACGGATCCATGATCATGTGATTATTTGCTTGGTATCCTGCATTACGGCGATGCAATAAGCCCCCTTTTGTCAGAGTATGGCTCATTTACATAAGAGTCATGCTCAGTGAAAACTGGTTTAAATACATCTGCAAAAATTATCGGTTAAGGTCAGCCTAGTCAGTCCGCGCAAGCTGTCCTAGGTTGAAATGTTTTGCCATCGGTCATTTTTTTTGCTTTTTAAAGGACCATTCTTCCGCATGATTCAGTTCTTTTTTAAGACAAAATGGATTTTACAGATCCATAATCGTATGATGACTTGCTTGGTAAAATGGATCATGGAAATGTATAAGCCCACTTTTGCCAGAGCCTCATATATAAGTTATATATATAGCACTATTTGCGCAAATTTCAATTTTCTGTTCACCGGTAAATTCCTATCGTATCAGATGGAGAAAATCAAGATCTTGCCACACTTTCTGTGCTCTCTATTCTTGATTTACACTGTCCACAACAGTGCTCCGTCGCATTTGACAGTCCAAGGCTTGAGAACTTGATCAACACCATCCCTATCTTGGTTGATTGATTGAATGGTGTTTTACGCCACGTTCAACATCATTCAGTCATATCACGGCCCGGCTCGCTTATTCATATTTATTCTGGGTTTCACAAGTATATCTACTAAGATTGGGCTCTGGATTGTCTTGTCCAAGGATACTCCAACGAAATACCAAATGATTTCAGGGAGGTTCGAACTCATGGCCTCCAGGTTACGAGACCTACAATTTACCACTGAGCCACGCAGTACCCCCTTCTATCCTTGAAAAATGAACGGAAGTTGTTCTGAAATACATGATGTTTTATAAAAATTTCCTTACAGTCAAAGTAACACGAAATGAATATCAAAACCGCTATGAAATCATACATTAAATAGAGGATATTTGTATTTTACGGTCAAAGATCGAAATTTATTGGCTGCACCACTCGTGAAAATATTACCGATGATGTTCACGAGATGAAATAAATTTCGATCTTTCACCGAAAAAAAAAAATTATATTTATTTCATGCTTTTAACCCTTTTTAGGGGGAACTTACATCAAAATCCGGTATAGTTCTTTTCGGTTATTCCCCGCATAGCAACGCATTACAATATTACGTCAAGCGCGAGAAATGGAGGGTAAATTACGTCATATTTCCATCCGGTTGAGAGGCACGCGCTTTTTACCTAGGTAAATAGAGCGCGGGAACTACTGATTCCGCCTTCAATTGAATAGTTAGAATATAAAAATCGGTATTTTTCACTGGTCGTAACCATGAAATATCGAAAAATATTTCACCGTTATTTCTCGATAACCTACCGGAAAGCATGAAATAATAGGGTCTATTCAGATTCTATAACTCACATCAAAATTCAACAAAAGCACCGCATGCGGGTGCCAAAGCTCGGCTGCAGGTGCTTGATTTTTAGTGAAAATTCAAAGTCGAAAAAGAGTCATAACTCTGTCAAAATACTTTGATTGTTTCCTGCCCTTGTTGTATGGATTCCCCTTTTGATAGTGAACAACTGTTTCAAGTTTAGAGACACTATCTTCAGTTATTACAGAGATATTATTAAATGTCAAAGTTTTTGCTCGACGACGATGCAGACGACGAAAGGGCTACGGCAATACCCCGACGTTTTCTTCGAAAACAGTTGAGCTAAAAATGTTTTATCACTGAATTTAGTAACAGTTTGCAAACTATCATTAAATAAGAAATAGAAAAATATGGGAAAAAATCTATAGTATTAGCCTTAAAGTGGAACGTCACTTTTTAACCCCTAGGCTGCTACGCACGACTCAAACCCTTTTGCGGACAGCCTAGATCAAGATAAGACTGCACAGAATGTGCAGTTCAGACTGCACAGAATGTGCTTTCTGATCTTAGATCTACACTATCCGATATGGCGATATCTTCCCCCCCCCCCTCCATACCCATGAAATAGCAGAATTTGGGTTCTTACCATCGGCTTGAAAATTTCATTTCACTTATCTAGCAGGTTAAGGGTTGAGCCAAAAATTTACAAAAGACTTTTGGAAATGTCACATGATCAATTATACGCGTTGATTATACGGATTCTTATTCAAACTGAGTCATATTTTGTATCGTTAAAAAAACACGGAGTTCCAATTGCAGAACGACCTCCCTCTAATATTTAAAAGCCTAAATTTAATTATAATTAGATAATTAAAATGTTAGGGTTTTTTTGAAGGACGATTTTATTAAAATTGGCTTGCAACACGCGAAAAGGGGCAGTCCGCGCAGGCTAATCCGAGAAGGCATTTTACGACTACAATAGATTTTGTTCTTAAGTAGACTTTCGCAAAACAGAAAATTACATAAAAACGGAAAGTGTCGTTTCGGATTAGCCTGCGCGGAGTGCGCAGGCTGATCCGGGACTACACTTTACGCAAATGTCCGAATGTCTCTTTTCGCGCGTTGCAGGCCATATGTAACCTTTCAGTTGCACAACGTTGGCAAAGAAAAATAAACTAAGCAGTATTTGTCGGTATCAGCGTCTCACGAGAAAATTTTGATTCGCAAGAAAAAAAAAATCAATATGCCCCTTTAATCTTCAATAAATATCTTAACCAATTTCGAGACATAAATTTGGGAGAAAGGAGCGGCACGAGGCACGTAGGTGGTGTCGCAATGCATAAATTTGGAAGTTTTGCGTGATTATGGAAACCAAACTTGATTTATTACCTTGTTTCCGCGAGAAAACATTTTCTTATGCAAGATTTCCGTGTCTGGGAACCGCTTTTATTTGTACAGAAAATGAAATATTTGCAAATAAACAACGTCGAATGTGACGTGCAATAGTCTTAGATTCCACCTCATTTTAACTTTTAAAAGAATTTTAAAAAATGAAGTAATCCTTACGTGTATGACAGAAAAAGCGATAGGTATGTAATTTTTGAAACTGAATAGGCCTTTCTAAATTGGTATAACCTTTCTTCCTATTTTCAAAATACCATGGTAGTGTAATAAATACCCCGTCGATTGTACAGGCTATGCTTTGGCAAAAGAGGTCTTAATGTGTCTCCTTGATGCATTATACCAAGCAATAATTATGGATCCATAAAATCCATTTTGTTCAACAATCAAGACGATTTGGAGGTAGAATGGTCCTGTGCTATGCAGAAAACTAACAAAGGGCAAAACCTTTTGATCCATGTCATCCTGTACTGACTGTGCAGGCTGACATGAGTCGATGCTTTTAGCAGATGTATTAAGCTCCCTTTTCACAGAGCATGACTCATAATTAAATATCACAAAAACATTTTCCTTCAAGCTAACCGTTCACCATGGCGAAGAATGCTTCTGAAAACATTGTAGGAAAGGAGAAAAATGTTGGTTAGCATTCCTTTCCCCTTTTTCCACTATGTTTTCTACACTGTCGCAGACAAATCTTATCATTTTTGTCACATTTAATTTATCGTCGGCAAATGTTTTCAATTATAATCATCATCAGCAACAGCAGCAGCAGCATTCTGAAGGCATTCCTGTTTTTGAAATGATAACTAATGGATGCAACACTACCATACTAATATTATATCATTTTACATGCGTTTATCACTAAATCAGTAATTTTACTATCTAATGAAAACAGTTCTCAGCAGACGACTCTGAAGATGTCCTTGGAAAAATAAAGAGAACTCTCACGAATCAAAGTATAAAGCTTGAATCACTCGTTAAAACATTGACATGACAAACAAAAGGAGAAATTTCACCATCCGCCACAAAGCTCTTCTGTTTGACGAAAACGACAGGAGTCTTAAAAAGAAAGCATACTGCACGAGCATGTAAGTGTCACTGTTGGACGGGATTACAAAGTTCCTTAATGTATTCAAAACCAATTTCAGTACAATTCTATGATCAAGAAATCAGGTCGAGTCACAGTCAATTCCATCGTGAATTTTTTTCAACTCTTTATCACACAACAAGTTTTAGACCAGTCCAATTTGAAAGCATTTGCAAACGACAAATGAAATGTGACCCAAGCGTTGACTTAGATCTTTGAAAGGATAGAAAACATTTTGGGAAAAGGTGAAAATGCTGGTTACCAGCATTTTCTCCTTTTCCTACACTGTTTTCAAAAGGCCTCTTTCTCAGGGTCGTTAAAAGTCGGGACTGTGTGTTAAAGTTTCGAAGGAAAACACACAAAACTGATTTCCGGATCCATTCCATAAATATTCATTTGAAATTAATCCCGAATTTGATATAGCCGAAGGTTTTATTGAACCTCGGAATTTTTGCGACATTTCAAAATGTTGTTTTTAACCTTACTGTTGAGGAAACTTTTTATAAAAAAAAAAAAAAACGACAATTTTTAGATTCTTCAAAGTTGAAATCATCTACAGATGAAAAACTTAAAACTTGGTGCAGACGAACCTAAGTTCTTTGAAAGGGTAAGAAACATCGTGTGAAGTGGAGAAAATGCTGCATGGTAACCAGCATTTTCTCCTTTTCCAACAATGTTTTGGAAAGAATTTCTTCCCTAGGATCGTTTAAAAACACTGAAGTGTTCGGTAAAGAATTAATCAAAGTACTGAAAGTACTGACAGACTAGCGAATTTGAAATGAGTGGCTGTGGTAAATATAAAACTTGGTTGGTTTATACAAGATCAGTGTTTCTCCCAGCTTCAAATTTTTGAGGGTCATTTGTGACCCCTATTCCAAATTTTAGGGGGTCATACAAAAATCTTGAGGGTAACCTTTATTTATAAATGCCTTTTTAAAGCTATTTAAATTCACATTTAGGGACCTTTCCCTGTGACTCCGCCGACTCGGACCTGAAACTATTTTTCTTAGTCTGACAAGACCCAGATATTTGTTGCATTTGTTGATTTTTCATTTTTTTCACTTTTTCGAGGTTTTTACTTGTGGAAGGGACAACAAAACAGTTTGCAAGTCCTGTCTGTTTTTTTCTTTTTCGGTTTAGCTGCTATTCTGTTTCGGAAAGAGTCTAGAATACACGGACCGCACACGTTTAAAACGGAGCGACAAATTGACCTTCCTATAGTTATTCCGTACCAAGTTAATTATTACTAAATAAGAGCTTCAAATGTGTGACTGTGTCAGAGAGAAGCTAGCTGGCAGCAATTCATGTTCTTTAATTCTTTTTTGTGCAGTACTGGCAGATATTTATCAATAGATTATAAATAAAATCCGTTTCATACACTAAGTACCGTATCATAAACTCTCAGTATAGAATAATCATGCCGTACGAAATCTTTCTCTGTATACGAACTTTATTTTGCCCCTTAGTATTTCGGCTTGGCATCATGGTGTGCATTATAAACTATTGTTTTGATTGAAGTGATATTTTTTGGGGTTGCGTCAGAAAAGACGCACACGACGAATTTTAGTGCGTCAGCTAAGAAATCATTGCATCAAAACAGCGCTCTGGGAGAAACACTGCAAGATTGAAGAAAAATTGTCAAATTCGGTTACTGAGTCCGTTCCAGCTCCATCGGTTCATTCC
The DNA here is from genome assembly GCA_946811185.2 of Hippopus hippopus. Lineage (NCBI taxonomy): Eukaryota > Metazoa > Mollusca > Bivalvia > Cardiida > Cardiidae > Hippopus > Hippopus hippopus. The sequence continues at coordinate 46,179,473 of OX328097.1, forward strand.
GGTTATTAAGTCCGATCCTGTCTAATCCAGATCCAGTTCAATCCATTGACTTTACCCAACGCTCTTGACTATTGACTTCTCAAAACAAGAAATATCATGAAAAACTTCAGTTTTTTAACTTTCAATTTAAAACAGGCTATTTCGTTGAAATGATATCTCCCGCCTAAAAAGACCTCTTTTGATTGAAACAAATAAGAGGTATTGTGTTTTGCATGTACAGGTGGCCTTTTTGTTATTGGTCCATAATGAAATTATCCATTAAGCCCCCTTTTTCCACAGCATAGCATTTCATTAGATAAAAACAAATAATGATTGTCTGTGGCTTATGATAAACAAGATGAATATGAAATTTCATACAATTTTGTCCAGTAGTTAAAGAGATATCAGTCCATAATAGAAATATACATCAAGCCCCCTTTTTCGATGACACGGAATCAAATGAAAAAATAAATAAATAAATAAAACATCTTTATCGGCGGACTGTCGTAAGGAATATATGTATGAAGTTCCATCAATTTCCATTCAGGATTTTAAAAGATGTCTGTCCGTACGGACGAAAGGACAGACAGACAGACAGTGTAGATCAAGATCAGACTGCACACACTGTACAGTCTGATCTTGGATCTACACTATCGGATAACCTTGGGGATACTTTTCTCAAAAAATATAACTTTGAAACAGCAATATTCAGCTTTTTACTATCAGCTTGAAAGTTTAGCTTTTTTAGCAGGTGAAGGATTAAATTGGATTATAATTATAGTTAATCAAAAGCATAAGATGCAATAGTTAACTATTTAACTCTTTACAAAACAAGAAATTTCACACCCCTCCAAGCTGTTCCAGACCATAAAGTTAAATGTGGCTCAATTGATGAAACCATATTATAAAAGGGCTGAAAACAATATGGGAAAAGGAGAAAATGCTGGTAACCAGCATTTTCTCCTTTTCCCGTATTGTTTTCAAAGGGCTTCTTCCCCACTTTCCTGAAAACTCGGGACTGTATGGTAAAGGATTAATATACAAGACGTAAAATAACAGTTTAACAGATCAGTTTCATGTTCACAATGATCTAAATAATGAATGACTGGAGGAATGACAAGGGTTCCCTGTCCATTGAGGGTTTGTGTAGCTGGGATTTGCTACAAGTTACCTGGGGGTATCTATTTTTAGATTCATTCATAATTTTAAGAACTGCTGCGTAGGAATCAGTGATATGAGCCTGATTTGCATAGGTCACTCAGTTTACATATAAGCAAACATCATGTTCCTTATCAATGACATCTTGCACAGTCTAATACTTTGTAAGTAGACATGTTCAAATCGGGATGGTAGAGATTCTGTGCCTTTTGTCAAAATTGTCATATATGACAGAATTAAGATTCATAACAGTAAAGAGCTATTTTTTGTGAGGAAGTATTTGGTAACTGCGGGGTTTTTGTTTACAATGAGTCTGGCTCAATCTGGATGCCTATAGACTAGCTTTGCTAACAAAACTGACTTTCCTTGAGGTAAAAAAATAGCTCTTTAACAGACAATTCTGTTTTCCAAGGACCCCGAGGAAGAAAACATTCGAAAACACTGCGGTAACCAACATTTTATCCATTTCTCACAAAACTTTTTACCCTTTAATAGACGGTTTAAATTCCTTCAGTTTGGACAAGTTTCGTGAGTATTGGATCGAAAATGTGGCCTCTAGAGCATACACAAGGTAAAAGTTGACGACGGACGACGGACACAGCACCATCACAAAAGCTCACATTGAGAACGCAAGGATGGCGTTAACAAGCAGTATCGAATCGACTAATGGAAATATTTCAGGTTAAATATACGTTCTGCGTGCATTTTTTTTAAACATCCGTGCAGTGAAAAAAAAAGATAATTTTCTAATAAAACTGTTTTCATTTAAGAATATCATCAGCCTGCAAGTGTAACATTATCTCAACTCCCAGTTTGTCTTATGTTTGCCTTGCTATTTATCTTTAGACGACGGAGGCGGCGTGTGTCAGCCTTTCCACAAGGGAAATGAAATAAATGAAGTAGCCAAAATATTCAAGACTAAACACCACTGAGATATTTGCACACTTGAAAGGTAAAGTGTTGCCGAGTGCCTAGATACGAGAATAGATACATGTACCTAGAATTAATCCAAAGGGGTCAATAGAATTCCGACGAGATTTCCAAGTTGGCGGTCAAAAAAGGTCATCTGGGAACAACCTTGTATGGGCGCTTTTACAGCAGCCGAACAATTTCACTCATTTATTTTTCGCCCGGCTATTTTCGTGTTAGCCCTAATTTTTATTCGCAATGGCACGTTTCAATCAAGTACTGTCATAGCAGTCTTTATACAGGCTTTACTAACTTTGCAGTATTATGCCAAATTTGTACTTACGACAGTCCCCGGCAAAATAACAGGGCCAGTATAAAATCTATCACACAATGGAATTATAATATTGTATTTTAATTTCGTACAGAAAACTATTACCCAAAATAAAGTTTTTTTGCGGTAACTTACTAGTCGTTGAAGAAATGTTCTCAGGTGTTTTAACATCCGGGGATTGAATGGCATTCGGAGCATCTGTAAGAAAAAAGCGAACACGTCATAGAAAACCTTATCAACAGCTTTTTTAGTCGTGGTAAATGAAGACATACATGTCCCAGTAACTAAGAATTTGATGACAACGAAAAGGAGGTGGCTAAAATGATGGAATGTGCCTTACATAGAGTGAAAAAACATTGTGGAAAAGCAGAAAATACTTTCTTTTATAGGGTCGTCAAATCAAGGGATCGTTTTTAAGTTTTACAAGAACAATTTAAATTCATAACATGGAAGCCTAAACAATAGTCGTTTCTGTGACATTATTCGTGGATAAAAAGTTGATTCAGAATTCAATTCCCTAAAAGCTTTTCGCGTTTATCAAGCCAAAATGCCTGAAACTTTCTCATTATAGAAACCAAACTAATTCCCTGAAATTGCAAACAGCACTTTACGCCGTCAAATATTTTGTCCACTTTACATGTTATATGATATTGTTACATCGAAAAAAAAAACTTCCTCGAAGCAAAATCGTGAAAAAAAAAACAAACAATCTCTTCATTTCAGTCATAAATTCAAGCCAAACAATGTTTTTTTTCTTTTCATTTTTGTTTGCCAGTTTTGTTTGTTTTTTTTTTTTAACATCTTTAACCCTTTACCAAAACAAATCTAGTGTTTTAATGTTCCTGGGGAAGATGGCTTATGAAAACAAGTGTGGAAAAAGGATAAAATGCTGGTAACCATAACCGTAATAGGACTCTAGTTTACTTGTATTTTATAGAACTGATTTCAAAGTCTCCTGATGTAAACTTGTTGCATGGGTTATGAGTTACAAGTTTGAAAGAGAACCGTGTTTCTAAAACACATAAAACCGGGACCTTACACTATAATTACAAAGTGTGCAGAATTTTGAGTAGGGCGGTGAAGATGTGAAAAGCACAAAAGTCATGTGATTAAGGATTGTTTTCTTTTCAATTAATGTGTTGTTCTAAGAATCTTTTTAGACAGAGTACTCGAAGATTTTTTATAACTGAGAAATCGATGAAGAAATTTTGAATATTTTTCCTTATTTTTTGTTTTCCACTTTGTAACCAATACATGTCATTGCATTCTACCTTTGGTTCACTAACAACTCGAAATTTGCTTCTCCATTCGTACTTTCTGTCAAGTGCGCTTTGTGCTGCAGTTTTTGTAGGTATCAAAGTTGTATACACTTACTCTGTCAGAGCCAAATATTGACATATTTCATAGCCGAAAATACAACCCATTGAAACCTAGAAAGATTACTATTTGACAGGCTTAACCAAACATGGGTGGTATAAACACAAGATTAAACTGCACGTTTTTTGTAGTCTGTGAAATTGATCTATACCGTCTACAAATGCCTCTGTTCTGGGGTATAGGGCTGAAAGGGTCCAAGGAATGGATCTCTGTAAGCTTCTATCAAACGGACAAAAAGTTCAACTCACTTGTAGACATGGTAGCATTATAGGGGTCGCTGTCTGTAACTTCAGTGTCTTGCCGCACACTTGAAGTTTCTGAAAAATACAATTTACATTTCTAGTTTGATCTGTCTGGCGACAAATGGAGTAATATACTGAGAGATCAGACTCTAGACGTAATTCGATATCGGCGATCTCCGTATTTGCAATTTGGAGTTTTCTGTCTCACTACTGCTGTATCATTCTCTCTCTCACGTTTATTTCGCGGTGTAGATCGGAATAAAGCTATACAAAATGCACAGTTCGACTTTCGATATTTACCGCTCGCTGTGCTTAGACATAGCTTTAAACAGACTCTAACGTGTGTCAGCCTTTCCACAAGGGAAATGAAATAAATGAAGTAGCCAAAATATTCAAGACTAAACACCACTGAGATATTTGCACACTTGAAAGGTAAAGTGTTGCCGAGTGCCTAGATACGAGAATAGATACATGTACCTACAACGGCGTTGTTAGACGAAGCTTTACTGACTCTAACAGTGTTGACTTGTTTCATTGTTGACGAAATTTTTCATTTCATTAATTTCGAAATCTTGAGGTTAATTTGCTTTCTGTGTTCTGACATGATCATAAATCTTTTTTTTCCTGCCATTTATGCGTTTAATCTTCCAAGGTGACGTTTATGACAATTATTTTACGATTGATTTTGGTGTCAGTGTGTGGATATATATGAATTTCAAGTCGTCTCTTTGATGCATAAAGAAAACAAAAACGACTTTAAAGAAATCATTGAAAGAAGCAAGAATCCTCTAATTATTTGCTTTCTGTTGTATTCTTGCTGTATCTATTCCTGTTTTGAAAGACAGAGATCCTACGAAAAGGTGTTTCTCGAAATTTAAAGAAAGATCTCAGTGAATAGATTTGTAAACATCAGGATTAAATGCTTGCAGCTAGCAATAATCTTTTTTTCAGAGTCTTTTTCCATCTCATCTACTCTCTACTTTTTAACGAACATCAAACTGAGAGATTCATTCAAATTGAATGGATGTGCTGACACAGACAAAATGTGGGTCATTTCATGATCTTTTTTTTGAAAGGACAATCATTTTGAGAAAAGAGGAGAAAATACTGGAAACAACATCTTTTCCTCTGCCCGAACACCCCAGAGGAAGACATGTATTGAAAACACTGAGAATAAAAATAAAAGTTGAATGTTTCATTAATGTGTTGTGCTGACACAATTTACTACAGTAGGGTTTACTATTTTAAACATTTTTTTCCAGTTAAGTCTCAAATCAATAAAATTCAAGAAAGCAATATAAAAAAGGGATGGAACGGAAGCATGAAAACTTAAATGTTTACTCTCCAGAAACAGTCGTGAGGTATAATAACACTTGAATATTTCTAAAGCAAATGAACTTAGGACAAAATATTTAACATTCAAAAACACCAAAGAGTGACAGCGAACTAAAAGGTTTGCCTTTTGGGTTATCTAGAGGGGTTGAGCTGAAGTAATGCAATATGAAGTAAACGGTGCTGCATAGACACACAAATACCTGTCTCGGGAATGGGTTCTTTACATAATGAAACTCTGCTTTTAAGAAAGTGTCTGAGCGGTAGAGGATTCTGTACGTTAGGAAGTCGTGCTAAACCATTCCGGGTGTAATTATAGCCTGAAAAACAATTGAAACTGTCGCCATTACATTCACGACAATGGGAATTTTACGACATCTATTGGGTTCCAAATGAAATAGTGTCAAAGTTAATGGCTTTCGTGATTTACTTGCACAAAGTCGAATCGGATTATAAACGCGATAAGGTCCGCGTTAAAAGCATCTGGTTTTAATTCACAACTTGTTCAGAAACCCTTTTCAAAATAATGCCTGTAGATGTCTCGTTTTTGCAGACAAGACAATAAACAGGGAAACAAATCCTCAATCAAATTATGCAATGCTTTTCACTGCTATACAACTTGTAATGATCATGCCTACATAACAACTTAACCCTTGCAGTGCAAAACCTAGGGTTCATTGCTTATGCGGACAGCGGATTGAGATCAGACTGCATAGAATGATCTTGGATCAACACTGTCCACTACTTTGTCAACTATTCTTGGGAAAAAAAGTTCTTCTATTGCAATATCTATGTACTTTGTACAGAATCAAACTGCAATATCTATGTAGTTTGTACAGACTCAAACTGTACTATTTCATTAATTCATCACCATAAGGGTTAATTATTTCGATGAATAACAGTCTGTACCAACACATGGAAATAAAAAAAAAACATAAAACTAGGCAAAGATTACAAAGATGTATCTGTGATTTATCGATCTTACCGTAGCATTCTGGACTAAACGTGACGTCATCAATAGCTATGTCTCCATGGTCCATTATAATTTTGGTAGCTTTGAACTGGACTGCAAACCTGAAGAGTAAATAATATGTCAAAAGATTTATATTACGACCATAATCAAGACCAAAAATAAGACAGCACGAAGAGAGGATTTTCTTAGGTACATGAGGTAGGCCAATTCGTAAAATCAAATCGGCAATCTTCTCTTAATAATACGCACCAGTATCTCTTGAAATATTCTAAAAGTGATCGTCACTTCTAGGGGTCATGCACGGATCCTGCCGAGAGTGGATGGTTCTTCGGGAATCATGTATGCATATAACGAGAAAGCCAACCATGTATTATGCCGAATTTCACCGATTATACTTCTGACGCTACTGTAGATCTATAGGTCGCTTTCATACTAAAGACAACTGAAGAATCGATACGTGTTTGTGGTTATCTTGATGAAAGAGAGTACATCAATAATTGCTGAGAATGACATCATCATCAGTTCAATTATTTCTCAATGCCACAAATTTTGTTATAAGTTAATTTGTTAAAAGTCATCCGTGGAAAATCTAGATACGTCAAACTAAATTTTTAATACGGTTTAACCTTTAGCCAGTGCACCTATATATTAAATCATTGAAGTTCTTGATCAGTACTTCGGATGACACTCTGTCAAAACCAGTGGCTGCTTTCCCGCATGAATGGGTCAAAAGACTGTGAAGCGAAGAGGGAGAAATGAATCCTGTCACAATAAAAATCATTAATCCTCGAAAGAAATTGACCAAGCTGGGATTACAAGCAACTGCTCTGGTTTAAAAGTCCAATATGGCCTGCAACACGCGAAAGGGGCATTTGGACATTTGCGTAAAGTGTCGTCTCGGATCAGTCTGCGCAGTCCGCGCAGACTAATCCGAAACGACACTTTCCGTTTTCATGTAATTTTCTGCTTTGCGCAAGTCTACTGAAGAACAATATCTAATGTAGTCTTAAAGTGCCGCCTCGGATTAGCCTGCGCGGACTGCGCAGGCTGATCCGAGACGACACTTTACACAAATGTCCGAATGCCCCTTTTCGCGTGTTGCGGGCCATATGGGTCCATAAAATTCATTTTGTACAAAAACCAACTGAATTATGAGGAACTCTGGTCCTTTGAAATGCAGAAAATTTATCAACAGCAAAAGGTCTCTTCAAGTCGGTCTGCGCGGACTTCGCAGACTACCCTGCACCCATATTTTTGCAGACGCATTAAGACCCCTTTTCACAGACCATGGCTCACTTTATGTCCCCATGCTGTGCTTCAACTCCTTACGGTACAGGCTATTTTGAGACCTACCAAAAACCATTACAAAATACACATAAAAATACACATTTGAAAGAGAAAAAATATCATTCGTCAAACAATGTAAGGCATTGTTGGGAAAAAGAACCATTGCTTGCAGTTAATTCTTTTCCCATATTAACGGTAGCTGCATGGAATATTTCAGGTACACAGTAATTAACTATCTACTAGGCGACGTAACTTTAGACCTGTCAAAATGGAAAGCGTTTGGATATGACTAATTAAGTTTCATTCAAATGATAGTATTTGTCTTTGAAAGGATAGATAACTCTGTGGGAAAGGGATTAAAATGCTGGTTACCAGCATTTCATCCTTTTCCCACAATGTTTTCAAAAGTATTCTTTGTTAATGTTGGTAAAACGAGGTATTTTTGTAAATGGTTAAGCACACGTACCTCTTGAAGCTTGTGGCTAGATGTATTTCCTCATACAGCCATTTGTTACCTTGTTCATTTTGTTGTTCCCACAGTTTGAGAGGACTAGGTCTGTTGGAATTACACCAATTAACAATTTGTACTTCTAGTCTTCCTACCCGTCGACCGTACATATGATAGAAAAACCGCAACTGTCAAAAGAGTATGTTTTGTACCCATTATAAGCCTGTACGGACTACGTTTCTCACGTATGTTTTACAACTTTAGGAAGAATTGTGGGAAAACTGCAATTTTCTTTTTGCTACAGTTCTAGTTGTACATAATATAAAATACTAAAAAAAGAAAACTTTATGAAAAAAAAAGAAAGATACGACATCAACAGGATAAATGAAGTCATTGATAATTTAATTAAGTCATTGATAATTTATCCGCCGTTTCGCCATTTGGCTTCCTCATGAATATAATTCTATTTTCTTGAAGTACTAATCCTACGACACTTTACCAATTTTCAAATGCATTACACCTTAACTCAGTTTTGATTATCTACATTTTACAAGGGCGTTTAAAAAAACATCTTCACTCGTTTTCATCGAGTTTTTTAACAGTTTTTTTTCTTTACTTTATGAAACTATTATCACTCTTGTATCTTCATGTCAAATATTGCCCCTGATGGTTGCAAGGTTGCACAGATTACGGCCGATAGAAAATGCATTTCATTCCATTGCGGTTAGCCATAGACATAACAACCACAGTTTCCGGTTTAAATCGAAGACAAATTCCTACAGTTTCTTTACCCCATACACTTTATATTGTTTTTTATCTACGTTTACACAGCTGACTAGATTTTGTACGTTGTTTTAGCTGGTAATGTGCTCTATAAACGACGTATGTTTGCTACCTGTAATATTTCGATGGCAATTTCCGTTTTCGCTATGGACACAGGAGCTCAGACTGCAAAGACAGTTTGATTTCCAGTTCACTGTCTGTTTTTTATATTATTGCTTGTATTATAATCCTGTATTTCAGTCACTCTGTCTGTACAACCCCGAGTTTCTTTTCTTCAGCCCTAAAATCCTACGTTTTTCCTCACTTCTCTGTCCTGCGTCACTTTTTCACTTACACTAATTCTTTCTCAAACGACGAAATTTTAGACTCGACTAATTGGAAACCATTTGCAGAGGACCAACGAAATGTATCTCAAATGATTTCTGTATTTGACAGGGTAGAAAACATTACGGGAGAAGGAAAAAAGGTTGGTTTCTTGTAATTTCTCCTTTCCCCAAAACTTTTTCAAAAGCCGTTTCTGTTAGGGTCGTCAAGACTCGGGACTGTACAAAATTGGGTCAGAACCGTTCATTTCTAATATAGATTATAACCCTTAATTTTTTTACCATCTTTATTACAACCCTACTTGTTTTTTTACATACTTTTTCACTTTTTTCGAAAACCTGCATCTTCTATTATTATGGTTTCTTTCTTATTTCACAGCTCTGCACTTTTACTTAATTGACGATCCTGTATTTCAATTTCGCTTACTTATCAACTATGCGTTGTTCTTACTTCTGATGCAGTCCCGTGCTTCTTTCTCACTCACACTATGTACAGCAACCGGCTTTTTCTTATTTGACTTACCTTACAACCAGGCCTTACGTCTAAGTTGTTGAACACACGACTTGTAAGAACAGCATCTTCAAAGTATTTTCCCTCTCCAGATTCAAAATACATGTAATAGCCTAAAAAGTAACAAATAATATCAGTTGATGCAATGTCGATTTACAACAGACAAATCAAACAGCTTGGACAAGCACAGAAAACGCCGAAGGACAAGGATCAGTGACTTGTACAAAGGCAGTTGCACATGTTTCCACTATGTTTTCCACACTGAGGAAAAATCATACCTGCAAATATTTTTCCCGAGTGTAATTCACAATTTTTTTTTTTTTCAAGTATGGAAATGCGCTGACATTCAACTTTCCACAGTGTCTTCTCAATACTGGCAGTTCCTTGCCATTTTATTCCAGACAGAGCATGCCCATGTTATGTGACGAAAGCCCAAAGCTTACTAGATTAACAATATATCAAGAATAACCACATTTAAAATATATCGCAAAATATACAATTTTCGAAGCTCAAGAAATGAACTAAAGCCAAAAGAAAACTAACCAGATGAATTTCCATACGTGTGGTCAAACGAAGGTCCAGTGCCTTCTGTTGGGGTCGGGCCGTGATGTCTTGTCCAGTTTAAGGGTGCCCCGCGTTTAAACATCTGCCATCCGCATGAACCATCCTCAAAATTACACATCGTACCGAAGGGAAGCTGGCCTACATACAGTGAGAAGAAGTTAAGACTTGAAGAATTTGTCTTGTGATTTTATCAGCATTATGATAATAACGACAGAGATCGCCAGTTGAAAACAGTTATAAGCCATGCTCTGTAAAATGGGGACTTAATGCATCTGCATAAAGTATCGACCCAGGTCAACCTACTTAGTCTGCGTAGGCTGATCTGGGTCGAAACGTTTTGTTATTTGTCAATTTTCTGCACATCAAAAGACTGTTTTACCTCATGATTCAGTCGGTTGTTGGACAAAACGTATTTTATAGATCCATAATAATGTGATCACTTGCTTGGTATAATGCATTAGGGAGATGTAATAAAACCGTTTTGCCAGGGCGCCGCTCTGGTTTTTTTTTTTAAACAATCATGCTCGATACAGTAGTCATTGCAACTTAAGTCTTTACAAGATGATAGGTTTAAAAACAAAACGTCTTAATGAAAGCATTAGCAGTCGACAATTTAAATATGGCTTAAATAATGTGACTTATCATTGTAAGGCAACGGCTTGATAATAATTGGTCTGCAACCCCGCGAAAAGGGGTATTCGGACATTTGCGTAAAGTGTCGTCTCGGATTAGCCTGCGCAGTCCGCGGAGGCTAATCCGAGGCGGCACTTTATGACTACATTAGATTTTGTCCTACAGTAAACTTGCGCAAAACAGAAAATTACATGAGAACGGAGAGTGTCCTCTCGGATTAGTCCGCACGGACTGCGCAGGCTGATCCGGGACGACACTTCACACAAATGTCCGAAGGCCGCTTTTCGCGTGTTGCAGGCTATATATGAGCGTCGCTCTGACAAAAAGGGGGTTAAATGCATCTTCCTGATGCATTAAACCAAGCACATCATCACATAATTATGGATCCATAAACTTCATTTTGTCTAAAAATCGTCTGAATCTTAGTAGAGTGGTCCTTGGACATGCAGAAAATTTACAAAGGGCAAAATGTTTCGACACAGGTCAGCCTGCGCAGACTGCGCAGGCTGACCTGGTCGATACTTTTTGCAGATGCATTATACCTCCTTTTCATAGAGCATTGCTCAAATTTAGTTAAATAAAGGTTTGACTTACCACACAGCGTTTCTGCTTCATCCTTTCCGTTGTCACAATTCCGCTGTAGATTGCACAGCTGGTCTGGCCTTATGCAGTGTAACTCGTCACACATAAAACTGTTAGTTTCGATACATTTATGTGTCTTGTTAACTGTGGAATTAAAAGGGGAAACCGTTAATCATCAGTACTCTGATGGTAACGTGGTTTGAAACAGGGAAAATGTAGACCAAGAGCCAGATTTTCAATGTCCGTCATATACATGTACCTTGATATTTCAGAACAATGCCCTCAAAATTTCAATATTTCAGTCATGCTCTGTGAAACGGGGGCTTAATACATCTGAAAAAGGTATCGACCCATGTCAGCCTGCGTAGTCAGCGCAGGCTGACATAAGTCGATACTCTTTGCTTTCGGTCAATTTTTCTACATGTCAAAGTACCACTGTACCACCTGATTCAACTGTTTGTTCTAAAAAATGGGTTTTATGGATCCTTAATTATGTTATGAATTGCTTGGTATGATGTATCATGGAGATACATTAAGCCCCCTTTTGCAAGAGCATGTTTCATTTGTATTTTTGGACTATAAAAGAGTCCATTTTAACGTTTTAGAAGTTTACAGGTTACGTGTACCCTCTGATATCAAAAAGTTGGAAATAAAATTCAAAGCCGTCTACTTGTGATGTTACAGCCTTTATCATGTTGTTTTCACGAGTGATAAATTGCAAGAACATAAAAGTGTAAATTTCATAGTTACTGGTCTGTGCATATGTATTTTGTTTTCAAAAGTTGTGAACTGCAGGAGCAAGAAAAAGTCTCATTAAACTAGAAATGAGAGTATCAAGTTAATGGGTATTAGTTAAGATACAATAATGGTGGTCTTTTATGCAATGCACAACCTTGTAAAAACTTGTCAAAAGCATTCAACCAATTTAACTGTGTCTAATGCTATAACGCATTGAAACGAATAAGAATCATTGTATTAATCTTTAGGCTGCCAAGCGCTACTCAAGAACGTTTCTGGACAGTGTAGATCAAGATCAGACTGCACAGAACGTGCAGTCTGATCTTGGATCTACACCGTCCGATAAGGAGATATCTTTTCCCAAAAATTACATTTGAAACAGCAACATGTTGGTTTTTACCATCGGTTCGAAACTTTCATTTCATTTATGTGGTAGGATATTGGTTAAAACACTCTCACATTTTTTAAAACTTAGTTATAATGTCCACTAAATAACTAATATAACTTATATCATTCAATACATGTATATGAACCATGCTCTGGCAAAAGGGGGCTTACTGCATCTCCGTGATCCATGGTACTAAGCAAACCGTCATACACTTATGGATCCATAATAAGCACTTTTTTTAATAACCGATTTAATCATGAGGTAAACTGATCCTTATACATACAGAAAATTGACCAGTGGCGAAAAGTTTCGGCCCAGGTCAGCCTGCGCAGGCTGACCTGAGTCGATACTTTTCGCAGATGCATTAAGCCCCCTTTTCACAGAGCACGGCTCATATTGATTTATGTCATATATATGTATGCTTTGTAATCAATTTTTATGACCATTGAGCTTGTATGCTGATGTGCCAAAGAAAATTTCTGATCTGTTCTGTTCGTATTATTGATACTTTACAGGGAGGTTGTTTTTTTTTTCGTCCGCTGAGTGTTGTTTCGTAAGGCAATAACTTAACTCTGAACCAAACAACAAAATTTTAGATTTTTCCAAATTGAAAGCAATTACATATGGCAACTTAAATGTGACTGAAATTATGAAATTTGGCGGTGAAAAAGCAGAAAACCCTTTTTGGGAAAAGTAGAAAATGTTGGTTACCAGCACTTTCTCCTTTTCCCACAATGTTTTCAAAAGCATTCATTCTCAGGGTCGTTAAAACTTGGGAGTATGTGGTAAAGGGTTAATTGAAGTAAGCAAACATACGGTTCATGTGTGAGCTCTTTTTAACAACAAAGAAGTCACAATGAATGCATGACTGTATTTACTTCAGTTAAGAAGTAGCATGATTTCATTTAATACGAAGCGCTTCTATAAAAGGGTGCCACTTATGCAAATGGTAGACAGAATGCTTCAAAATTGTCATAGGGAAGCCATAAAAAAATAATAAACTTGTCACACATTTAATGCTATTTCCATTAGTCTTACTACGTCGTGTTAATCCTTCATATCAAAGCAGCAAAATATATGTAACTGTTTCTACATTCTGACTGTTCTGATGCAAAAAGTCCAAATAACATTTAATTCTTAGACAGACAGACAGAGAGACAGACAGACAGAGAGAGAGGAAATGTGGATTGAAATAAGGTAGGTAAAATGCATAACTTAACAGCAACGAGAAAATAAATTGTAACATAGTCCTATGTATAGTTTTTTTAAGAAATTCAGATTGATTAAATCTGAAATTTCAGAGAGATATATAGAGGATATTTGTTTTTTACGGAGAAAGATCGAAATTTATTTCATCGAGTGAACATCATCGGTACTATTTTCACGAATGGCGCAGTCACGAGTGAAAATATTACCGATGATGTTCACGAGACGAAATAAATTTCGATCATTCACCGAAAAAAAAACCAAATATTCTATTTATTTCATGCTTATAAACCTTTCTGGGGGGACTTAATCAAAATCCAGTACAGTTCTTTTCAGTTATTCCCCGTGGCGTACCCCCTCCGCATAGCAACGCATTACAATATTACGTCAAGCGCGAGAAATGTAAGGTAAATGACGTCATATTTCCATCTGTTTGTGAGGCACGCGCATTTTACCTAGGTAACTAGTGCGCGGGAACAACTTTTTCCGCCTTCAATTGAACAGTTAGAATATAAAAATCGGTATGTTCACTGCTCGTAACCATGAAATATCGAAAAATATTTCACCGATATTTCTCGATAACCTACCGGAAAGCATGAAATAATAACCCCTATCCTGCTAAATAACTAAAATTAAATTTCTAATGCGGTAGTAAAAACCCAAATACTGCTATTTCAAAGTACGTTTTGGGGAATAATCACTCCTTATCGGACAGTGTAGATCCAAGATCAGACTGCACGTTCTGTGCAGTCTGATCTTGATCTACACTGTCCGCAAAAGGTCAGTGAGTATCGCTTAGAAGCCTAAGGGTTAAGGTTTTCTATCAAAATATAAATACCTGTTTTTGCAACATATTATTAGCTCTTAACTCGTTATCAGACGACAAAACTTTGGACTTTTTCACTTGAAAGCATTAAGCGACAATCTAATTATGGCTCGAGTAGTGTTTTTGTTTTTCAAAGGGCAGATAACATTTACGGAAAAGGAGAAAATGCTGGTTACCAGTGATTTCTCCTTTTTTCCCACAAATTTCTTAAGATACCTAATTTCTCTGGGTCGTTGAAACTCGCAATTGTTTTTTTATGATAAGAAGGTAAATATTTAATAGATCAAACTTCAGTTATAGACATGTTCATGTATATTTATCGACTTTTACAGGTACTAACTAAAATGTAACGTACATGTATTCTTATAAAGTTCCTTATATTTCCTACAACTCTGAAACTACCTCCGTATAGAAAGGTCAATAATAGCTAGGTCCCTGTGGCAATGGTACGTGAAAATGAATAGACGCAACACAGGAACTTGCAAAGAATTGGCAAAAAAAACTCTGTATCCCCATTAAGCATAAAATAAAACATTTGACAATACATGTAACGTGTCAAAGACTGTGAGCTATTTCAGAATGTACTAATGTCAAAATCATCTTACCCGGTAGCCTCAAAGAAAAAAAATTTTTTTGCAAAATATCCGCCGGCCGGTTAGCTCAGTGATTAGCGTATCTGACTCGTGACCCGGTAATCGAGGGCTCGATAACTGCTTGAAGCAAACTTTCTATTCGGCGATTTTTCACTTCTCACCTCTGATCTGCATGTGAGGAAAGCAGTCAGTGGCTTGGAAAGAAAATTGTGTACTGGTATGAGAAAGCCAGGAAACGCATGTGTAGGTGCACTGGCCTCGTTGATATGGCCTAAGCTGTTAAAACAGCGTTAAACTCAAATAAAAAAAAAATAAACAAAAAATCAGTAAATCTGTTACTATTCGGGATTTCATTACGAGAAGGATTCATTTCAGAGAAAATAAACTATACTAATTACCCTTTGGGAGTGTTTTAAGAGCGGTGGTCCCGAGATTCCCAAAGAGATCCGCATGTCCTCTCAGTTCTGCTGCACAAAAGCATATTTTCAGCATGACTAATTTTAGAAGTCTTTGTCATCATCATATTGTAGGCTTTGCCTTTACCTTACTAGCAATATGAAATCAGAAATTATCCGAGAAAAAAAAGATGAACGTATCAAAATAAAACTACATGTAATACTTTTACAGCAAACATCGTTTAAAGAACATTTTGCCTAGTTCGGATACAATCTGACTTAACCGTTATCCTGCTAAATAAGTGAAATGAACCTTTCATGCCGATAGTGAAGACTCAAATTTTGCTATTTCAATGGTAATTTTTTTTCCCGTTAATTATCGGACAAAGTAGATCAACGACCCTACTGCACGTTCTGTGCAGTCTGATCTTGATCTACACTATCCGCAAAAGGTGAAAAAGTGAGTCGCGCTTGGCAGCCTAAGGTTTAAGTATCTCTATCTTAAGAGTCTAAGTGTTTCTTTATAGCGTGTCTGCATGGAAGAAAGGCCATTGACAATTTGAAATTTGAAGGAAAGATAATTACCGTTAATATCTGAAACACACAGGCTTGTTCCCCTGGGAGTCCGGGGAATTAGGAAAACTGTACACAAAAACTATCTTTTTCTTCTGGATAATTGGTAATCAAATGCCTGACAAAATATGAGTCGACACCAGGGATTTTAATTCGCCGTTTCCTTTTTTTGGGGAAGGTTTGAATCTTTGAAGATTATTTTATGAATCTTTGAAGATTACTTTAAGAATCTTTGAAGATTACTTTATGAATCTTTGAAGATTACTTTATGAATCATTGAAGATTACTTTATGAATCTTTGAAGATTACTTTATGAATCATTGAAGATTACTTTATGAATCTTTGAAGATTACTTTATGAATCATTGAAGATTACTTTATGAATCATTGAAGATTACTTTATGAATCATTGAAGATTACTTTATGAATCTTTGAAGATTACTTTATGAATCATTGAAGATTACTTTATGAATCTTTGAAGATTACTTTATGAATCTTTGAAGATTACTTTATGAATCATTGAAGATTACTTTATGAATCTTTGAAGATTACTTTATGAATCATTGAAGATTACTTTATGAATCTTTGAAGATTACTTTATGAATCTTTGAAGATTACTTTATGAATCTTTGAAGATTACTTTATGAATCATTGAAGATTACTTTATGAATCATTGAAGATTACTTTATGAATCTTTGAAGATTACTTTATGAATCATTGAAGATTACTTTATGAATCATTGAAGATTACTTTATGAATCTTTGAAGATTACTTTATGAATCACTGAAGATTACTTTATGAATCATTGAAGATTACTTTATGAATCTTTGAAGATTACTTTATGAATCACTGAAGATTACTTTATGAATCACTGAAGATTACTTTATGAATCTTTGAAGATTACTTTATGAATCTTTGAAGATTACTTTATGAATCTTTGAAGATTACTTTATGAATCATTGAAGATTACTTTATGAATCATTGAAGATTACTTTATGAATCTTTGAAGATTACTTTATGAATCTTTGAAGATTACTTTATGAATCTTTGAAGATTACTTTATGAATCACTGAAGATTACTTTATGAATCTTTGAAGATTACTTTATGAATCTTTGAAGATTACTTTATGAATCACTGAAGATTACTTTATGAATCTTTGAAGATTACTTTATGAATCTTTGAAGATTACTTTATGAATCTTTGAAGATTACTTTATGAATCACTGAAGATTACTTTATGAATCTTTGAAGATTACTTTATGAATCTTTGAAGATTACTTTATGAATCTTTGAAGATTACTTTATGAATCTTTGAAGATTACTTTATGAATCACTGAAGATTACTTTATGAATCATTGAAGATTACTTTATGAATCTTTGAAGATTACTTTATGAATCTTTGAAGATTACTTTATGAATCTTTGAAGATTACTTTATGAATCTTTGAAGATTACTTTATGAATCTTTGAAGATTACTTTATGAATCTTTGAAGATTACTTTATGAATCACTGAAGATTACTTTATGAATCATTGAAGATTACTTTATGAATCTTTGAAGATTACTTTATGAATCTTTGAAGATTACTTTATGAATCTTTGAAGATTACTTTATGAATCTTTGAAGATTACTTTATGAATCTTTGAAGATTACTTTATGAATCTTTGAAGATTACTTTATGAATCTTTGAAGATTACTTTATGAATCTTTGAAGATTACTTTATGAATCTTTGAAGATTACTTTATGAATCTTTGAAGATTACTTAGAAAAAAAAAATCATGTTAACCATCATCCTGCTTATTAACTTAAAAGAAACGATCTAACCGATAGTAAAAAGAAACCTGAATTTGGTTATTACAAAGTTATTTTTTGGGGGGGAGAAAATATCTTCTTATCTAACAGTGTAGATTCGAGATCAGACTGCACGTTCTGTGCAGTCTGATCTTGATCTACACTGTCTGCAAAAGGCCATTGAGTCGAGCATAGCAGCCCAAGGGTTAATCCATAGTCTGTGAGGTGCGACTCAGTGCACTTGCGCTGACAGTGTAGATCCTACATTAGACTGTACTTCAGTGCAATCTGGCCTTGGTCTACATTGTCCGATAAGGTTAGATTTTACCCAAAAAAGAAACTATGTAACTACGAAACCTAAACCGTTAGAGCGCTGTATAAATTGTATGAATTTTTTGTTAGTCAGGAAAGAAAAACATTTCAATGAAAAGGGTTTTTTTTTTTGCCAGAGTATTTCAAATAATATGAAGTGTGATTTCAGGATAAAAATTTTGTGCTGTCTGATCTTCATCTACTCTGATCGATGAAAAATAAAATCTGATCTCGACCTTATATGTCCGTGTCAATACATGTATTTGGGATTTTATCATTGATTGGTCATTTTCATTTACTCTATATAAAAGTCTAACTCTTAACAAAATTACAAACTTGTCCAAATTCCTGGCATTTGCAGATAACAAATCAAATGTTACTAAAACATTTAGATTTCTCTAGGACTGAGAAGAAAGCAATGTGGGAAAACAAAAAAAAATGCTGGTTACCAGCATTTCCTCCTTTTTCGACACTGTTCATAAAAGCCTTTTTCTGAGGGTCGATAAAACTCGAGACTGTGTGTTAAAGTAGTTAAGAGTTAAGAACACGGTTACCTTGGCTAAAGTTGCCATTGTCCGCACAGTTAATAACAAGAGCAATGTTGTCAATAGCCAGGTACCCCTCCTCATCGCCAAGAACGATGTCAATGACTATTCTGAACTTCTCGTCGAGGTAATTAAACTTGGTAGACAGCCTGTCCCACCTGAAATATGCATAAAATACAGCTATGACAACCCGTTTACGTCAAAACCAAACTGTTCATCCCTAAGTGAGAGTGGCAGAGAACATTCGGGTTTTTTTTTCATCGTTGTGAGTGGCAGTTTTTATCAGAGTTGTCAGCATTCAAGTTTGTTGGTGACATTAAATCCTTGGACCCACTCTGTAATATTGATAATGACTCTGAATCAACACTAAATTAACCCATTCCATGTTTTTTACGACCCTGAGGACGGCGGCTTTTGAAAACAATGTTTTTTTCTTTTCCCACAAAGTTTCCTACTGTTCCAATAACAGATGCCGTTGTTTATGCCACTTTTTTTTCGTATGCAAATTGTACCGGTCTAGAACTTTGTTTAGGGTAAAGGGTAAAGCACTGAGGCTATTTCATTTTCATTGTGTATTCACAAACAGTCAAACGAGTTTCAAGACAGAACTTGTGATAGTAATTTCTATCATTTTTTATCTTAATGGATAAATTAATTTACTGTATGAAAGTATGAAAATTGTGACAAAATATATTCGATTCTTTACGGTATGCTGGGAGAGAGGTCATTAGCTATGACATTCCGATTAAATCTAATAACTGAGTGATCACGGCGACAGTCAACTTGTTCATGTGTTTCCTTAATTAAGCTTTTTTTACTAACATTAGGTGACTTACCGAATAGAATGCAGGTAGCGGATGTACCTTCTTAATGTTCAAAAACTGATATGATGAAACACCACATCAAGCTATCTCACCATGACATTCATAAAAGAAAACACTTCTGCACCAAATGCAGACGATAAGATATAATGACATTACGTAAACCAATAAAAAATGGCGACATATGGCTATCATTAGGAGGGATCTGTTATCAAGTTTTTCATCGTTGAACATTTAAAATCTTAGCTCATTAGTTCCATAGTGTATCGCTATTATTGCAAAAGTCTATAGAAGAAAGGTTTGCCATTCGTTTCCCATTTATCAAAATACACAAAGTAAAGGCAACAAAGACTGAAAAGATCGAATAGTAAACACATCTGCGTATAACAAATTCATATTGCAGTCATATTGCACAAATTGTGCAGTCCTATTCTGTAAAATACACGTTCTCTACTTTCATGGCGCCATCACACTAGGACCTGTATTCACCAAACATTCTTAGTTTCATTCGAAATCTTATTCTAGATTTAGAAAGTAACGCAACTTCTGATTAGCTACACCATTTGGTTTAGCCAGTTAGAAATTTTGTTTCTCTCAAATGTAGGAAATTCTTGAGAATAAGACTAAGACCTTTCTTAAAATGTTTTAGAAATGCACTGTTTCGCTCACAAAATAATTATTGCAATTGTTGCGGTATTTCGACCAAACTGCTACGTTATACATGTATAATGTGTAACATAGAACAAAGGCTAGGTTGTATGCCCTACCGGTCTACTTTATGCTAGATATTAATCAGTGGTCAGCTTTAAACCCTTGGGGCGTCGACTTCGCTTAACGGACATTTTCAAATGAGAAACAATACCAATAATTGCAATTTTACTGTTTGTTTTACCCGTTATGTGTTTAGAAAATTGACAGTGTGCATAAAAGATCCGATTGCACGTTTTACAGAGTCAAATGCGCTCCAAGGGTAAACGTTCTGAAGTTGTCCATCAGTGATATTTCATTATCACGGTTATTATTACACCCTATCCCCATAGCAGTCAATTTATACACGACAGACTTTTAATACACTTCCAGTTACTTGTTACGTTCATGCTCGGTAAAATAGCTTTTTGTAAAAACAAACCAATCAACATTTGAAGTCTTTACTGAAACTAATTCTTAACATCCCTACCCCCTTCCCCCCCCAAAAAAAGGAAAAAACAAAACAAGAAAAAACAAAAAAAAAAAACCGCAGACTGTCCCAAGAACTAGAACACAAGAACACGACACTCACTAAGTCAAAGTATTCCCATGGGTACGTATGAAAACTTAAGTGTAAGTCTATGCTATAATAACTTTATATTGGTATTATATAGTAGGCTACCAACTGTAGCTCCATGAAGACAACTATCATAGTTTAGTACCATCCAGAAAGTAACAACCTTACAATGTCAACTATATAACTACATTTTATTTTACCGCTATTCTTCAAATTCATAATCTTGCACATTGATTGTCCTTTCATATATTTCTTTGTGATCTGTTGGTTAAATTACAGCTCTTGAAGCCAGAAACAAGTATCAATTTTCTGTCAGTTAGCCATACGTACTCCGACAAACATACACCAAGCAGAAAGCGTAACCATGTTCAACTTTGAATGAAACGACTGTCAGCAGCGCTTTTCACAAACTAATTTGCGTCATGTCCTCTATCTAGCTGTAAGAGTAATTCGAACTGCGTTTGTATCTTGCGCAAAAATCTGGTTCTGATAAAAGGTGGTCGCAGGCACATTGCCATGATAGCACAGTTCGGTATTTTCGTAAAGCTGAAAAGAATGGAGCAGAAGTAAGATGGAAAAGTTATTACGTTGTTGGTAGGTTGTCTGAAAACCCACAAATTTTGCTGTGTAATGATGGAAGAATATTTGTTTGCAACATACTCACAAAGTTGATAATAATGGCTTGCAACACGTGAAAAGGGACATTCGGACATTTGCGTAAAGTGTCGTCTCGGATCAGCCTGCGCAGTCCGCGCAGGCTAATCCGAGACGGCACTTTACGACTACATTAGATTTTGTGCTACAGTAGACTTGCACAAAACAGAAAATTACATAAAAACGGAAAGTGTTGTCTTCGATTAGCCTACGCGGACTGCGCAGGCTGATCCGAGACGACACCTTACGCAAATGTCCGAATGCCCCTTTTCGCGTGTTGCAGGCCAATAATGATTCCTATGAATCGTACAGAATTTAAACCTGCAATTCATCAACTTTTTCACTTAACTATAGTTACGATAGGAGTGGATCAAATGTTCTACTATGCGCTTTGATTACACAAAATATCTCAATAGATGCGCAATTTAAGCGACTATGGCAAAGTACACCAAAATCTGTCATTCGATTTAAAAACTTTGGCATGGGTAGGAGCGTATGAGAATCCCTAAAAGTGCAGCCATTAAAACGAGACATTCTGACAGAAGTGTTAGACCTGATCGGGTTATGCGATATTTCCTTCAGCCGGTTTGATTCAGCTGTAAATACCGATGTTGTCAAAGACTATCAACCCTCTACCAAACAATGTCGTGTTTTTACGGCCCTTAAAATTTATGATTTTGAAACATTGTGGGAAGATCAGAAAATGCTGGTTACAAACGCATTTTCCTTTTCTGACAATGCTTTCGACTCTTTCAAAAACAAACTCTTTCATGCGATCAGTGTTTAATTTCTCGTCAGCAGATAGTGCCAACGCCAGTCCAAAATACGGTCATGAGGTAAGATGTTAACGGCCAGAGTGTAATTCAGTTTATGAAGTTTGACAACATATGAGATACTATTATATCTTCTGTGTTATGCCAGCATGTTCATCTTGTTCTGTTCGCAAATTTACCAAGTCCGTCGTCAACATGACCATCTATACACAGCAAGGGAGATCTAATTCCTTTTAGCGCTGAATCCGGATTACATTGCATGCCCGGACAGTACAGATCAAGATCAGACTGCACAGAACGTGCAGTCCGATCTTGCATCTACACTGTCAGATTCTTTGCTAGATATTCTGACAAAATATACAATATCTGCATCTTTTGTGCTGACCGAGAATCTTCAGTTCGTTTATTTGGCACCATAATCGTTATGTAATATCTAAGGCTTGGTAGTATGTATGAACTACTTTTTTCAGATGTCAATATTGCATTAGAATGCCTGTATTGAAACGTAGACAGGATATTGAACAATCTACAAAATTAATGACAACATAATTTCTTGTCAGGATTTTTTTGTTAGTTGCGGGATGACTGTGTGGCATTTTTTTAAGGTAACATGCAAGCAGATAGCAGAAGGCATTTTATTCTGCTCTGTTCGCCTCACAAACATAGCAAAAAATTGTTAATTCCTTCTATTAACAAAGAATTATATTTTCCACTTTGCGCCATTTGTCCATCTGATTTAAAGTACAATGTAATAGTAGTCAACAGAAGCAGGCAGTGTTTACGATAGCATTATTTGAAGAGCTATAGAAATGATTAGGATTATCGATTACAGAAGAGCGTAAACTTAAATCAGACTGTATAAATGTTCAGAATGATTTTTGTTCACTTAATTCACAAATGACGTAAACGGTATGTCTTAATTGTCAAAAAAGAAAATGCTCAAAAAACAAACAAGATACGGTCATTTACTTCAACACAGTGTAACTCTTGTCATATTGTCTATCCCATTAACGAACCTGTTTTGACGGCGTCAGGGAAATAGGAAGGTGATAATGGTTTAAGTCCACATTATGGCCATAAATATTAAATTTGTCGTCTGCCCGCATAACCAGACTGATTTATGGGTATTTTTTACCAAGACAACTTTTGTCTCAAAAGCAGTCCAGGCCGGAATCTTACAGTGATTGTCATGGAGATAAATGATACAGCGGTCGCCTAGGAAAATGAATTATTTGTCGTTCGGATTTCAAGCTAAGCTTATCTCTTTCAAGAGACCAGACCGATTTGTCATAGTCTAAGTTTTCATGCACGCTGATTCTGGCAAGAGGACAATGGAGCTAACAGTATTACGTAAACACTGAAGCGATTTTTAGGGACACCTAGAAGCAACAGGGAGACCTAAGATTGCAAACGAAAGCAATACGCACAAGTTTATACACCTTACAAGTACCAAATAGTGTAAGGTAGCCTGGCGTTTTATTGTTTACGCTTATTCTCAACTGTCGCCTCGTATATTAACATGTTGGATCGACTGTACCAAAGGACATATTCTATTTCATACATATTGATGGCTTTTAACTCTACTATACCAAAGTATACATTTTATTTCACACTTATAACTCTATGGTATCAGGCCTTTTTTTATATCATACCTACTTGACTTAATTCTACAGAACCAGGGGACATAATATAATTATTTTATTTCATACCTTTATGACCTTTGCTCTCTCTCTCTCTCTCTCTCTCTCTCTCTCTCTCTCTCTCTCTCTCTCTCTCTCTCTCTCTCTCTCTCTCTCTCTCTCTCTCTCTCTCTGTTTGCAATACAAAGGCAACAATGCCAATTTCATTCACATTTTCAACTTATATAAAGCTCATTATCGGCAAGTATACTTAGGTCAGTAAATGACCAGTTTTTTAGGACATGTGTAAATTTCCACAGTTACGACAATTGAATTAGTTTGAGTTGAAAGACTGATGCTAAATGTCTAAGTTTTCCGTTCAACGAATAAATTATGCTCTCAGACTTGGCCAAGGGTAACGTTAAATCTCTGTCAGTATAACAAATGAGTTCGCCTGTGCTATTGTTTCATTTTATTGCCGCCGGCTTTTTCTAAATTATTGAACACTTGAAAGGAATTACAATATTTCAATATAAATTTAAAAAAAACACCTAAACAAATTGTAAATACAGAAAAGCAGCAGAACTGAAGTTTGCTATGCCGCTGACAAAAATCCACGGAACAAAGATTGATGTTCACGGCTTATATCCAAATATCACACCATTATGTTGTCTGTTACTTAGCAAAATCAATTTTAGACTTCCTGATTAGTCTATCATCCTGTGATATATATCATCGTTCCTTGGGAAAAAAGCAGCATATACAATACCTTATAATCCTTGGGCTCTAGATTTGTTGTGTACAGATGGCTGAAAGGTTTGTTTTTTTTTCAACCAGAAAAAAGTACAAGTCGTTGAAAAACTAAGCTTGGTATAATAGAAACATTTAAAAGCTTTTTAACATCTGAAAGTTAGGTCGTAGGAATCGCTATCAGCTCTGATGTCGGTCCTCTTCGATCGGTTAATTACCTGATTTCACTTGGAATTTACTACTACAATTAACATCGTTTTAAATCTTCCAATCAAACTAAGGGGGATTTTAACTACAAGATATGTCTAAGATAACATTTTATCCAAAGCATGGATCTGTATGGTTGTATAAAAAAAAAAAAAAACGTTAACAGGCCAGGATAAATATGAAAATATATAAGAACATAGGCCCTGTGTTGTAACAAGGGATCATTTCTGGCATGTTAATTAAAGGCATAATGTGCGGTATTCTTTCATAGAAACTAATCGAAACAACACAGACCGTGACAACTAACAGACATTATGTAAGCAGGTTGTATTCTATATTTTAGAAGATGAAGAAATGCTTTTCAATATCTGTCTAAATTTAAGTTAACGTGTTGTTGTTTATTAGTGGCGCTCTCTCTGTTTCCCAAAGTAATGAAGTTTGAAGAGACACAGATATCTAAATTCCCTGTTGCGGACATCAATTAAGGTTAAACATCAAGTTTTACTTGGTATTTGGCAAGTTTTCCGTCTTCATTACGTGTCCATGCAGCTATTAATGTTAAATTAGAAGTCAGTCAAATTGATTTTTTTTCTAATTTTTGGCCAGCTTAAGTAGCTCAAAATTCTTAGGGGTCGTTGATCAAATGGCGAAAGATATCTTTAAAAGGTTCGGTCGATCAATATGTTTTAAAAATTATTTGCTAAAGCATTTAATTGGCTCGTTTCATTCATAATGAAATAATTATGTTAAACAAACTCTCTCCCCTTTTCCGTCCATAAATTGAGTATCTAAAATGACAATAGAGTCACTATAGAAAGTATTGATGTAAGGAGCAGTATGTTTCTGAAGAAAAAAACAAACAAGAATATAAGCATTGCAGTATTGCGTTTGTATAAAAGACAATATTGAAAAAAAGAACTCACAAATATCACAAAACCTATCTCACTATACCAAAACTTATTCATCTTATTACTTCTTGATGTTGGTTGTGTTTTCCCCCTTCCAAAATGATGACTGATCGCAGACACTAACTCTCTGTATCTTTGCTTCGTTGGGTCTTTTGACCTTAACCAATGCATCAAAAGCAACAAATGACACGAAACTATAGTTGGGGATTATGATCAATTCTAACATGACACGTGATTTCGGCTCTATAAACGCAGTGCAACGAAAGCGTGGTAAAATCTACGTTATTCTATGTAGAGTGACGTCATTCTGTATAAAGTAAGTTATTCAATGGAAGAAATCTGCGTCCGCGTTTTTACTCGGTGTATGAACTTGTTTTCCTTTGATTCAGAGTTGCTCATGTTAGAATCGAAATAATCTTCTTTCTATCGTGGTTTATCGTTCAATAAACCATGTTGTGAGTTATGAGGCGCAATAAATAACCCACTCGGCTTTCGCCCTCGTGGATTATTTATTGTGCCTCATAACTCACAACTGTGGTTTATTGAACGATAAACCACGATAGAAAGATTATTTCTTAAGTAGAATTTGACTATTGTTCTTTTTCTGCTAAAGTATAGACAATCCTCACAGAATAAAGAATAATGAAGATGTATACATTTACTTTATCATCTAATGTGTTGCTCCCCAGAGATAACACGAAAAGGCAATATAGAGATCGTCCTTGTCATTGTTAGGCAATTTACTCAATATTCTCATATTATGGGATTATATACAGTAAATGGATTGTACAACATCTGAAAAGGCGGGATCGCCATTATAACTGTATTTTCCCCCGTTTTTTTTAAATTGATATGTATCTCTATCTATCCTTGAACAATTATTTGCACTACAAATTAAGCTCGGTACTCAACCCATAAATATGAGCTATTCTCTGTGAATAGGGGGCTAAATGCATGTGCAAAAAGTATCGACCCAGATCAGCTTGCGCAGTCCGCGCAGGCTGACTTGGACCGAAACTTTTTGTTATCGGTCAATTTTCCGCAGTCTACCTCCAGATTTATTTGGTTGTCTGACAAAATGGATTTTATGAATCCGTAATTATTCAATGACTCGCTTGGTATAATGTGTCACGGAGATGTATTAAACCCCTTTTCCTCAGAGCACGGCTAATATATATGGCTTGCAACACGCGAAAAAGGGCATTCGGACATTTGCGTAAAGTGTCGTCTCGGATCAGCCTGCGCAGTCCGCGCAGGCTGATCCGAGACGGCACTTTACGACTACATTAGATTTTGTGCTACAGTAGACTTGTGCAAAACAGAAAATTTCATAAAAACGGAAAGTGCCGTCTCGGATTAGCCTGCGCGGACTGCGCAGGCTGATCCGAGACGACACTTTACGCAAATGTCCGAATGCCCCTTTTCACGTGTTGCAGGCCATATCATGACCTCAGGTGGCCTTTACGAAGATCAGGAGGCACTCACGCCCTCATTAATTCCTAATATCAGACACAGGCATTCCAATACACCTCCATTTCCTTGTTAAAGCAGGATAATGATACGTGATTAAGCCTTCTCATCTATTAATCTCAATTGACAACTAAAAATCAAGATAAGGATGGAAACCATTGGTGGAGAATATTTTCGTTTGTCAGCCACATCTTTCAGACCTACAAAATAATGGTTACACAGCGAGGCAATTACTAAATAAATAAAGTGTTCTGTTGTTATTTGAAAAGCACGAAATACGTTTCCATTATAAGATGAGATCGGCTGTTTGAGACAAAACTGATCGAGCTATTATTTAGATACAAAAGTAAAAATTATTTTACAGATGGAATCAATTTGAATACTTCTGCGGAATACTTTGAGAAACTAATCGACAATAATAGTCGGTTATTGGGAGGTAATAATGACATGGCGAACGATGGTGTAGTGGAAAATAACAGAAACGACCGTTTTATTGAATTATTCAATAAAGCGTT
Organism: Hippopus hippopus; assembly: GCA_946811185.2. Taxonomy (NCBI): domain Eukaryota; kingdom Metazoa; phylum Mollusca; class Bivalvia; order Cardiida; family Cardiidae; genus Hippopus; species Hippopus hippopus. The sequence continues at coordinate 46,207,252 of OX328097.1, forward strand.
CGAATTGAATGAAAATAAAGCGCACACTATCGCCCCTTAAATGTTACAAGCGTCCGAGATTTGATACAATAAATGAGGATTTCTATTTAGAATAAAAGATTGTTTAGTAAATATGGGCCCTGGTTTGACGGCGCAAGAAGACAAAAGAATGTGAGATTCGAGATAAAATTATCGGGATAGTTTCTCGATACATATAAGTACAAAATTCACCATTTGGATGAACTCTGTAGTTTTTTTGCTTTACAAGATGGCAGTAAGTTCGAATTATTTACAATAGCAGCTTCATTGGTAAATTTTGACCACACATAAAACAAACTGGAGTCTGTTAACACAAAGATGACTCAAAATGCCTCTTACGAACAGCATTAAAACTATTCAGGGAAAGGAGTTTTCATAAGGTTGGAGTAGATGCTCCGAAACCGTATTTAATTACAGATACCGTGAATGTCAGTTGTGGACACGAACGCAGACAAAAATCGTGATAAGAGTTCGAATTATTGCAATATTTGTATCGTGAAACTATTCTCATATAGATAATATTTCCAGGAAATTTTGTTTTATCGCAAAAGTTTTCTTAAATTATCGCAATAGTTATCTCGTGGCAGAAATATGCCACTATAATAAAAACTGACCAATCTAGTTTAGTGAGATACATCTTTAAGCAACATTATTTAACAAATATCCTAAACAACGATAAGACATAGACGAATAAAATCGAAACAAAACTGAACTCTAAACGGTTTTCAGATTTATGAGTTAATTCTTCCAGATTTATCACTATACCGCAAGGATTAACATTAGGGATCAATGATCAGTATGTACAAGATTAGAATAAAAAATACAAGTAAACCCAGATTGGATTCTTATGAATTATTCTAGACAGACTTCGTATATATTTTGGTCACAAATAAGCGGAAGAAACTCATATCGGCTTTTAGAATTACCTACTATTTATGACATTTTTAGCGATTCATTACAGTTAATCGGCAAATACCAAGTTTGATTGTGGAAAGAAGAATATGTATTTGAGTGATGTTTGTATTTCAATCACTCTTTTTTATTAATATTGTACACGTAGCTTATGCTGTGAACTTGCAAAGACCCATGTAGAACGTTTGATTGTGAACCGGTGATGTACTTCGAAACAGGCTTATGGTGATAAGTTTCAGCTACTTTTAGCTCTACTGGCTGAAAGCCAGCAAAGCTTATGTCATGGTGAGGTTTCCGTCGTTTGTCCGTCCGTCTGTCTGTCTATCTGTCCGATAATCTTTTCTTGTTTACGCGATAAAGTCTGCATTTGTGGTCGGATTTTCGTGAAAATTGCATAGTTTGTTTATCTCATCAATAGTTTGAACCCTATTGATTTTGAGAAAAATCTGACGATTAGTATGGGAAAAGTAGCCATTTAAAGTTGAAAATTTCCATTTTTCGTTTAGACAATGAAGTCCGCATTTTTTATCCAATTCTTTTGAAACCTACAAAGATTATTTGGTTCATCAAGGGATTGTACTCTACTAAAAGTGAAGAAAATCTAGTAATCAGTTTAGGAAAAGCAGCCATTTGATGACTTAGTATTGTTTACTCAACAAAGTCCACATTATTAGTCACATTTCTTTGAAATTTACTAGAAATGTTTAATACAAAGCGCGCAGAAACCGGATCAAATTTGGCTGGATTTCAAACAACTGATTTTGAGAAATTGTATTTCAATTCTTTTACTATTTGTTCAATTCACCATGCCTACCAAGGCTGTCTTAGTGGGCACAAGCCCAGTTGCAAGAACACCACAACCATCACTGTGATTTCAGGCCCTCAAGGGCCTCTAGTTTCATAATTGCGAGGGGTTTTGGCCAAAGTTGAACATCAAAAGTGCCAAGTGTCCAGCTATTCCTGTGCAGCCATTAATTTCAAATAATGAGAGGGTGCTTGAAAAAGACCGACCTTTTACCTACATCGGCTGTATTATCATGAGTGCACTGAAAAGAAATGGCTAAATGTAAAGAAAATCTCAAGTTACTTGTTCCCAGAACCTTCTGTGTACACCAACCTCAAAAACGAATGCCTGACGGCTCAAAATCACCGTATAGAAAAGCGCATTATCGGTCGGTTATTGCGTCGAATATATGTTACCGTGTAGAATGACACTTAAAATGAAATAAAGCGAATTTATGCATGCATTTTACACACTATAATCGGTTGTAACGTGTAGCTAATGAATGACGTTCGCATTTCCAAGGAATGTCTATGTGGTCATTTTAAAGCAGGATACCAGTCTTTATGTTGCTAAGCATTGGATACATTAACCTATCCAAAACTGTCTCTGCTGACAATACAAAACAGGGTCTGGTAGCACTTAGGGATTCCGTATATTGTTTGACAGTGTATCTTTATCTTGATATCTTAAACCTTCTTGTTTAAAATGGGAAAAGAGAAAACGAAAAGTTAAAGGCACATATGAAGTATGCCAATGTCAAAATTATGAATAAATATGGAACGCATCATCCTTATAAAGTGACTAGGTTTATTCGATAACATTACAAAAACTATCATTTTCTTTGTATTCCACAATAACGAAACAAAGATTGAAAATTAGCTAACAAGAAACGTACTGATGATTCACAAAAAAAAAAAACCAGCTTCGCAGTAATAGACCATATAGAGCCATTAAACGTAATAAAAAGATACTGTAGGAAAAAAACAAAATAGAGGCCGTAAACAGTCGTAATCGTTGTACGAAACAAGCAACAGGAAGAAGTATAATTTAGTGACGGCCACTCGTCATCCTGTTTCATAAAAAAGTTGACACTACGCACGTCATCCTATGGTTCTTGTTGTAATACTTTAGGGAGCATTTATATTTCAAGTTTTATTTCTGTAATAATTACATGTTACTGTAAATGACACTTTCGTCTGGTTTGAACAATTGCTTTCCCCACGATCGTGGCATGATTGATAAATGCACGTCCGTTCTAAATCAGTATAACTTTTATAATCACCTCAAGTGACCAAATGTACCCCCAAGTTTTTACAACATATATCTGCTAGAAATACGGCAAACCACTTATTTCATCACTTACAATTAAACTAATTTATTTTTACCCAAACATGTATTATACATGTATGTGTTAATTAACTCTTTACCAAACAACAAAAAAAAAAGATTCGTCTATTTTGAAAACATTTGCTGTCGACAAATAAAACGTTGCTTCAGTGATGAGATTTGTCTTTGAAAGGGTAGAAAACACCCAAGGAAAAAGAGAAAAGTTTTCAAGTCTCCTTCTTCAAGGTCGTTAAAGAACGGGGTTGTGTGTTAAAGGGTTAAATTGTAAATCCTTTTCTTCTTGTTATATACCGACAAAATGTCTTAAAAACTTATGCCTCTAAGGATAGTAAGTATAGATGTTGCCAACAGTAAGCTACTCACAATTTATTTTTATTTGAAATGCTTTGACCGAACATGGAATTACGAACATATTTGCGCTATTTTTACTTCTCGATTTCTCATAAATATGGCATTATTTTAAGTATTTTTTCTTGTTACGTTGCCGATTTAGTTCGAATTGATAAGAAGGTTGGGAAAAAAAGTTGGGATGATCAACATATGGCGAAATATCAGCTAGAATAAAACTGAAATAAACTCTCTTACTCCATCTGAATTAACTTTTATCGAAATTATATCTATTCATCTGAAATAGCAGAGAAACATGAAAAGACTGTTAAAATTTATTCATCTATTTATTTTATTTGTGAATTAATCTAACAACTTTATGTCTGTATATCTGATTATTTTCCACGTATGTATTGAATTGATTTGTATTGTCTGACAATGAGCTGTATGCATTAAGTCGAAAATAAAATGTTGTTATGTTATGTATTGGACGCCATTTTCTGGCTTGTTTGTCGGGCGTAGCAACCAAATACCGCGTTGCTAAGGTGGGCGTGCCACACTCGCGTTTACAGAAAGGTCAATTACGAACTCAGTAAATGTGAGTAAACTGGACATTAATAAGCGACTGCAAATACCTAATGCTAATGTCTTTGATACCGCTTTGTTAATTAACTCTTTGATCAGTGCACGTACTTCTTTAACCATAATAGTTATTCGATTCCAACACTAACTTTATCGATAGGCCTATATACGAGTATATCCACCATTGTTTCGTAAAACTGCGATTGAAGAGTGATAGTAATGTTTGTATCAATATTTTTAAAAGACGCCTCCCAGTAAAAAGTGTACAGAAAACTGTTGTGTTCTTTTTATTTTAGGGGATCAATGTATCGAATTTGAACTCTCAGTTTAATTGCTTTACATATCGTTATTGTTATTACAGTATATTTTTCAGGAGTGGTCCAGAGTTAACGACCCCGCGTTTTTCTTTTCTTTTTTTATTAGCAGTACTTTCTAATTACAGTGCATATGATTCGCAGCTTTACATAAGATGCTTCCAAAAATTACATCGGGTGTTAGGAAAGCAGTGTTCAAAAGCCGTCACGTAACGCATTACAAAACGACGTTGTCAACATTAAGTCTTCTGTGTGTGCAGGAAGTTATGTAATTGTCGACCCGAAAACCCATCAACACTTTTAAAAGTCTGGCAGCGTATATTTGGCATTTCTTGTCAAAGCTGCTAAATATATCAATTTTTAAGCTGTTTACATTTATCTTTCTTTAGGGAAAACAATGCATTGAAATAAAGGGAGTCCAGGCGTCCTAATATGAACTTTACCTTAATGAACCAGACAAACAAAGAGAATCTTATCCTTATCGTTGATATTTTATGTCGGTCTGGCGTTTTCTAAAGCGTATTCGATTGATTGATTAAGCGTACTCTATTCAGAATAACAAAATTCGCATCAAGTCTTAATCACTTTCGCCGCGTATATACTTTTTTACATGGTCGATGCCACCGATGACATTATGCGGTGTAATGAAAATTCGCCTTGATAAACCAAATAACGAAGCCGATTGCCCATGAAAATGATCATGCACTTGAATTGGTGGTTCACCACTTAATGTGGGATCGAGTGACAAATGTTTTTGCATGTACATCGAATACTACTTCAAACCTAAAACATATTCCTTAATTTAAAACCAACCGTACCGTATTTGGTATAATTACTATCAAATTAAATAAATTTTAATGAATTGCAAGGTCTGTGATTTTAAGCACTGTATCTGAAAGCTTTACAGTTTTCAGCATAAGAGTAATCATTAAGAGATGCTCAGTACCGTCAGCGCTTGATTATCAATTTTATCCTTTGAGAGGAATCTATTGTGCCTAAACAGGTAGTACCTCATCATAGCAATAACTACAGTCTTTCATATGTTATATGAAAAATAAAGTTTAAGAGATACTGTATTCAGTAAAAATGAGAATTTCGTTCAGACAATTCCTGAATATGCAGATCTACAGTCTGAATTAAATATGAAGCATATCTACTTTTACGATTCATTTCTTTTCACGCTTTAGTTTTTACGATTTGGTCAAGCTTAGAAATAATGCTGAAACAACGGGGATTTAAAAATAGTTTGTTTGTTTTTCAGTCGCATACAGTAAATTTTAATTGAATTACCAATTTTGGAAAACTAACTAACTCTAATACTGAAAAAGGTATTTCAGGCATCGCGATAGAAAATGCAGATCAAGGGATTAAGTGATCCTACACTAAATGATGTCGTCTCTGCGTTGTTTATGAGATCATTAACTCTTGGAAAGCGGAAGCTGTTACAAATGAGAACAGACTTCTAGGAAAAGAAAGGCGACTGAGATATTAATAAACCGAATCGGAATTAGGGTAAATATGACCCTGTTCGTTATGATTTCATCTGTGAATTTTGCTGAACCATTCCATAAATAGAATTTTACGGTATGATATTAAACTTGAGAAACTTACTTACAAAGAGACTTATTATGCAGTAATTTCGACACTTGCTAAATCTTCTGCCGTGATTCTTGATCAGTGAACTCACTGACAGCAGTTGGTAAATACGGTGGCATATTTCTGCCACAAGATACGAGATAACTATCGAAATAAATCAACTTTTCCCGGAACTTTAATCTAGAGAGTGAAAAGTTTTCTAAAAAAAAGTATCACGATAAACTTTGTTAGCTAGTAAATTTTACATTGATCAGTAAATATTTTAACGCAAAATTTCTCATTCGAGATAAATTAATCGCTATCCTAGTTCTACACGTTTCTCGAAGTCTATAAACGGAAAGATCACCATTTGGATGAAATCGGTAGTTTTTTACTTAACAAGATGGCAGTAACTTAAAATTAGAATTATTTACAAGTATAGCCTAATTGGTAATTTTGGATACACATCGGAAATGAAATGGAGTCTGTTAAACACAAATAAGACTCGAAATGCCTCTTACGAACGACTTGAATAAATTTATTCAGGAAAAAGGAGAATATATTTACAGCGTAAGTTTGAGACGAAGATGTTCCGAAATCGTATCTATTTATTTAAGATGATAAATTTTCAACAGCTTCATCTACTTGAGATCTAAGAAATTTAGACTAATTTGCAAAAAGTCCATAAACTACATTATAATAGAGTATCAGTTCGTGTTTTCGCCTCTTTTAGGTTAAACATCCATTCTCAATAAAATGGACCAAAACAGTATTTTGGTTGTCTCAGGGTATTGGTGACATTAAAATAACTGATATGAACATGGCTATCTGGTCAAAAGTTTTGAATTTATGATTATGGAATTGCCAAATCACATAAAGCTTTGCACCATATGAAATGTCCATGAAAAATAAGATGGAATGCATGAAAAACGATATTTACGTGATGTCTCCATGCACTGTTACACTTTTAAAAGTGCATGTAGAGGAATATTTCATATATATCCATACAGTTTATTACTGTTTTTCACATCTTATATTCCTAATTTATCAGAAAAAATATGTTCACGTGTTTCACTATTTAGTAAAGTCTTTTTGACAGTGATATTTACGTTACGTAAAAAAACGTCCAATTCTACAAAATTTTTGTGCAACCAATGTGCAGCATATTTTTCCCGAAATGTTATACACTATGATTTTTGGAAAAGGAAAAATGATTGCAATCCTATAATTTTCATTTTTCAACTATTGTTCCACTGGAATTAGTCCATCTTACTGAGAATTGACGAAAAATATCCAAACCACTTCTTCGAAATAAATCGCAGAGAGCAACAATTTATTAAAGCCTGTAAATATGGGAGCTGTTCCATTTCAAACTTTAATTAGTTAATACGTCAGTCCTGACAATGAGTGTCTTTAAGAACAAAATCGTATTGACGAACTAGCCTGGTAAATTAAGAGAAATTGATTTAAAGTGAAAAACGATAAAAAGACCATTTAAGATACCGCATATTTCAATGATGTTCCATACTTTTTTGATAGATTTACTGATGTGAAAACCCCAAGGTCCATCTTAGAGAAAGACGCCACAGTATTTATGGTTGGTTGCAGGTAGAATTTCGACATCGAACTTTTACAAGCTTTTAACGTTTACAGTTATTATTTAATATAGAGATACTGATGGGTTGAACTTGACCAACCACTTATGAACTAAATGACTACACTAATCGATGTTTGATTGTAAAACAATTCCAACAGCATCCAGGTCACCTACAGCAATTAATAAGCTGGTATCATTTGGGGAAATATTAACATTTGCCGGAATGTCACCAACTTTATTACTAATATCAACTAAAAACAAAAAGAGCTCAAGTGTAGATCCCTGAATTAAACTGGATTGTATCTAATGTTGAAACTCCGATAACCGAATTAACTACTGAAAAAAGATTCGAAAGATAGTTTAAAAAAGGTTATGCTTTTCCACAAATCACTGCTCACCACTACTAGAAGAGTTAACTTGTGTGCCAAATTTTGTCAAATGTCCTTCCTATATCGAAGTACCTTCATTATACTCTGCGATGCCCTATTGCTTAAATTTTAGGGCTTTTGGATGACCAGTGAAGGACAACAATTTGCCACTGTAGGTACACGATGCTCATCTTAGAAACAGCCCCAGCTCTTCCGTGTACCCAATACCGTCCATAAATACGCTTCAATAGAACTGCACAGTAAAGAACTCTTATCCCCACTATAACACTTGGAAAAGCTAGATTGAATGCCCTGGTCGACCTTCTTCTTTCCTTACTGTTTTTGCAATAATCTTGTTATTTGTTCCATGGTGTTTCACATCAGTGAATATGCTTCAATAGAGTTACACAGTAAAGAGCCTTTATCCCCAATGATTGTGAGTTTAACACTTGGAAAAATGAGCTTTAATGCCCTGGTCGACCTGCCTTCCCCTCACTGTTTTAGCAATAATCTTATTACTTGTTTTATGGTGTTTCACATCAGTGAATACGCTTTAATAGAATTGCACAGTAAAGAACTCTTATCCCCACTGTAACACTTGGAAAAGCTAGATTTAATGCCCTGGTCGACCTTCTTCTTTCCTTACTGTTTTTGCAATAATCTTGTTATTTGTTCCATGGTGTTTCACATCAGTGAATACGCTTCAATAGAACTGCATAGTAAAGAGCCTTTATACACACTGATCGTGAGTTTAACACTTGGAAAAATTTAGTTATAATGCCCTGGTCGACCTGCCTTCCCTTCACTGTTTTAGCAATAATCTTATTACTTGTTTTATGCTGTTTCACATCAGTGAATACGCTTTAATAGAATTGCACAGTAAAGAGCTCTTATCTCCACTGATTGAGAGTGTAACACGTGGAAAAGCTAGCTTTAATGCTCTGGGTGACCTGCCTTCCCTTTACTATCTTTGCACTATGGTGTTTCATATTGGTGAAGGCAACAGAACCAAATGTATGTTTGTGTGTATGTGTGTGTGTGAGAGAGAGAGAGACGGATTTGGTCATTACACAAGAACGTCTGGAGCGGAGGGAGTCGTGAAGTTTCCGAATTAATGTGTATGTATACCACATGGTAAACAATTTTATTATTTGCAACGTCCATTGTGGTGCGAGGGTCGTCGCGATCCTCATTACACCTTTCAATTAAATTATTTAAAATACAAATAGCTCAAAAACCATGACGATTTTTTTAACTCTCGTGATGCTTTTAAAACTGTGTACTGTTGACGAGTTAGGTTTTTACTAGATGCAAAATCATATTCTAATGATTTACAGGCTTGACTTTGAAGTGAAGAAAAAACGTCTTTGAGCCATTATGAAAAATATGACCAGAAACCGTACGGCAGCATTGATTATCACGGTCGGTATCTGTAAGATATTGACCATTCTACAGCATAGTGTTTTTGAAAAAAAGCTGTAACATGATTTAAACTGTGTCTCAGATGGTTTTGTCTCTAAAGCGAGTTCTGAAATCTACGGAATCCTAATGGGGCCACCCAAAATCTCGCATGTAGAGACATGCGAGGTTTTGAAATTTTCTCACTTTCTCGCATGTCACTAAAGTCATATACATACGAGGTTTTACAATCCTCGCGAGATAACAGGGGCGAGATTTTACTTTCTAAACCCTCGCCTATGTTTTCTTAAATCTCGCATTGTGAAATCGATGTTCAGTCATCCAGAACACAGAGACATGCGAGATTTTTCTAAAACCTCGCTCTCTCGCCCGGTCCATAGTAAATATTACCCCGTTAAATTGGTGTACATGCGAGATTTTTAAAATCTCGTGTTCTCGCCCGGTGTACAAGTAAATAGAACCAGTGGAGAATGGAGAATGGTGAATTCTTTCCCACCATTCGGCACATCTCGAAATACAGATTCGGAATCGAACGAGTTGTAACAAGTTGTTTTCACAGTATCACCGTTAAAAATGGCGGCAACTTCAGATGACGCAGAGTTCGAAGACGGTAAATATTCAAATATTATTGTGCATTGTAGTGCATTTTCCTCTATTGCCGTTCATTTCTGACGCCAGACTTTAAGTGTTTAGCCCGCGAATCACGTTTTTTTATTTTACGGACGCAGAACAAATCGCCGCAAAGACAACTCGCCTGAATACAACACGCCCCACAGAAAACTCGCCCAAATTGTCTAATATAACTTGCTCCACCTTTAGAAGACAACTCGTCCAAAATTCTGAGACAACTCGACCCACTTTTTTTTCAGTCAATCGTATGTAAGTAAGATAGCATATCATAATTTGTTAAAAGAATTCAGTTTTATAAAGATGATTTCACTAAAAAAAAAAAAACACCAATACTGAGAAATTTGAAATTCTAACCAAAATACTCCATCAAGATACACCCATTTACTATTAACTGCACATGAAAAGTGTAGGTTATTCCATGTTTAGAGCATTTGAAGATGACAAATGTTACTCATGTGGAAACCTGTTTTTGCAAAGCTGGAAAATATTGTGAGTGAATGAAAAATTGCAGATTGGACAGATTTTTGTCCTGTTGGTTTTTTGTAGACATTCTTCCTCATGGTGGTATAACAGTGTGATTATTTGTTAAAGTATTTAACTGCCACATAAATCTAGTTTCCTGTCAATGGTATAACTCTTTACCAAATGAAGAAATTTTTGACTCAACCAATTCAAAGCATTTACATACATCAGATTAAATGTAACTGAAATGATAATTTCTGCCCATGAAAAGATAGGTAACAATAAACATGGTGGGAAAAAGTGGAAATGCTGGTTTCCAGCAGATAAAACATTTAAAAGGAAACGGTCCTTATTTACCAACCATTCTCAGAGCATTCTTATTCTCCAAGATTTTCTGAATTTGTAAGTAACACAATGCCTGATTGCCTTGGCCAAATGGCTTAGCCAGTTAAGAGTTGTGATTTTTTTAATGTAAAAAATACCCGCCCAGGTGGCTCAGTGGTGAGCGTGTTGGTCTCGTGACCTGGTGGTTGTGAGTTTGATGGGTCCTGTGTGGCTCAGTGGTAAAGTGTAGGACTCGTAACCTGGAGGTTCCAGGTTTGAGCCTCGCTGGCTCCACTGGTTTTTTTTCACAGGAGTGTCCTTGGGCAAGACACTTCAGAGCCTAGCCTAGTACTGGTGAAACCCAGGAAACATGAATATGTGAACTGTCGCCGTGATATGACTGAAATACTGTTGAAAGCAGCATAAAACACCATTCAAACCATTCAAATGTGAGTTTGATACCCAGTTGAGGCGAACTTTCTTTCCGGCGTGTTTTCGCCTCTCACCTCTACTAAAGCATGTGAGAAAAGTAGTCGGTGGCTTTGGAAAGAAAGTTGTGTTAGTACCGGTGTGAGAAAGCCAGGAAACACATGTGCGTCACCGACTGCCATGATATGACCAAACGAATGATTTCATCCAAGATCAGACTGCTTGTGAGCAAAGTAAATTTGGGGTGAGTTGTCTTCAGTGTGGGGCTAGTTGTCTTCAGGTTCGGATGACTTGTCTTTTAAATGTTGGGCGAGTTATCTTTGGGGCAAGTATTTTTTAAGGCCTGTTGCCTGTAATTTGATAATATAACCTAAATGTGTGTAAGTACAGTACCTAACCATATCAGTTATCTAGGCATTAAATTTAAAACATCCCACAGTAAATATCCCTGAAGTCAATGTTCCACTTTTTTGGTGAAAATGTCTACAGTTTTTCAGCAGAATTGGTTGAAACACCCAGAAAGGTCCCCATATATTTCTCTTTTTGTTCATGTTTTTTTTTATGATAATCATTGTAATAGTATCTATTTCTCTTACACTGCTGATCATTGTTTAGTCAGTAGTCATGTGGGAAAAGTCAGTGGCTTTGGAAGAATATTTTGCAAAGTGCTGGTAAAACATGTCAACCTAATAAACAGAACTTTAAGTGACAAACTGCTGGAGCATATCTTTGCTTGAAAACTTGTTCTCCAGAATGAACATTATAAATAAAGCATATAAGTGTAAAACTGGAGTGCTTGAATATGAATTTAAAATTCAAACATTTGGCCAGTTTTAGAATATTTGAATATTAGGTATCTTCAAAATTGAAACCCCTATATAATGTTGCATGCACCTTTTTGGGGGGATTTTTACTTCGAAATTACCAAGCTGCCTATTTTTTTTTACTTGTCTGGCAGAGCAACTAGTTTCAATTTGCTGCTTGCAGGAAACTTAAATTTGGACAGGTACAATGTAACACAGACTATTGTGTTTGTTGGCATAGCATGTAGGGTTGCAGTGAGAAATATTCCTGTAATGAAATATTCATACACTACATGAGACTGAAAAATAAAGGATATAACTCTAATGTCTCTTCTGCAGCATTTATAACCATATTCTTAACAGAAAGCTTATATTGCCAAGAAAGGTATATGTTGCCAATTTGTGAGACATTTTTTATGAACAGATATTTCAATTTGCCTAGGCTACTACATGAAACACTAGTATGAAAGCCTGTGAATTCTACTCTTCCACAGAGTTTTCCTATAAATTTGGATTACGATTTATGAAGTGCCTTGCTTTGTTTCAGAAATGAAGGAAATATTAAGGACATTGGGTTTGGAGCATGCCTGGCCAAATTTTAAAGAAAACAGGGTTTGTATTTTTGGTATTTTGTACTCCATAGATCTTCGGGTTTGAGAGATACATGTAATAGTTCAAATGAAAAGCAATCCTGGCTATGAAACAGTTCAAGTTGCATGTAGCAACCACCTTAAATCAACCATAGGTCAGCTGTGATACAGATGTGGTATTAATATAGCTTGACTGTATATATTTTTCAAACAGTGGTATTACATGTAATTCAATCAGTATTTGGTCAATGCAGTGATATTTTTATGCGAGTGCCTGTGAGCAAGACACAACATGGCCTAGCACTAATAAAACCTTTGATACATTTACTGATATGAGCTGTCACTGATTCTTGAATACTGTTAGAAGGGTTGTTAATCACAGTTACAATAAAGTGTTTCACTTTTAAAAATTATCAGTATACAAGGGAGATTGATTGACTGATTGTATGGTGTTTAACATCATTTTCAGCTATATTGCGGCAGCCAGTGTATCTATCCATGCTTTCCTGTAGACTTTTTAACCAGTACTCCGCACAATTTTCTTTCCAAGCCACTGGCTGCTTTGGCACATAACTATCGCCTAGACACTGGTCAGGTGTGGGCGAGGAATGAATCCTGTCACAATGACTGTCATGAATCCTTGGAAAGAAATTGGCAGAGCCATGGATCAAACCCACAACCCCCTGTTCTCAAGTCCTGCATGTTACCAACAAGCTACTGTGGCTTGGCGTTTAAAAGGGATCATGAAGTCCTGAAATGACCTGGTAAGAGTAGTATGAAGCAGCTGTGTTGCATGTGTGTGAGAGGGGGTGAAGTGTTTTATTTAGGAGTTAAGAGGATTGATTGATTTATCGATCATATGATATTTAACATAACTTCAGTTATATCATGGTGTCCAGTGCACGTAACCATGCTTTCCTGGAGTTTCTTTTACCACTACTCTACACAAAATTCTTTCCAAGCTACTGGCTGATTTTCTGCATAACCACTGTTGAAACAATGGACAGTTTTGAGAGAGAAATTCATCCTGTTGCAATTTTCAGTTCTTTGAAAGAAATTGACTGAGTCGAACATCGAACCAGGGAACTCTTTCTCAAGTCCTGTATACTACCAACTGAGGTACGGGGGATCAGCAGGTATAGAAAAGAAACTTCTAAGAATCTTGTCCAAAGCTAGAGCTGAATGTTTGGTATCTGTAATGATGGGAGATACCTCATCCAAGGTTTTGACAATATTACTGCTTATGGATTTATTAGAGATTTCTCTGTCCCCTTGGGTCTTATTTTTTTTGAGTTACATAAGGAGAATTTGAAAAAAAAAACAATCTACAGATGTGTCATTCATGTATTCCAATCAAACTGTATTGGACCATATGACCTCTTGTTGTTGTAGGTTGGACCAAAAGAGGTTGATATACTGGCCACGGATGAATTTCAAATGTTAGGTGTGGAAACAATCGGCGATAGAGCAAGGTTGAAGCAAATGTGTAAAGATGTTCTGAAAGGTATTGTTTTAGTTTTAATCTCAGCAATTCTATGAAATTTTAGTCATAAAATAAAATCATTGTGAACTAGCAGCATTTTATTTGATTGTTGACTTAAAATGACTAAGGTGCAATTTTGTCTATTTAATCACTTACCAACCACGTCTGCTTCAGAAGTGGAGAGAGATAAAGACCTGGAAAGACATGGAGGTATTAACTATCAGAACATCTTTTTATTAGGAACATGTCTTCCACTATTTACTGCACAGGTGTCAAAGTATGTGTGATAAACAGGGATATAGTTCAGTGTTTGCAGCAAATCGTTGAATCGACCCATCAGGTGTCAAATGTTGCATGCTCACCATGCATATGACATAGAGGATACTTTTTTTTTTTTTTTTGTGTGAAAGATTGAAATTTATTTCATCGAGTGACAGCATCTGTAATATTTTTATGAGTGGCTGTGCTTCTTGTGAAAATATTACCAATGGTGTTAACTCGATGAATTACAAAACAATATTATGTCAAGCGCGAGAAATGTAAGGTAAATGACGTCATATTTCCATCTGGTTTTGAAGTCACACACATTTTACCTAGGTAACTAGAATATAAAAATCGGTATTTTCAATGGTTGTACCCTTTTAATATTGAAAATTAATTTCACTGCTATTCCTCAATATCCTATCAGAAAGCATGAAATAAATACATGACATACATTTTCCATGTCTTGTGAAGGATATTTAACAAGACCACATCTCATGTGTTTCAACAAAAGTTTGATTAGAAATTGTTGTGTAACCTGTTGCTCATTTTAATACTTTGATGAAAGATATGGTGGTCATTAGATAATCAGATTTTATTTGTTGGTTCACAGGGCACAAAGTAATTGTGTTTTGTACGGTGTATGTTGTCGGTTGTGCAGTTGTCAACATTTATTTTGTGTGCACTTCAGAGGCCACACTTTTGATCAGATACTCCTGAAACTTGATAAGATGGTTTGCCTCTATAAAATTGCTGTCAAGTTCAAAACTGGGTCACACCATGGAAAAAAGTAGGTCACTATGCAAAAGCTAAGAAAAAGCTTGTTTGTACTCTAGAGACAACATTTTCAGCCAGATACTCTTGGAGCTCGATCAGAATGTTTGTCTTGATGATATTTGCTATAAATTAATTTGGTATTCGGTTGTCTGCTATATTTGATAAAAAAGTAAGTTACTGAGCCAAAATAGTTTGGGCTTTAGAGTCCACATTTCCAGTCTGATATAGGCAGTAAAAATTGACCTAGCACAGTGCAGCAGCTGTGTTACAGCTCACTGCATTCTAAATTGAGGTAAAATGGGTAAGTCAGAATTTAATAACATGGATAAAAAGTTCCTTTTTTGCTAATGTTTTCATACAGTAAACTTCATGTGTCTATAAAGCAATTTACAGTTGAAGTACTCTTATGAGGCATGCCTTTACATAGGAGCAATTCCACTAAAGACCACTAAACTGAAAAATAGACAGGTCAGCTTATGTCAAAGTTTAGCCACCCCCTTCTGGGTCAGTTCTTACAACCTATACTCATGAAACAAGGTCAAAGTGTCTGTCTTGATGATATCTCAAACAAAGTATTGAAGTGGGGCATGTAAAGTCAAAGGTAGGCAAATGGGAATAATTTTAGGAAAATCTGGTTTGTACTCTAGAGGAAACATTTTCAGCCAGATACTCTTGTAACTTGGTCAGAATGTTTGTCTTGATACCACAGACATGTTTGAAATTGGATGATGTTGGGTCAGAAAATAGGTCACTGGGTAAAATTGTAGGATAACATGTGCTTTCTAGAGGCAACATTTTCAACTAGATATTCAAGAAAGTAAGTCCGAGTAATTGTCTTGATGATATTGCAGATATGTTTGCAATTGTGGACGATGAGTAGTAAAAAAGAAGGTCACTTGGCCAAGTCTTAGGAAACCTTTTTGCAGTATAGAGGCCTCATTTTCAGTCTAGAGGCCACATTTCAGCCTGATGCTCTTGAAACATGGTCGGAATGTTTGTATTGTTGATATGATGGACAAGTTTGAAATTTGGTCTTGTCAGATCAACAAGTAGGTCACTTAAATACATGTATTTTACATCATTCACATTAGGATCTCTGCAGCTTTATCAGCTCTACATAATTTCACTCTGGGTTAGTGTGTTAGGCCAATGGCCCTCTTGTTTTACCTTTACTTGTAGTCCATTTTATTTTGCTCTGTTGGCTTAAATCTAATTAGAACTAAAACTCATTATTCTGCTAGTTAGAAAATGAAACTGTAAAATTCATCTTTAAATCTTTTTTTTTTTTTTGAACTGGTCTCAAGTATTTTTGTCTGTCAATAATTTCACTCTTGACATTTCCTTGCAGATGATGTATGTGATATTACAGAAAAGCAGTTGCTTGCCTTCTGGACAGGAAGCTCAGAGGTTCCTCTTTTTGGTTTCCCAAAGATGCTAGAAGTCAATTTTGTTGAGGGAAAAAACCGCCTCCCAGTAGCACACACCTGTGATATGAATTTGGAATTGCCCCGTGGTCTGTCACCGGAAGAATTAGAAGAGAAAACAATTAAAGCTGTGCAGTGGGGTGGCCAGTTCCATTTAGCATAGATTCCAATTATGGAGAAAATAATAATTATTCCCATCAGAACTTTGTTTTACATAAGAGTTTTCTCTTTTTTATGCCACATTACAAAATTGTTCCAGTTTAGTTCAAATGCTTAATGTTTTCAGAGAAAACGCCAAGGCAATTCCATAGTTGGTTATTTGAGCTGTAATGGAGAAAATGATATTAATTAGATCTTTGTGTTTTGACCAAGGTATTTTTTTAGCTCACCTCAGCACGAAGTGCTCTGGGTGAGCTATTGTGATCGGTCATCATCCGTAGTCCGTCCATCTGTCCGTACGTCCCTTAGCAATTTCTTTAAAAGTCTTCTCTTCCAAAACCAGATAGCCAATCTCAATAAAACTTGGGAGGAATGTTCCTTGGGTGAAGCTCTACAAAAAATTGTTAAAAGAATTTAATTCCATCAAAAACTCTGGTTGCCATGGCAACAAAATGGCTGAGAATGGAAAAAATCTTTAAAAATCTTCTTGTGACAAACCATAAGGCCGAGAGCATTCATATTTTGTTTGAAGCATCATTGGGTGACCCCTTACCAAACTTGTTAAAATTATTCCCCTGGGGTCATATTTGGGCTTTGCACGGGTGCACCCTATTTTACATAGAAACAAAGAAGGAAATCTTTAAAAAATCATCTTCTGACAAACCATAATGGTTAGAGCATTCATATTTGGTATTTAGCATTATCTGATGATCCTCTACCAAACTATTAGAATTATCCCTCTGCGGTCATATTTAGGCTCTGTCCAGACGTACCCTATTTTAAAATCATTAAAAATCTTCTTGTGACAAAACATAAGGCTGAGAGCATTCATATTTTGCATGTAGCATCATCTAGTGACCCCTTACGAAAATTGTTAAAATAATTCCCCTGGGGTCGTATTTAAGCTTTGCCCGGGCGCACCCTATTTTACATAGAAACAAAGAAGTAAATCTTTAAAAAATCTTCTTCTGGCAAACCATAATGGCTAGAGCATTCGTATTTGGTATGTAGCATTATGATTATCTAATGACCCTCTACCAGAACTGTTAAAATTATCTCTATTTGGGCTCTGCCCCGGTGCACACTATTTTACATAGAATCATTGATGAAAATCTTTTGAAATCTTTTAAAATAAATTCCATCTAAAACTTTGGTTGCCATGGCAACAAAATGGCTGAAAATGGAAAAAAAAAAATTTAAAAATCTTCTTGTGACCAACCATAAGGCCGAGAGTGCAACATTTAGTGACGTACCTTCTAGGTCAAAGTCACAGTATGTTGTGGTTGTACTGGTGTGAGAAACAACAGGAAGCCATAAGAAGGTGCACCAGCCGCAGGAATATATCTGAAATACTGTTGAAAGTGGTCTTAAAACCCCATACAAACAAATGAAGTAAAATATAACACTATGTAACGATGGGATCTAACCAGTGTGTTCCATGTGTTGATTTCTTGGCTTCTAATTTGTTTATATGGTACAAGGCTAATTGTGGGGGATTTTCCTGTGTACAACAGAATCTTATCAGGGTAACGATGAGATGGAATCGTTAAGTCTAGAAACCATAATTATCATGACCATTCTTTAAAATACAATAAGGTAAAGAATACCATATTAATCCATTTACAAACCACAGAATTTTAGACTGGTCAAAACTGAAAGATATTGCAGACAACAAATATAAGTTACAAATATACTCAGGTGAGCGATATAGGACCATCATGGTCCTCTTGTTTGCTAAATTAGAAACATTGTTCGAGTTTGGTTCATAAGCTTAACTGTTTTCATAGAAAATGCCAAGGCAATTCCATAGTTTGCTTGTTTGATTTGTAATGCAAAAATCATTTAATTTTTCACTTTTTGTTACATTTCTGTTTTTAATTGATAATTTACTTCATAATTGGGCTTTTAATCATGAATAGGGACCTCATTCATCAAGACCTCAGCGAAGGTTGTTCAACCTATCTGTCAGCAAAGAAAGTTTGAAAACTACATGTAGTATCAAATAGCACATTTTGGATATATGATAAATTTTTCTACCAGAATTCCAAAGCCTCATTATTCGAATTAAAGGTTCGGGGTCCAGAATGGTGCCCACCCAAGTGTCCACAAATTTGTCGTAGATGATTTGTCACATGTGAAGAAATTATGGAATCTTGTAGGGGCTAAACAAAACCCAGTATGTTTAACAACTGATAAATTCAGATTTCCTTTCAAAGCTACTGATTGTATTATACTTGCTAAATCCTTGTTTGTCTAAGTCTCATATCTAGGATCTATGTGCATTTGACCTTAAAAAAAATGTATGTTTTTAGCTCGCCTGAGCATGAAGTGCTCAAGGAGAGTTTTTGAAATTGTGCGATGGCAGTCATCCACTGTGAGGTCCCGAACATTTACTTTGTGTGCAATTTAGTGGCCACATTTTCAGTCAGATAATCATGGCAGAATGTCTGTTATGATAAAATTTCTGACAAGTTCAAAATTTTGTGACACCGGGACAAAAAGTAGGTCACAAAGCGAAATCTTAGAAAAACCGTGAGTGAACTATATAGGCAACATTAATAGCCTGATGCTCATGGAACTTGGTCATAATTTTTGTTTTGATATCTTGGTCAAGCTCAAAATTGGGTCTTGTCAGGTCAAAAATTAGGTAACTGGGTCAAATCAACTCTATGACTTAAATTAGGTGAGCTGTTAAGGACCAATGGCTCTCTGGTTATTGATGTTAATTTGTTACACTGATTTTGTTTTCGCCCAATTTTATATGTAAACCTTTTAGTTCATTTCAGCTTATAGTGCTAAGAAAAGCTTTTGTCATAACTTGTTTGCTGGAGCTTGTCTACCTCGGAAAGAGTGGAAGTTATTGTAGGAAAAGGTGAAATAGATTGTTATCTGCTCTATTTTCTGTTCCCACAACATTTTTATAAGCTTTCTCTCTTCAGAATTGTTTAATCTACTACTTGATTCTAAGTTACCCTAGCATTTTAGACAGTCAAACAACTTGTTTTTACCATTATGTACATTTGCAAATCTTAACAGGAAAATAATTGCCAACTTTATAAAAAAAATGAAAAGAACTGGAACAAACAACTTGTGAGGACTGATAATTTTCTTTTTATAAATTGTGGATGAGTACTAGCAAAACGTTTTGACTAATCAATTGAGAAACCAAGTTGAAAGTAGTCCACAGAAGGGTTACATCATCATACATGTGCCTTATCAGGACCATATTTTTCACTGAAGAGTTAGACTTTTTTCTGTTGTGTTTTCAAAGGCTTCCTGCTTTTAGTCGCTTGACTTTGTATGTTAAAGGGTTAAATGCAAGGCACCGCTTTGAAGAGTTCATTGACCTCAACAAACTTGCAGCAGATCACTTTGAAAACATCTTTGCAACACAGATATTACACCTTTGTGAAAAAAGGTAAAACATCTTTGTAAAACAAAGGTAAAATATCTTTGAAATAAAGCTAAAACATCTTTGTACAATCAAGATAAAACATTTTTGTATCAAAGGTAATCAATATGGATTAACCCTTTACCACACAATCCAGAGTTTCAATGATCCTCAGAAGGAAAGCTTTAAAGGAATTGTGGGCAAAGTGGGGCTGATGCTGGTAATCAGCATGTCCTCCTTTTTCTACAATTTTTTCTTAATGTTTCACAGACAATTTCCTTTATTTTTACCACATTTATTATTTTGTTGGCAAATGCTATCAATCTGGACTAGTCTAAAATTTTGTAATGTGGTAAAGAGATATCAATACATGAATACTAGCAAAATGTTATTGCATAAGAAGTTGTGTTAAATTCTCTACTAAATGAAAGAAGTCAAGACTCACCTAAATTGAAAGCATCTGCCGATGATAGATCAAGTATAGCTGCAGTAATATTTCTTTTTAAGAGGGTAGAAAACTATAGACAAGTTGAAATTGCTGTTTGCTAGGACTATCTCTTTTCCCTGCATTGTTTCCAAAAGTCTTCTTTCTTGAGGACATAAAAACTCAAGATTGTGTGGTAAAGAGTTCAGATCTATACTTTCTTTGCTTGAATAACACTGCTTACTAGGAGTATCGCTTTTTCCCACATTGTTTTCAAAAACCCTCTTTCTTGGGGACATTAGAATTAAGATTGTTGGGTGAAGAGTTCAGAACAGTAATTTTTTTGCTTAAATTGTCTGCTTCACGACATTCCATGTATGCTCGGTTAATATACCAATTACCTCTGTCCCATTGTGTTGAAACTGAAAGCTGGTGCAGATGACAAGGACATGATTTGAAAACTGGGACCTGTATTTGAAACCATGAGGGTAAAATGGAGAAATGCTAGTAACTAGCATATCCTACATTTCCACAATGATTTTTAAAAAGTTGGATTGTAAAGTAAAGCTTCAATAAAATTTAAATATGAAACAATTGAAAAGATTTGTCAGTGAAAGTACAGAAAACACCGGATAAGGGGAAAAATGTGGTTTATCCCACAATCTTTTCAAAAGTGTTCTACTTCAGGTTGTTAAAAAGAGCATTGTTTGGTAGTGTTTAATTGAGAGATGTTTAGAGGAAAGGAAAATTACTTACTTGACAGATAAAGAAAAGAGAGTGCAAAAAGGAGTAACTGCCTGGTTAGTATTTTGTAAACATTGTGGAAGACAGGACTTTGCCTAGGCAAAAGTCCCCTCTTCTACAATATTTCCACACAGTGTCCTTTGCAGGTTGTCAGTATTTGTACTCTTTATGTGTTATGGTGAATTGTTATGGTGAATTTATAAGATTTTTTGCATCTGTATTTTCACATATGTGACTTGACATGCAAAAAGGGACATCTGCAAAGTGAAAAAAAAAAAAAGGTTGATCCTAGTCAGACTGAGCGGATTGCGCAGATGGACCAGGGTGGACATTTTTCCCTGTTATATTTTCTGTATGAAAAGGGGTCATTGTACCTTGTTATACAATCATTTTTGGACAATCATCTTAAATGACTTGCACTATCTTTGATCTTTTTTCATCTAACTGATGTACAGAATTCCCAGTTTTGCCCTTTTTGCATGATATCATATATTCGTAATTGGTATTATCTGGAAAATAATACAATCTTTCCACCTTTCTATATAATAGTTTGAATTTTATTTTTCTATCCACATCTTTAGCAAAGACTAGCAGGCATATGTCAGTGTCAGATTTGCATCTATTTGTGCATACCTCTGTCAGTCTGTGAATGAATTAACTGTTATTTCAAATATCATCTCTGATACAGTCCATCCCATTTTTAACCAGAGTTCATTTAAATAATCCTACTATAGCCCTGAAAGCTGAAAATTTTGAGGTCTACAGCTACCAGATTTTTAGCTTTATTTAGTAGACATATGCCAAAACTATCACAAGTTTTCTCTTGGCTGACATAGTCAAAACTTACAAGTCCTATTTTTTAGCTCGCTTGAGCTAATCATCTATGGTAGTTTTTGTGCTTGTTGCCCAGTCGTAAACATTTACCTTGTGTGCACCCTAGAGGCTACATTTTCAGCCAGGTACTCATGAAACTTGGTCAGAATGTTTATCTTGAAGATATCTTGGACAACCATGAATTTGGGTCAAAAAGTAGATCACAAGGCCTAACCTTAGAAGACCTTGTGTGCACTCGAGGGGCCACATTTTCAGGCTTATATTTGTGAAACTTTGTCAGAATATTTGTTTTGAGGATAGTTTGGACATGTTTAAAATTAGGTCAGGTTGGGTTAAAAAGTAGGCCCCGAGATCAAATCTTAGAAAAACTGTATATACTGTGGAGGCCACATTTTCAGGCTAACATTTATGAAACTAGGTCTGAGTGTTTTGCTGATATCTTAGACATTTTTGAAATTGGGTCATGTCTGGTGAAAAAGCAGGTCCCAGGGTCAAATTGTTGAAAAACCTGAACCTAGATAGTGAAGCGATTTTCAATTTACTTGGAGTTCCTGCAGAGATGAAAAAAGACCAAGTGAAAAGTTTCTGGTGAAATTTGCCTAGAGATGCAACTGTGTAACAAAGTTACAGAATTGAAAAGGAACACCCATTTTTGTGTTTTGCTTTTAATTCTTTACCAAAAAACAAAAATTTGGACCAGTCTAAATTGAAAGCATTTGCAGACGGCAAAATAAATGTGAATCAAAAATTGAATTTTGACTTTGGGGTGGTAGAAAACATGTGGGAAAAGGAGAAAATGCTGGTTACCAACATTTTCACCTTTTCCCACAATGTTGTTAAAAGCTATCCTTCTCAGGGTCATTAAAAGTTGTGTGGTAAAGAGGTAACTCTACTTTCCCAAGTATTGATAACCATGAGGAAGATACCTTTTAAAAACATAGTAGAAAAAAATGGAGATTTTTTTCCCCACATTTTTTGAATTTTTTTCATGAGCAAATCATATTGGTAAATAGGCATTAAATTTTTTGTCTGCAAATGCTTTGATTTTGGACAAGCATAAGATTTTGCTGTGTGGTAAAGAAGTAACACTCAAACCTGGATTGTAATGACCCTCAGGTAGAGGGCTTTTGAAAATAAAGTATGTAAAAAGAAGAAAATACTGGTAACTAGCATCTCCCCATTTTTCAACACTTTTTTTATCAATACAATATAATTTGGCTTCAATAGTAATAGCAAGCTTCGACTAACAAAAGTAATACTTCATGAATACAATAGTATGTCAGAAATTGTTTTTGTATAAATGACATTTTTGCAGCCGAAATGACCATCTTTTTTTCAGCATACTTTGTCGACCAATGAAATAGCAGTATAATTTCCACTTATATCTACATACAACATGGCTGTTCTTGGTTAACTCTTTACCAAACAACAAAATTTCAGTCTAGTCAAAATTGAAAACATTTTGCAGACAACAAAAATTAATGTGGCTCAAAAACTGAAACTTGTTCTGTGGGGATATAAAACATTGTGGGGAAAGGAGAATATGCTGTTTACCAACATTTCCTCCTTTTCCAGCAATGTTTTCAAAAGGGTTTTTTTCTCAGAGTCGTGAAAACCTGAGATGTTTTGGGAAAGAGTTAAGAGAGTCTGGTCTAATTATTTACTGTGTAATGTGCTTTCTTTACACTTTTCTATATTTGGACATTTTGGTGAAAGTTGCAACTACATTATACATTGTTCATTAACCATCTGTACATAGCCAAGGCTTCTTCACTTGATGATGGCATTTCTTTGTGGTTTTGTCTCATTAGATCCAAGAAGTGAAAGGCACTTTCATCTTGACACCCATATTCTCCTGGTTTTGTGGTGTACAACTGTAGATGATCAATATCCGATGGCTCAACATCATACACATAGCTTTTTGATCCTGAAATTATATGCAGACACATATGAACATATAAGCTGAGATAACGAGATGACAGGGGACAGCACATACAAGTTATATTAGAGTTGGAAAAAATCATAATAATCATTAATATTGAAAATCTACAATAGTTCTAGATATTAACCCTTTCCCAAACGGCAAATTTTGGACCAGACCAAATTGAATGCGTTTTGCAGATGACAAATTAACAGTTGCTAAAAAGATGATTTTTCTATATGATAGGGTAGAAAACACTGTGGGAAAAGGAGAAAATGCTGGTTACCAGCATTTTCTCCTTTTCCCACATTGTTTTCAAAAGGCTTCTATTCATGACCCGTAAAAACTAGGGATTGTTTGGGAAAGGGTTAAACCATTTTTTTTTTTTAGATGAAAAAGAGGCATAATTCTGCTGAAATGCATATCACAGCTGGGGCATTATCTTCCGCTAGATGGCATTCTATAAATACTTGTCTATCTAATTTGGGCATCCCGGGTACAGAACCGAACCACTTTCCTACGCGACAACCGTTACTTTGAATTTCAAACTAAAATAAACTTTTACGCAATAAAACGCTACCCCGTGCATTTCACTCAGCTATGATCAGCAGTTTAGAGAAATCTGGGGCTAAAGCAGGTCTCATTTCTCCTCAAACGTATTGATGAAAGCTATTTTCTACATTGCTATTTTATGGAGCGTAATATTAGTCTGCCCGCTTTCGGGGCTAGTGATGCTTCATATAAGACAGGTCGAATCTTTGAAGAATATGCCATGTGCAGACAACGCAGCTGGGGTGGAAATTCCAAGTCAACCATTTGGTAGTTATAGAAATAAAAACTTGCTAGCAAAACTTTTAACCACATTATTCCGTGCTACAAAGGGGTCATAATTCCATGCCTATGTCCTGATAGGATCGAAAAATGTAATCAACAATATCTGGATATAGTTGCAAGTGAATATCTTGAGAAGTAGCAGAGATATTTAACATTTACTCTTTCACTACTGGATAAATGATGTATGACTTTACAATGACTACAATTAAAATTGCATTGCAAAATAAAGAGACAGTTCAGTCATTGTCTACAACTTGGTAGTGGACAGTGCTGTCAGAAATCTGACTATATGTTCTGTGCTGTCTGATCTTGATCTACACCATTCACAAATGCCCTTGTGCCATCAAAGGTAGGGAAAGTGTCAATCAAAACACTGTCTTAGATCAGCTCTCCATATTCTTTATAGACCTTTTGAGACTTATGTTTTTTATCTACACCGGTTGTCACATACATTCATGGTGAAAACCATAGGAAAAGGAGAATATGTACCATGTTCATTTCAAACCTAAATATTACCCATAAAAAGTCATTGAACTAACCAAACAACTCTGGGTAAAAGTATAACAAATCAGGTTTTCCATCTGTAGTTGACTCAGCTGATGATCTTACTCTGTGACTGTTCCATTCAGTTCTTACTTGATCAAGTTCTTGCTGCAAAATCTTTGTAAAGCAAAACCTCAAGCATTCCCTGTTTAAACATAAAACAAAGGCATTTCTAGAGAAAAGGTATCATACGAAGATGTCCAGTGTATATTAATACCAGCAGAAATTCTACTTATGTACCAGTTATTCTACTTATGTACCAGTTTCTACTTGTGTACAAATTAACAACCAGAAAGGTTTTATCTTCTGTGATAAAAATATACCAAATATAGAGAAATATCAAATAGCCAAATAATACAATTTCTGGGGGGAATTACATTTATTCAATTACAAAAAATATGTAAATTTTTTTTAATCATTAAAGACAAAAAATAGTTGTTTGAAGCAAGTATAACTAGTAATTTTATACAAAGTGAGATTTTAAAAAAACGAACCGGGGTTAATTGATTGAATGGTAATTCAGGCTGCTTCCAACATTATTTCAGTCGTATTGCAGTGACAGTTCATATATTCATGCAGTTTTGGGTTTCACCAGCACTAAGTTAGGGCTCTGATGTGTCTCGTCTAAGGACTTTCCCATAAAATACCCTAGTACTTTGAAAGAGAATATAACCTGCAGTCTCTAGGTTACAAATCCTACACTCTATTACCTGCATCATTTAACCTGACCCAGGTCAAAATCATTTACACAAATACTGCGATCTCAAAATTATTTCTTTTGGAAATATCTTCTCATCAGACAGTGTATATCTAAGATTAGACTTTATGTTTTGTA